>JACEFZ010001678.1:0-142799 GCA_014155875.1 Cepaea nemoralis | reverse complement strand
AATCTTAGTAACCATATATCATTGCGATCAGGTTAGCAAGACATAATTGCCCATGTCATCTATAATTAGTAATTAAGGAATAATTAATTTGTGACCATTTTTAATAATTAGGTCGCGGCACATCCTATCGAAAAAGGAAAGTAACCACTGGGTCCGTAGCATCACTCTGCATAATAAATTATACATCTTGCAAGACTTGTAAGCTAACATTAATAATACACAGGGTAATTAATAAATTAGTAATTAATTAACAGCCATTTTTAATTGCTAATTAGGACACAACGCATCATATCTAAAAATAGATGGCATGAGCAGTTAGGCTTCGTTACCATGATCACAATGATGTATGGTTGCTAAGATATTCATTTAAAAACAAAAGTTATAGTAGTATAAAGCCAAAATATGATCATTTCAGCTGTCATTCTGCCTGGGACACAAAGGAGAGCTGCCCAGAGAACAAAATCCTGAAAAATTTTTTGTTCAAGATCCTGACGCCCAAATGTGAATATCTACGCTTAGAATTGACATACAGGCATCATCGAGGTATCGTTGGATTTGGTTTTTCAAGGCCTATCTATCTGTGGTGGTCTCATTAGTAAATACCCAATTTGATAAACATTATCAGTATACCTACCAATAATTAACTATACAAATTATTTAGTTCATTATTAATTATCTCTACAACTATTTGATATTCTCTGTGGAAATTTGAATGAGGTACCCCTGGATTTCTCTTCACAAGAGCTATCCAACTATGCAGGTTTCATAATTTAAAAACAATTAGGAGAACATTTTACTGATAATTTCATAAAAATTACAACTATTTTTTTTTTTTAATATTGCATGTCCTTTGCAGTACATTACTATCAACCCCAGGCCTTCCGGTCCCCAACATGGTGGATAGGCATTGAACCATTAAGACCTCTAGAGTGTTTATAATTGTGGCTACGGTTTGCATTCGCATTTTCCTCATGTTGGACTGGCAGTATATGGTTCGTTGCCCTGCTACTGAGTGAGTGCGTGGCACAACACTGTGAGCTGTAAAATTCGTGTGGAATGCTTTTACATCTGTCCGCTGTTGTCTGTAGTGTGAACTGCATCTTCGGAACAATGGCGGCCGATTGTAACTGAATTGACTGGTTTGCCTTTTCAGTTCACGGGTGCATTTTTAGGAGACTCCTGGGAGTCTCGCTGGAGCTACAGAGTTCATGCTTTGTGTGGCACTTTCGGTGGGTCACCCTGCGGAAAGAGACCGAGCCATGTGGGATAAAACCCGGATCAATGAAGTCTTTCTGGTGACAGCCGATTCCATCAACGATGAACTATATTTTTCGTGGAGGACTTTTGTGTTGGCATTCTTCTTCTTCTTCTTCTTCGTTCATCCGGAGTTTTTTTCCGGATGTGATTGCGTTGTGCCTGTTTACAGCAGAGCTGCGTTCTTGCGCCGTTAGGCCGACACATCCGACTTCTGCGGGCATTTGTTGACCGGGTTAACCTTCCCGGGGGTTTCTTAGGACGTTTGACTCTCACTGTTGTGGTGTTATCCCCCATCCCAGCTGGTCCATATAGAACAGCCAAAGATCCTGGTCAGCCCTCAAGGGAAGGCAGGGGCAGACCATGGGCATTCCCCGCCATCCAAGGAGGCTTCCATAATTGCAGAGCCGATACATAGCGCTCTGGTACTGGGCTCACCCAAGGAATCGTCACGTCCTGCACATGGCTGCTTAGCCTCACTTCCGTATATTGGGCCTTCCGTTCACCATAGGCTGTTCTTCCGGAAACCAGAAGTATGCAGTCTGCAGATGACATCCACACAGTGAGCTTTCGATTCGGACTTTCCATGTAATGGATTTGCTATCCAAGCAATATTCCATTTCGTGCCACTAGGACACTTTTCCACCTTTTATGAAGTCCACACAGTGGGCTTTAGATATCGGACTTTCCACGTAATGGATTTGCTATCCAAGCAATATTCCATTTCATGCCACTAGGACACTTTTCCACCTTTTATGAAGCCCACACAATGGGCTTTTGATTCGGACTTTCCACGTAATGGATTTGCTATCCAAGCAATATTCCATTTCGTGCCACTAGGACACTTTTCCACCTTTTATGAAGCCCACACAGCGAGCTTTCGATTTGGACTTTCCACATAATGGATTTGCTATCCAAGCAATATTCCATTTCATGCCTCTGGGTCTTCATGCACCTTTAAATGTCAACCTGTATGTAGTTAAAGTAAGCTGCGGTCAACTTGAGCTTGTTGATATCTCCATAGAGCTTGTCCTCAAATGAAGCAGGTGTGGGCCAAAATATCTTTCTCTGTTCTGCATACGTTGGGCAATCCTGCAGCAAATGTTTTGCTGTCATTTTTCCAGTTCTACAATTACATTCATCGGTATCTCCTATCTTTAGTTTATTGAACAAGTGGTATTTCAGCCTGTTATGTCCTGTGCGGAGTCTGAAGATTGCTACTTGTTCTCTTCGGTCGAGTTTGTAATATGCATCATCCTTCTGATGGCCTGGATGCTCAGATTCCCATTTGGTTCTATAAGTGCTTTTTATCAACCTCTTTGCCTCATTATAGGTTATGTCTATGTCAGGCTGTGGTAGTCGTCCGCCCTCTTTTGCCAGTCTGTCAGCCTCTTCGTTTCCAGGTATACTGCAATGTGATGGGATCCACTGTATTACAACTTTTTTGGATTTCTGGCATAGACCATGGAGTGCTGCTCTTAGGTCAGTTAGTTCTGTGCTGTTATTGCTCTTCAGTATTGAGACAGCTGACTTTGCATCTGTGAAGATAGCTATTTGCTTCTCTTTATTTTCCTCCATCAGGAGCATTTCTGCTGCAGTTTTCAAAGCCTCTACCTCCGCTTTGAAGTTACTTGAAAATTTTCCAGTTGCCATTGAATGTGTTTTTTTCACTCCATTTTTTAAATTTAGGAGAATTCCTCCTCCTCCATTCTCTATTGAATTTTTGGCTGATCCATCTGTATATGCATGGGTCCAATTCCTGCTTAGGTAATGTTCTTTTATGTAGTTTAGGGTTATTTCTCTTCTTTCGGTTTCATGCTGAGTGTTCTTTTTCTCAATACCAGGAATGTTTTCTATCATCTCAGGCAGTTGCTGCTGTCTCCAAGCTGGGAACTTGTGTGCATTGTGTATGGGCTTGACTGTTGATATGTTAAGTATAGGATCTGCCCTAATCCTTCGTTTTGCAGTTTCTACAAAGTTGCTACGCTTCAGTCTTCCCTTTCCAAAACCATTAAATCTGTTGTACATAGGGTGGTCTGTCAATCTTCTAAATTTTTCTGCTTGTTGCTGGGCTCTGCTATCTCTTCTATCCTGCATTGGTTGTAAACAAGTGATCTTTTCTAGTTCATTAATAGGCGTTGTCTTCAGGCTTCCAGTTATGATTCGCATTCCTTGGTTTTGGACTCTACTTATTTTGTTAAAGTTTGACTTAGCTGCTGTTGCCCAAGCTGCAATGCCATATTCCAGTACTGGCCTCACCCGTCCAGTATATAACTTCTTGAGAACTTTCTCATCTGCTCCCCACGTTGTACCAGCAAGCTTTTTCATGATTGCCATTCTCTGCCTTGCTCTTGTTCGATTTTTCTCAACCTGTGTCTTCCATGTCAGGCGACGATCAAAGGTGACTCCTAGATAATTTGGATTTTCTTCATGGCGCAATATTTTTCCATTCAATACCAGCTTAGGTTGCTGAGTTTTATTTGAGAGGGAGAACACTGTGCATGTTGTTTTCTCCTCACTTATCTTCACTAGCCATGATTTTGACCAGTCCTCTAGCGCTAATAAGGCTTGCTGTATTCTGCTGTTAGCTGTACTAATATATTCTTCAGATGTCCATATGGCTAGGTCATCTGCAAAGGAGGATGTGTGTACTCTGGCTGGAAAATTTTCTGTGATGTCATTTATATATGCTAGGAATAATGTTGGTGAAAGAACTCCTCCTTGGGGGACACCTTGCTCCAGCAGCATCATTTTGCTTGTTTGTCCTTGTACTTTTGTCCTGGCAGTTCTGTTCTCAAGGTAGTGGCTGATCCATTTATACATTTTTCCACAAACTATGCATGTTTTGCAGTTTTACTTTCAGTCCTTCCTTCCATACTTTATCAAATGCTTTTTCTAAATCTATCCAGACTGCTAGTGTGTGCTTTTTCTCTTGGAAGGCATCCTCTATTTCCTGAGCTATATAGGTTATTTGATCTTCAGTGGATCTGTATTTTCTGAATCCTGCTTGGTGTGGTGTTAAGAGTTTGTTTTCTTCCAGATGCCATGTTAGCCTGCCATTGATAATGCGTTCCATTAATTTTCCTACACAGCTAAGTAGACTGATAGGTCGATAGCCATTTGGTTCTTCCAGGTCTTTTCCTTTCTTTGGGACTGGTATTAGTATAGCTTCCTTCCATGCCTGTGGGACTATTCCTCTCTTCCAGCTGTTATTTAGGACTGCTAGTAGTTTCTTCTTTGCCTTGGTGCCTAGTCCAATTAGCATTTCATTTGTGATTCCATCCTTTCCTGGTGATTTCTTCTTTTTTAGGGTATTCATTGCCTGTTCCATTTCTTCCATTGTTAGATTTGCCATCATATATTCTGCTGCTGTCTCTTTATTTCTATGATGTATCTGTTTGTCTTTGATTGCTTTCTTCTGTTCGGTTGTAATATCAATGTGGTTTGCATTTGCATAGTGTTCCATTAGTGCATTTGCAGCCTTTTTGCCTGTAAGCAAGGCATTTCCTTGTTTAATTGTTATTTGTTTGTTTCTAGGTCCTTCATTGTTCATGGCTTTCACTAGTTTCCATAGTTTGTTTCCATCCCTGTCAAAATTCAGGTTTTCTGTTTTTTCCCTCCAACAATCTCTTGTTGTTTGATTTACTGTTCTTTTATATTTTGCTGAGATGGCTTTGAGAGAGATGTTTGCTTCAATTGTTTGTTCTCTCTCTGCTGTCTTCCTGGCATCTTCAACTTTGTCCTCCAAACTTTGTAGTTCTTCAGTCCAGTATGGTTTGTAATTTTTCCTCGCTCCTCTTGGAATGGACTCAGTGGCTGCCTGTATTATTGCTCTGTTTAGACTTTCCACCATTTGCTTTATGTTGCCATATCGTGTATTTATGTTTTCACAATATTTGTCTGTTAGTATGGCAAATCTGTCCCAATCTGCTCGTTTGTAATTCCAGCGGGGCAAGGGCTTTTGCTCCTGTGGAACATACTCCATATTCATTTCAAGCTTGATTGGTCTGTGGTCACTACCTGCTAATTGGTCCAGCACATGGCGATCGATTTTGTGGAGGATGTCTCCTGTGCAGAAAGCTAAGTCTGGAGTAGAAGTGGTAAGCCATCTTCTGGAGTAGAAGCTCGGTGTGTCATCCGCTTTGTTGAGTAGATGGAGATTTGAGTCTATTTCCCAGTCCTCCAATTCATCTCCTCTTTTGTCAGTATCTGGGTATCCCCATCTTTCTGAACGGCTATTAAAGTCTCCGACAATAATACAGTTTGTGTCAGTTATTTTCATGTTTGAGAGTGTAAGATCCTTATCTGCTGGGCTATACAGATTGTAGATTCTTATTTTCACGTCCTTTATCATTATATCAACACCTATAATTTCCGTTTGGTTGTTAGAGATCACAGATACTTCGCTGCAAGGTATTGTATTTCGTGTAAGTATTAGAACTCCTCCTTTGTGTCCTTCGCGGTCGAAACGTGTGGCCTGATATCCTCTGACTGAGAATTTGTGATTGGCGTTGAGGTGTGTCTCTTGAATGCATGCCACATCTATTCTATCTTTATGAAGACGCTGTGTTAGGGAGTCTTTCTTCTTGTAAACTCCTTCGGCATTCCACTGTAGTATGTTGAGTGTCCGGGGTATTTGGTCAATAGCTCTTAACCTACTCCTCTGTGCCTTGACTCCACAGCACAGGGGAAGGTGACCACCAGTAGTCATGGGTGGACCCCCTCGAGGCAGGGGGCCCGGCACTATCACCGCCTGATGGGACTTCACGGGATTAGCACCATATCGATTAATTTTGATTTGTGACATTATGAATTAAGTTACGTTGCACTGCTTTGTCAAGCCTGTGGCTCAGTACATCCGATTTCGACAAGCATTTATTCGGGATGCTTTCCCTAGCCTTTGACTGTCCCCAGTCTACCTACAAGGCAGCAGGTTTCACGTTGCACTGCTTTGTCAAGCCTGTGGCTCAGTGCATCCGATTTCGACAAGCATGTATTTGGGGTGCTTTCCCTAGCCTTTGACTGTCCCCAGTCTACCTACAAGGCAGCAGGTTTGTGTGTCTCTTCGTCTGGTCCCTCTCCCTTGACCTGTCCGACATGGGTGGCCCTACCAGTAGCTGTGCTACCGTCGGCATAGCTCTTGGGGTCATTGGGACGCACAAGCCCCTCTACCTCGTCACGGTGGACACACAGCAGAGGGGTGTTGGCATTCTGGCGGCGGCATTATGCACAGTGTACCTGTGTGGGCTGCTGGCTTGCCGAGACTCCTATCTGTTCCACTTTTCACATTGGGCAGTTGCTTGCTTGCTTGTGTTCGTTGGCTTGAGCTCCAACGCGAAGTCCTGTATGTCGGATGAAGGCATCCTGTTGTCCATCAGTGTGATGTCATACAGGACCTGAGGTTTGCATAAGTATCCGTTGTCCCATGTCTGGCTTATTGGTGTGCAGACTGGTGGTTCCTCACAGTACAGGCAGACACTTTCCGACTTCAGAGGAATCGGCGATCCTACTGACTTTAGCCAGGAGCCCGAAGGGACCTGTTGCCCAGGAAGCTTGACGAGGATGCGTCAATAGGTCTTGGCCAGTATATAACCCGGCCGTGGTGCCTTGGAAACACCTCTGCGTCCCACATTGGGCAGTGATGAGTATTTTGTGTGATATTCACTGGCACAGGAATGGAGCATAATGGGGATGACCCGTTGCCGTGAAATTGGAACCACGACTAAGTAACTATCAACTCAAAGGATGACTTTCTAAAAAATGTTATGTTCAATAGTTTTCACTGTTCTGTGAACGAGGGGTCAACATTCAAGTCCAGTGTGTTGCATTTTATATTATATTACAAAGTATTTTAAGATTGTGTCTATCACTCTATCCTCCTGTTGTAAAATATTTTCTAATTATCTTCTATAACTTTATGATGATTTTACCCTGTGAGATTTATAATTGAAATTCCCATAAATGTTTCCTATATATGGACTTTAGTTCAAAGTATATATATATATATATATTGCTTAAGTTTATTCCGCAACTCAGCAACTGTTTGATTACTTATATTTTAATTAATTTATTTTTTAAGTACATCTTTCAAAACTTACTACTAATACTACAGTAGTCCTTTGTTATTTTTCAATAACAAAAGGCAAAAGGCAAAAGGCTTACTATAAAGTATAAAACGTTTATACTTTTATTATAAGTGTCTTTAAAAGTGCTTTGACTTAAGACTTAGTTTAAAGTTTATTATAATTATATTAATTAAGCCACTTAAGTGAAAATCTACGTCTAAAACCAAAAACTTTAATTTAATTTAATTACTTTTTTACAAAATGAGTGTGTGAACTGTATGTGTGCAACCATATATTTTACGATGTAACCAACGCCTACTTTCCTTATTATTAGGAATAATAATAATAATATATTGTATGTCCATACAAATGGCAGGCTTCCTATAACTGCACTGTTGATCGTAGTACAATCAAATTAAACTACTACTGCATCCAACTACTTGCACACCGCCATTACCACTCTCGATTTACGTATTGTGGTTGATAGTAGTTACTGCCCTTACAAAACTGATTTCCCCAATTTCCCTCTCAATATTTGAGGAACAGACAAGAGAAAGACCGAGAGGAAAATACCTGGATGGCTTGGCCACATGGCATGGACGAGACAGGAACACTGAGCTGATCCACGACTCTGGTGATAGAGTGAAATGGCGAGTCATGACCGCCCACGCTTTCCGGCATGGCAGATGATTGATTGATTGATTGATTGATTGATTGATTTGAGGAACCATGAAGTCCATGTATGAGTGTATCAAGGTTGTTGACTTCATTAGTCCATGGGAATCTCGATACATGAAGCCCATAAACGAGCACTCTCCCGCTGTTAATACTTCACCTCTAGCCTACACTGCAAGGTACAAGAGGAACCTGATGAGATGGGATCATTTTTTTTATTATATAATACTATATGTAATAATTTAATACTGTACTAAAAGTTAACCAACGCAGTACACTGCGTCGTCAGCCGTCACACGCTGAGAGAGATACTGAGGGTTGAGGAAATCTCTCTCTCTCTCTCTCTCTCTCTCTCTCTCTCTCTCTCTCTCTCTCTCTCTCTTCTCTTCTCTCTCTCTTTCTCTCTCTCCCCCAAAGTGCGTCCTCTAGTCTCTACTTCTTTCTTCTCCTTCTGTGAGCGCCAAACAATACTACTTTGAGAATTGGGGAAAGGGGTTTGAGGGCTATGAACTGAATTGTTCGATGTGCAGTGATAATGATCTCCCGACTAAGATCACTAAACAGTTCTTCTACTTTACCACGTTTGTTGAGTCCAATGTAGATGCAAAAGACTGTCTTTTATGGATATATGTATAGATGGAGATGTGTGTATGTGTTGTTTTTTTTTTAAACTGAATGTTGAAAATATCTAGGATAGAAAAGAAAACGTCTTCGGAGCTCAACATTTGCGTCTATTCCAGCATGGGTCACAAACAAATAAGAAATGACACGCTGAGGTATTGAGAGCGGAAAGTCTGTGAAAGTGTTACGAGATCAGTCATGAAAACTATAAGAAAAGGTCCAATGAAATATATGTTGTATTTGACTAGAAGAGGTAGAATGAATAAATTAGCCTTATTTAGGGAAATACTTGGCAAGAGATTGATTGATTGATTGATTGATTGATTGATTAATTGACTGATTGATTTAAGAACCGACATCACAGCATTCGGGGCATTACCATAAGCGCTTCATCCCCATCCTCAGAAGTCAGCTAAGAGTTCCAACCCCAATAGTACCAGTAGCAATCTGATTATATGTGCGTCTCACCTTTCCTCTAAGTGTCGAGCATCGGCCAGATCCCCTCGTCTTGGCAAGAGAGACACGGGAAAACAGAGAAAGATGTGTATAGAAAGCTTAAATACAACTATTACAAATTAATGCGTGTGTGAATCATGCGAAGAATTGTCGGGTGCGTTGTCATGGAGCTGAGCACTTTCCGTTGCTCACGGGTCCGTTCGTTTGTACCACACATCACAAAGGCGATCCTTTGCAACTGCTTCATACTTCATACTTTCTTAGCCAAATACAATATTCCTCTGGTTCGTCAGCTCTCCGCTCATCTGACACAGCACCTTGCGAAAATGTCGCTGAAAGGGATGTCATATAGTGAATGACAAACGTGTAGAGTGTGAACTGATGTGCACACACATCAGTGAACAAAAACAGATAATAGCAAAATAAAGCACGGTGTAGCATGATGAACGCTACGTCACCAAGTCGCGTTGATTAACAACACCTTATTTGAAACATGAGAAGACGTGTCACGGTGCTCTTCATTCTCAAAGAAGCCTTCCTGAAACCCTTCAGTATTGGAGCTACCGCTGGGGAAAAAAAGACTCCATTACAGGATTATTACTCTAAGCCAGGCGATGGACCCTAATATAACTTTTTTTTCTAAGGTTGAACGGGGTATTGGTAGAATTTTTTTTTCCGCATATCCTATTTACAGGACATCACTGCCAACACCAGCATTTTACCGCTGTTGTTGATTTCTTTACAAGATTACGCTCAGTAGTTTGCCATTGCTTTCTGAGCGACCGGCTCACGTATCCCCGTAAGTAACCAACGCGACACGATCTGCTACCGAATCTCGCGCAGCTGCGTTACCCTACGTGGATATACGGGATTACGGAGAAAGTCAATAACGCCTTTGCCAGGGACACCGTCTAATGGTAGAATGGGAAAAAGAAATTCCAAAACAGTAACAAATAAATGACAATCACAAACTACTATAGTTAACAGAGGGGGGGGGGGGGGGGGAGAGACATAAAGTGGGGGGAAACAATACATAAGTAGAACTCAAATTACTTGTATAACCTAACACACGACTTCAAATAATATTCTAACACAACAGAACAACTAAACAGGTACAGAAAATATGAATTGTTTATATGTTGTAATATGAGAATTTATCAAAGAATATATCAAAATCAGAAATAGGAGTAGAATTAGATTAGGGAAAAAGAAATAAAAATACACTAAATAAGAAATTTTTACAAACTGAAAGTGTTTAAAATGATCCAGCAAATAATACAATTGGGGGGGGGGGGGGGGGGGGGGAAGGGGGGAATAAAAGATAGTTTTACAATTAAAAATTTTTTTCCGCATATCCTTTACAGGACATCGCTGTCAACACCAGCATTTTACCGCTGTTGTTGATTTCTTGGCAAGATTACACTCAGTAGTTTGCCATTTAATTTATCATCTCAAATAGAAGCTCTTTTTAAGGGTAAAAAGAAATTAAGCAAGCAAGAAAGAAAGAAACGTGTTGAGAAAACGAGCAGTTACATGTGGGAAGACAACATCAAAATTAAATTAAATGAAAATTAAATGCCAAGTAAAAGTGATTGTCCGACCTAGCAATAAAACTTGTTCTGCTACAAGTTGAGTTCATTTACAAACAATAAAGGGGTATCCGTGGCAAAATGGTTAAACCGCCTGCCCCGCTCTACGTAGACTTCGTCATTCGTTGCACGACTGCAATTTTTCGGAGTTCCGTCCGTGAGGTCAATATGGAGGTTTAGTAGCTCCAACAACGACTCCGTGTGCCGTGTACTCTATGTCTATGTGATGCTTTCGGTTCAGCAGGCCGCTCTGTGGAAAGACGACGGGCCATATGCGATAGAGCCTGATACAATGAAGTCGATCCTCTTGTCATTAATTTCTAGTGCAACAAAGAATTATGGATGAATAAGGTACTATATGTAGATGAAGGAAGTGCTATCTACCTATTCATTCATTCATTCAGTAGTATGTCCTTTGCAGAACCTCGCTCCCATAACAACCCTCCGGAAAAGCTCTCGATCATAAGCAAGATGTCCCGCATCCGATACACCCATCTGGAGATCATCCGCCACACCCTGCACCCATCTTCTCTTTGGCCTTCCTCTTCCTCTCTTCCCAGGCATATACCCCTCCATTATTGTTCTCTCCAAACTTTCGTGACGTTTCAAGTGACCAAAATATTTCAATTTTCTTTGTTTTATCGTCTTTAATAGCCTTTAATAGTCTTTAATATTCAACTCTTGACCTATACCAAAGCTTATATTTTAATGAGGATCACATCAGAAGACATGTTCATATGTTGAAGACAGTGATGCAGTGGGGGGGGGGGGGGGGTGTGCAGACGTTTCTGCTATAAGTTACGGTCCATTTATAAACAAAGAAATGGGGATGAATACGATATTATATCCAGATGAAAGAAAGCTTATCTATCTCTACTTGCGGTTGTATTTTCCATAACTATAGATGACAGTAATCTCAGATGACTCATCCACGTGAGTGAGGAAGACACGGTGATGAAATTAGTCGGAAGATTGCAGTAACATAATAAGTTGGAAGATTACTGTGTTACTACAGTCTCACATTGTGTGTCACATCAGTCTCAGCTAAAGATGCCTACAGCAAAGCCTTCAACAAGTAAGAGAATTTGTACAGGGGTTGGGAGAGCACCGTTTGATTACAGATGGCGAGATATTATTTTGCAAAGGCAATAGATGCACCTTAAAACATAAGAGCCGTGTGGCTCGAACGTTTGCATAAGAAAGCTGGCAACAACTGTTGTTTCAGAAATAATTATAGAGCTTTGAAATGACTTATGTTATGCTGATTTTTTTTTTTTTTTTTACACAAATCCAATAACCGGCATGTAAACTTCAGGTACGCTGATGGCGGTTCAGTTCCTACACTGGCATTAAGTTGGACTTAATATGTTGACTTCTCGTTCAGAAAACAGTGGCATTCTTTAGCCTTTTGTGTGTGTGTGTGTGTGTGTGTGTGTGTGTGTTGCATATCATATTTACAAGACATCGCTGTCAACACCAGCATTTTACTGCTGTTGTTGATGTCTTGGCAAGTGTACGTTCAGTAGTTTGCCATTACCTTCTGAACGACCGGCTCCCATACCAACACGTTAATACCCAGCACGACACCGCCTGCTGCCAAATCGGTCGCAGTTGTGTTTCGAACGCAGGTAAGCGGCCTCACGAATCGCGTCCGCAAGACCTTAGCCACGAAGACCGGCATTCTTTAGCCTACTTAACGTAAAATTACGTAAGAAGTAAACCTGGGGTTGACTGCAACGTTCTGCAGAGGACATTTTAACACTGATTCAGTGCTGAAGGATAATATATCGCCAATTGTGACCTCCCGTTTGAACAAAAGGGCGATACATGCCCAGTGAACGGAAATTTACATGATAAAACTTATTCATGTGATTGTGTACCATGTTTGGTCTAAGCCTACTTTTTGTTGACACTGAATCAGTTAAAGAAACAATATCTCCTTGACTGAGCCCCGGGAATCGCCTTATATCATTGACCAATGGAAACGCGAGAAAATAATAATAATGTCACCTGACACGGCGGAGGTTTCGGCAGACGGAATGTAGAGTGGCTGGCCGATAAGTCGAGTGCGACATTTCGAGGAAGGAGGACGGAAAATAAACATTTAGTGTTCTGTTTTGTTTTACTTTAACGTTGTGGACTATACATTTCGGCTACTTGTTATCTTCTTGTGGGTATTTTAAAGTATTTGTGAACTTATTACATTTCCGTTTGTTAAATTCTGTACTCTGGCTGGGCCCATGGCAAGTGCGGACTCCAAGTCCAACAATTTAAATGATTCTATTGATCAGCCAACAAATAATATAATCCCAAGCTTTTCGTTTTCGGGTTGTGGATTTCTGGGAGTATATCATGTTGGTGTGGCCATATGTTTACGTGATCATACAGATGTGTGTAACAGAAAGGAAATATTATGGGGTGGAGCCAGCGCCGGAGCTCTGGTCGCAACCTCACTTCTGAGTGGTTTAGATTCCGGTGAGTGAAGATGATGTTCAATTGTTCATGTAGTCAGTCACCAGTGTGTCTCGTCAAGTTGTGTGTGTGTGTGTGACTAAACTCAATCTTTAGTATTTCACTATTTGCTATTACTTTAAGAGTAGACCTTTATATCATGGACAGTTGTAACCTTAACTCATTATGGTCGGGACATTAATTTACATTAAAGTAACAACTGCTTGGAATAAGAAAATACGTTTAAGATGGAAGTTAGTGCTGAAAGTTAAATTAGTTAAACTTAAAGTGTAAAGAAGAAGACAAGCGACAAGCCGTTAGAAGATTCAAGATATGATACCGGTACATAAATTATTAAATATTACATTAACAGTATGCAGTTCTGACCCATCTTTACTACGTCTACGCCATGTCTACTAACGAAACCTATGTCTTATAGTTTAAGTTAAGGTAACATAATATAGGAAGAGCTAATGATCAGCTGCTGTCATACCAGAGTATACAAGAGACATGTTTGTTATCTTTGGTGGTGAGACAAAGCTCGCGTCTGATTGGTTGAAAACCAGGTGTTGTTCCGCTTGCTCGCCTTCTCATTGGTTGATTCTCGGTCAGACGTGGTAACGGTCACGGCCAGGGCTTCACAGAGACAAGGAAAAGTAGAACCACTAGAAGTAGAAGGGTGTTGGAGATTAGACAATTTTTTGCAACATGCTGTTACAGCATTTGTCTGTGAATTAAACTTGAAGGTTTATACTGGGTCACACAGAACAATAACATTTACTTTCTTTAAATATATTCAGGTTGAAGAAAGCCTCCCAGTGTATTAATTAATTATATTGTCTATAAATATAAAATTATAAAGGATTGCTAAATAATAAATAACTAATAACTATTATATTTTAAGTTTTAAACGAAATCTTTGTCAGAAAGAAAAACAGTGGAAGCAGAATTGAATGGGAGATGTTCAAATTTAAATCAAATCAAGTGTATTAAACACTGCAAAGATTGTGAAACAATGAAGTAAGCTATAAAAGTCAAAAAGAAAAAGTATAATCAGTGGGTGAAAATCAAACAAAATTGTGATTAGAAGGAATATAGAATAGCAAGAAGACACACAAACATTTGAAACAGAATAATGTATAAAGAAAAAAAACATTGGGAGGAAAATTGAGAAACCCTCAATAAAAACTATAAAGATGCAGCTATAAAATTCTACAAAAAGATTTTTTTTTTTTTTTGCATATCCTTTACAGGACATCGCTGTCAACACCAGCATCTTTCAGCTGTATGTTGATTTCTTGGCAAGATTACGCTCAGTAGACAAAAAGATTAGTATAATGAAAACCAGAACATAAGCTTTTGATCAAACAGAAATATTAACATTGAAAAAGATAACCAGTAAGTGAACAAAAACAAATCCTAACAAGATGGAGGCAGTACTTGTAACAACTTCTCAGCGTTCCATTGGACATTATAGAAATGCAAGAAATCAAGGATGTGATCGAAGAACTAGAACTAGATATATTGAAAGAAAAAATGGAGATCAGCATGGCCAAATGGATAAGTGCACTCATTGTTAAACATCTAGTGTGCTGATGCCGAGGTAGCGGGTTCAACCCATATTTCAGTCAGTTGGACTAAAAAGGTGACATCTCGTCTTTGCCTTGGGGGTATAAATTACAAGTACCTAAGAAGTCGGAGTAGGTTTGCCTGATGGCGAGGGACAATGGTAATAGGGAAAGCGAATCCATACGCAAAAATCAGTGCAGTGCGCTAGAAGTAGTAGCACATGTATGAACTTCACAAGACAAGACGCTGTGAGACTGGGGAACACTGCCATAATCATCTTCATTTGCAATAACAAAAGCATCCAGTCCCATTGGAGAAACATTTTGCAAAATTCTTGAGAAAAGACTACGACTTACAATAGAAGCACGCACAGCTGAGCGAAACAAAACATGGATTTAGGAAAAACAAAGGATGCACAGATGTCATCTTTGCTCTTAGAAAACTAATAGAAAAATAAATTGAATTTAATTAAATATACTACTAAGCCTTTGTCAACAAAGAAAAAGCATTTGATAGAATAGACAGAAACAAGCTGTGAGAAATCCTAAATAGATATTTAGTGCACACACATCTAAAAAAATAATGTAGAAGCTTATATAACAACAGCAAATGCACTGTAAGAACAAACGGGACAAGATGAGATGAGGTGGTTACATTATTTTTGCTCAAGTGTTTACTCTTTTCACATACATATTTCTGTCTTTCTCTGCTTCATTTGCCTAATATTTTAATAAGACTTATTTCCCTGATCTATCTCTTACCTTAATAGGCTTCATTGTATTAGAGTGCCTGGTCTGGAGCTGATATTAGGGATCATGGCTCCTCCTTAATGAAGTTTGTGTTGCTTAAAGTTACAGGACATTGCAATCCACCATATCATTTATTGTCGTGTTTGTCATTTACTTGGCAATTTTACTTTCAGTATGTGAAACAGAGATAGAAGGGACAATTCTTAAACAAGTGGATAGTTTTAAATTTTTAGGGACATTTATAACATCAGATGGAAGATGCACAACAGAGATTAATAGCAGAATAGGGCAAGCAAAAGCTGTATTTCAGAAAATGAAGATTATCTTATGCAATAGGCCACTATCACTGAATGTAAGAAAGAGAGTGCTGAGGTGCTATGTAGAACTTGTTTTGCTGTGTGACTGAATCTTGGAATGTAAATGAACAAATTAGGAAGGTATTGGATGCAACAGAGATGTCGTTCCTGAGACGAATGTTGTGAATTCCTTGGACTGCCAAAGTAACTAACAACGAATGCCTGAAAGAGTCTAGAACAGGGGTGGCCAACACGAGGCCTGCGGGCCGCATGCGGCCCACCGGTAGTCATATTACGGCCCACTGGTAGTTATATTACGGCCCGCGGAGTGGGAAACGATGATGTGGTCGAAGCTGTAGCACGCTTGCTTGTTTACTTTAATTTAACAAAAAAATTAGGTGCGTGGCCCCGCAGGAAATATTATTTCTAAAATTTGGCCCGCCTGCTGAAAAGGTTGGCCACCCCTGGTCTAGAACATTATATACAACAATAAGAAAGAGACATACAGCTTTTTTTGGTCATGTGATACTGGAAAGATCGAGGGGAAGAGAGGCAGCGGCAGACCAAGAGAAATGATGCTGGATGGATTGCGACGGTGGCATGAAGGAATATCAACGTTAGAGTTGATCCAGAAAACCAAAGACCGAGATCTGAGGGGAGTCATGAACACCTACGCCAGCCTGCATTGGCATTTGATGATGATGTTGCCATTACTTTCTGAATGGCTGATACTCATACCATCAAAATCAATGCAAAGTGATCTGTTTCCAAATCACGTGCAGCAGATTTAGAAGCCGTGACCCTGTTTGTAGTGAAATTGTATTCACAGACTCCTAAACCTCAGTTTATTGAGTTTATTGTCAAGATGTTTATGATTTCCATGTAAATTCTTCTGTTTTCCTTATCTTCTCTTGTTTTCTCACATAAGGCTAATTTCAATTTCTACCTCTTTTGTTATGCCCCACATCTTTCATTTTCTATTTCCATGTGGTTGTGATGAATGATCCAATAGCGCCTGCAGCTCTCAATACCTCAGCATTAGTTTACTTCTCTGTCCACAATACCCGCAACTTTATTTTTCGAAGCCACATGTCCATTACCTCCAACTTCTTCATCCTGCCATTAAATCCCAGACCATTGCATTGGTAAGCATGTACGCTGACCACTATACTACTATGGTTGCTTATGTATCATAACATTGGATACACCAAACAACAGACACATGAACAACTAACTACAGCTGCTCCACATTCCAGCCTACACATTAACATGACAATGTCACCTTTCAGAAGAAACATGTACTTAATGCTTGACCAGTTAGATGTCATGTAAAACAAAGATATCATCACAGGCCAGGCCTGTTGGAGGGTAAATAAAACTGTTGGATATTGAGGCCGGGAGGGAAGAGCGAACCCAACAGGAAAAAGACAATTTTCCAATGTCTAACGATCATGTTCGTGAGATGCGCAAGATTTGATGGCAGTGACCTGTATGTCAGCCACAATAGTCGGAACTGTTAAAGTGTATGGATACCGGTTTCTGGGCACCATTGTTGACATCCAAGAAGTGCTGCCTAAATTGGTCAGCCAGACATAGACCTGTTTCTCCTATATATCTCACGTCACAACGTGTGCAGGTGATTGCATCGATAACGTTACGGCTTGTGCAAGAGAAACCCTCATGGGTGTGAAAAGTGGTCTTTGGGAATACCAGACTCTGAGTTTGAAGGGCTTGTGGGCAGGTCTTACAACAAGGTCAAAGACAAGCCACCATGCCAGGAAAAGACCTAGGAGGTTGGGGTAGACTGCTATGGACCAGCACATCCCTGAGATTATGGTCCCGTCTGTACGCCACCAGGGGGGCCTCTGAGAAGACATCGCGAATGATATGGTCTGCCTGGAGAATAGATAGGTGCCTCAGGATATTCTTGGCAGCAATATTATAGAGATGGTAGGTTAGTGAAAGAATAGGTCTATTATTGCATGGTTTCGACCTGGATGAGAGAGCCTCGCACAACCGATAGAGTGACTGTAGTAAGGTGGGAAAAGGGGTCCTTTACTTATACTTCTTCTCCTGCCTTTCATCTTCCAGTGGAGCAAAAGCACTCAACCAATTCACACCAAGCCCTTTGAAGAGAAGTTCATGATTATTTTAGAATTTACAGCTAAAGTTTTCTAAGGGATGGGGCAGCCAGCTCCAAGACAAACCCTCGTTAGTCATCACTTCTGACATTCATGGTAGGTTACAGTTATTATTCTTTGCTGTTCTTAAGGGCCCCAGTAACACATGGGCGACAGGTATTGGTAGATACTCATAGTAACAAGATTAGTAGATTTCTGAGAATACACAGAGATGGAAGCATGAGATACACTAATTATGGAAACGGTAAGCCAACTAATGGCAGCTAAATAAACATGGCAACACCAGAAACGTTAAGAACTTGAGACACATTGCAGAAAGCACACACATGTTGTGTGCACACATAATGTGTATAATGGTAATAACTTCTGCTACTGCAAAACTTCACAGCTTTTGATTAAAATGTATGCATGTAAAATTTAGCATTACACATGAATACATACCAGATTAGTGAGTGTTAAAAGTGTCTTAAACATCAGTGTAATTTAACAACATAAATTAAGAGGAATACATACATATATGTCACTTATCATGTCAATAGGAATAGTTTTTGTTGCACTTATCACTTAAATTTTCTTTCTTCTCTTAGGTCAGATGACAAAACTGCTTCTGAAAGCTGCCAAAGCTGTACGTAACAAAGAACCTGTGGATCTGGCCCTCCTCATCAGGAATGTGATGAATCATTACCTGCCAAATGATGTACATAAACATCTTCGAAAGCGTCTTCATATTTCCATGACAAAACTGAATGGATTAGGAAATGTGCTTGTCACAGATTTTCATTCCAAAGAACATCTGATCGAAGTAAGTTTTAAATTTGCAATTCTACCAGCTGACCAGAAACATTTGCATATCTGAGGTGTTTACTGTTGATAAATATATGTGAACTTGGATCAAAATGCACAGCTAGAGATTAAACAAGATTCCCAGGATGTGTTTAATCTTTTCTTTTTGAAATTCAATGCATTTGACTTCTAGATTTACCTTTTAAACATTTTAGCACATATTGTCTGTTACTGAGTGCATTTTGTCTTAGCCCCACGTCTTGGCCTAGCATTTGACAGTTAGGTTATGTGTTTCATTTTCCCAAACTGGCCTTTTGTATTTTGCTCTATTTTATTTACTGCATTTATTCACTAATGAAAAGCAATGGCAGTCTACTGAACGTAAACTTGCCAAGAAATCACAAACAGCCAAAAAATTCTGGGGTTGACTGTAATGTCCTGTAAAGGATATGCAACAAACTTATTATTATTATTATTATTATTATTATTATTATTATTATTATTATTATTATTATTATTCACTAATGAAATCGACTTCAAGGTTTTACTCAGAACAGCCAAAGCTTTATATTTGATCATAGTGAAAATTGAATATTGCCCTGATAATACTGATACCTGCAGTCACGAATTAAAACTTTAGCACATATAAAAATGTATAACTTTGTTTAATTATCATTTAATGAGAGATTAAAGAATATGTTTGATCTTTACACACATCTACATATAAATTTTTTAAAGAAAATCATGTTTCAAAATCTACATTATGTATTTCTTTCCCAGTGTCTTGTTGCAAGTTCATTTGTTCCTGGATTTGTGGGTTGGATCCCTCCTAGTCTTGAAGTAGAGGACTTTCTGGATACTAATTTTGGAGTTTGTCAGCAGACCAGTGTTCTCAGTGACAGTGATACAGAGGATAGTGATGCTGCAGATGATGATGGAGAGCCATATCTGAAGTGGAAGAGACAAAGTTCACAAGTAAGAAAACTGGGATGTAAATATTATTAATAATAGATCAATCAGATTACCCCAAAATGTTCATTTTAAAAAACTGGAACTTGGGGAATGTGAAAAAGTTCAGAATATTTGGAACATGGAGAACATCGGATGGTAGATGTATCACATTAAATAATCATTAGAATAGGACAGACAAACACTGCATTTTATCAGATGAAGCACATCATATACAATAAATATGTGTCGTTAAAAGTTACAAAAAGAATGCTCATGTTTTACATAGAACCTATTTTAACATTTGGATGTGAATCCTGTAACAATTAACAAACAAGCAAGAAAC
Organism: Cepaea nemoralis; assembly: GCA_014155875.1. Lineage (NCBI taxonomy): Eukaryota > Metazoa > Mollusca > Gastropoda > Stylommatophora > Helicidae > Cepaea > Cepaea nemoralis. The sequence goes on along the minus strand of JACEFZ010001678.1, from coordinate 122,856 downwards.
AAATCTGAGGCCACAGAAATGTGGTTTTATGGACAATGTTAATACCATAAAAAGAAATGTCAAGGACACTTTTTGGATATCTTTGACATATTGGGTATATGGTGATAACCCCATATTTGCATGGACCAACTGGCACTTGGTGGCTAATGTGGTTAGCAGCATGCTGGCTGCCTTTACTTCCCAGAACATTTACTGTTGCCCTTTTTTAGGCAAGGTTGACCTTGGAATCCAGGTCAATTTAAAAAAAAAATTCCTGCTTCAAGGGGAATTCAAATACATAGCCAGTATGTGGCCGGCAGTAAGCGCTACCGAGGCTCCCAAAAATAGCATGAACAGCCAAAAGTGCTTCCAATCTGTGCTTTGAAAAAGGCCAATTTGAAAAGGAATCTTTTTGTTGGCACTGGAAGAAAAGTCAGCATTCTTTATCCATATTTTGTGAAAAGAAAACCTGGAACAGAATAAAACAACTGGCAAGATTAATGGAAAAAAGAAAGAGGACTACTGAGAGAGAAGATAATGAATGGATAATAAAATGGAAAAAAAAATAAACAATGGCTGCACATGAGTTGATAAATGGTGTTAGAGTTCAGATGTTATGATGAGGCTTGGTCATCCATACCACTAGACGATGATGAGTGTTTTATAATAAAATAAATGTAAATTGTGTCTATTGATTAATTGGTAAGATTTCATGCAGACTGTATTGTCTGGTTGATCTGTTTAAATATCTTGTATTCCACAAGGAACTGAAAGTCCTAGGTTACAGTTAAAAAATGTTCCTGCGCTCTTGTCATTCCTTCCTTTCATTGTTTACTTTCAGTGCCAGCATTTCAGAGTTAGTTGCATATCATTTACATGATGTCGCAGTCAACCCCAGTATTTTTTGGCTGCTTGTGATTTCTTGACAAGTTTACGCTTCAATAGTTTGCCATCGCTTTGTGAAAAACCGGCCAGCACTTATGCCATTGTATGAAAACCAATGCAATGTGGTCTGCTTCAAAATTGCTCGCAGCTATGTTTCGAAAGCAGTATGTGGGAGTTTGCACATAACCCTTTCGCCACAGAATTGGCATCATTTAAGAACAGGGCATGAAAATGACAAACCACTGTTATGCCTTCAATTAAAGCCAGTTTTTAATGTCAGTTATGGACAGATTCATTAAATTGTTAAACAGTGCATCAATTTGTGGTCTTAGGAATCTATATTTTCATCTTCTTGTTGCCCCGTTGGCTTGAAATCAGCCTAGTTTCCTGCATGAATTATCCTGCAGGCTTCCAAAGTGTTTGACATCTAGGGTTGTTTTAACCAGCCATAGAATAAATCTTTGTATTTTTATGTCTTTGGAAATCATTTTCTTTAATTTGTTTCAGCCCATTTTGTAAATTGATAAATAAGAACAATTTTGGCTACCAATGCTGTTGGGGGTTTGTCAAATAAAGAATATTCACTGCTTTTTGTTACAGGCACCTTTCTCCAGTTTAGACACAGATAGTATTTGGGGGAGTGTGTGCTTATGATAGTGAACTTGATGATTACAAGAGTTCAGAAGATGACAGAGCGAAGACAGAAAAGGAAAAGAACAAAAATGAGGTACAAACCAATAAATGCAATAAATTATATGTAGATATAATGTTTGTTGGAAAATGCAATTTATGTTTGTATATAATATTTTACCATTACAAATATTAGTACAGTGAAATCCTGCTGCTAAATAATGCTAGCAGTTTTTCCACAGTAAACTTAATGTAATATGCCTGACAAGTTATATTAAAGGTTATGAAGAAATGGATAAATGATCACGAAATCAGTACTGAAAGAAAACCAGATTAGTTTTCATGATAATGTGGGAACCAGGGATCTAGTCGACATACATTTATATTTTTAACTTAAAGGATGGTTCAGCAACGAAGAACCCTGTTCATCAGCTTCATTATTATTAAAACACTTTTGAGCAGGTTCCTTCATGTACATTTTTTTTAAAAAGGAGCATATAGGGATAGTGAATACCAGTATTTAGATAAATTTTCAATGTGTATGCACTACAAATCCAGCTCTAATTTACCCACAGGTGTATCAGAGATTTTGCTTGCCCAAGGGCTTGTTAATGCAGATTGTTAACTATTATACATATTTCATTAAAATATATGCTATGAGGATAAGTATTCAGAAGATAGAGGTCATAAATGCAGCAATATATTTACAATAACGATGGAAGGGAAAAGCTTGAAAGATGGCTTCAAGCATTCCTATTTAGGCCATAGTGTAATGAAATGTACACTTGCGAAAATGACATTAAAATTAGAATTGCAATTGGCAGAATCAGTTTTAAGGAGAATCTTGAAATACTGTCATCAAAAAATGTAAATGTTGAATCAAGCAAACAAATCCTTCATATATGCATATGCACTTGTGAGTGACCAGGCTGTTAATGGGATGTAACCTACCATGCTAACTAACTTGTGAGTGCCATGGCTTAACCCTTTACAGGGCAGACGCTTGTCCATTTTGTAGCCCTGAACGGGCAAGATTTTTTCAGGTTTGGAAAAAGTTCGGGTCGCGTTAGTAAAAACATCACAAATAAGGTGTTAGTCAACCGATTTTAGTTAAATAAACAACAAAATGAAGGGAAAAGCATGCAGAATATGTTACTCACGTGATTGTTGCCGGTAATCCATACATGAACACAAATATTTACGAAATACGGCATGTTGTTTGTGATTTTCCGTCACCTATACGGCAATATACAAACACATTTTCAGAATCATAATCACTTTCTTTAAAGTCTGACTCACGACTGCTAATGCAAAGTAACGCTTTGCACTGATATCTAGCTCCGATTAATAGTCAACTTCGTGCCCTTTAATGTCATTTAAAATGAACCTAGCGAAATCTCGGCTATCACTTGAAGAATCGCCGAAATCCATTTTGAAAAACAGCGTAAAAATCCCGAAAACTATCAAAAATTGTCCTTAAAAGTCCGTTTAAATTGATACTATCGCGTTTACAAATGGCGGCCACGTTGTCAAGCTGTAGGCGAAAGCGAAAGTAGCCGTCGGAAGTGTCGGAAAGCCGAGAGATCGCGATTTTACAATGCATAATAGTATCGGCCGGAATCGGCCGCTACGATCGTTTTCTCGCATCGGCCGGAATCAGACGATATGCCTTGTAAAGGGTTAATGACATTTCTTCTTTCACTCTTTACCCTGCTGTGGGTCTGTAATGTGATAGGGTCATCACTGAATGTATGGAGGAATAGGTGGCCAATCTTTCCCTCGTTTAGCAGGTAATGAGCCCAGGCATTGAACCTTTGTCTGACTGTCCTCATGACATCAGTGCAGTTCATGCATGCCATAAGGGGCAGCTAATTAGGGGTAACGTAAGACTGGTTACCTCATCTTGTACGAAACTTTAGCTGCACGATCCAACCAAGATGGAAGGAGGCTCTTGTCTTAGAAGACGTATGATGTGGTGTGGAGAAAACCATAAGGAGCTTGGGTTGCTGTCTTTAATTCCTTTCACTTAGGAAAATCTCAGGAACATTCAGTACAAGTCTACTTATACAGTTTGATGTTTCATGTTTTACAAGCTGTCTAACAGAAACTATTGATGATACCATTGCAGGGTTACTTGAAGAGGGTGATGCGCTTGTGTTTCTCAGGCTTGAAAACAACAACTCGTATTGTCCGTAACATTCCTGGGGCCTCTTCATTAATGGATAAAGTTGCACCTGGGGCATTTAGTAGCATGGAAGAATTTGTAGAAGCAGTAATTTTGGAGATGTTAGCAAACAAGGTATGTTGTTTGTGTTTTTGTCACCACAGCTTGACATGTCAAGAAAACTAACTTGTGAATACCATGGTTTAATGACAGTCTTCTTCTTTCACTCTTTATTTCATCTTTCACTCTTTATTTCCCAACAGGGCAGAAACCCTCAACCTGCTTACTCCGAGCCATCCCATCCTTTGCTGTCTCCTGCAGCTCCTTCCATGTTCTTCCCAATTTATTCATTTCTGTCTTTAATTCTCTTCTCTGTGTGTTTGTAGGTGTTCCTCTATTTTATTTGCCCTGTGAATTCCAGTAAAGGACTTTCTAGTTATATTATTCTCAGGTTTTCACAGTGTATGTTTTATCCAATGCCAGTGTCTTTTCCTCACCGCTTGATTTGCTAGTTTTTGTTTAGTTCTCTCCATGAGCCCTACAATGGTGATTCCAACATACTATTTCAGTCCTTCTATTCTCAGCAGGCACTGCTTAATGAATGTGTGTAGTTTATTATTAATCATGTTAGTCGATCTCCAAGTTTCAACTCGGATAAACAGTAGCATTGTCTTTGTTTCATTTAAATACATTTTGTTATATTGATAATTTAATATTTTGTTTGAAATCCCTGCAATCCACAAGCTGATAGCATAACTTGGTACATTAATATGTTTTGGATTGAAGTTACAATAAAATTGCTGGTTGGCTGGTCTTATTCTTCTGTTGCCCTCTATCCCCCACTAGAGACATAAGTCCTCAAGCAGCTGACTCCAGGCCTGCCTGTCTGTAGCATCCCATGCAGCTCTGTCCATCTCAAGCAGCTGACTCCAGGCCTGCCTGTCTGTAGCATCCCACGCAGCTCTGTCCATCTCAAGCAGCTGACTCCAGGCCTGTCTGTCTTTAATTCTCTTCTCTGTGTGTTTGTAGGTTTTTCCTCTATTTTAATTTTTATGCAGCTCTGTCCATCTCAAGCAGCTGACTCCAGGCCTGCCTGTCTGTAGCATCCCATGCAGCTCTGTCCATCTAACTCCAGGCCTGCCTGTCTGTAGCATCCCATGCAGCTCTGTCCATCTAACTCCAGGCCTGCCTGTCTGTAGCATCCCATGCAGCTCTGTCCATCTAACTCCAGGCCTGCCTGTCTGTAGCATCCCATGCAGCTCTGTCCATCTAACTCCAGGCCTGCCTGTCTGTAGCATCCCATGCAGCTCTGTCCATGTCTTGACTGTGTTGTTCATTGCTGTTTCTACTTCTCTTCTCCATGTGTTTTGAGGTCTTCCTCTATTTCTTTTGCCCTGTAGGTTCCAGACTATTGCTTTTCTAGTTAGTTTTTTCAGTGTATGTCCTATCCAGCACAAACATCTTTTCTTCACCTCTAAGTTCATTGTATTTGTTTAGTTCTCTCCATCAACTTCACATTCATGATTTTGTAATGCCATTTTATTCCTTGTTTTGCACAGGCACCAATTAGCGAATGTTTATTTATAATTGTTTTCTTTGTTGTCTATGTTTCTGATCCATACTCATTTATCTTTAGAATTGAATATTCTCAGTTTTGTGCTGTGTTTAATTTCTGTATCTGTTCCACCCCCTTCGTCTACATTACTATCTAAGTAAGCATATGATTCTGTCTCATGAAATGTTTTCCCCCAAGGGAAGTCACATTATCATTTGCATAATTTATTCTCATTATGTGTGTCTGTTGTCTCATTACGCTGTTGTAATAATTGTGATGCCTGGAGCATTTATAATCTGTTGATATTCTGTATCTTCTGGCAGCAAACAGTCTTAGATGGTGGTTTCTCAGTCAACATTCCGATATTTGACAACAATACAATTACAATTTGTCCTTTTGCGGGAGAAAGTGATATCTGTCCGCGTGATGCCACAAACACGGATGTGAACATTGAACTTGGTGGAACAAGCATGCATGCCAGTGAGGACAACATTTTCCGTCTCAATCACGCTCTTAGTCCCATGAATCCAGAATTGCTGCTCAAGCTCTGTGAAGATGGATATAAGGATTGCCTTCAGTATTTACACAGAAACAGTATGTATATCTGTATGGCTTCATTAGTAAATGAAAATTCATTAAAAATGTACTTCTGATGTTGTGATGTGGTTTTCAGACATAATAATACACAAACTGTTTGTCATTGATCTACCTAAGATTCGATCATCATCATCATATACCACTTTTGCCATCAAGCGTCAGAGGAATAGCGAATAATTAGCGCTACAGCACCCGATGGGTGGCACTGGATAGTGTAATTCCTTGTAATTGTACAATGTCTTTGATGTCGTCAATCCATTTTCTTCTCTGGCGTCCTCTTGCTCTCGTATCAGATCTTATTTGATATAGTGCCAATGCTGGTATTGATAGTATTGCATTCTAATGAGACGGCTGAATCATCTGATCTTCTGCTTTTAAATATATGGAGCACAAGGTGTTAATCGCTCTGTTTGTCTGATAACATCATTTCTTACTCAGTCTAGGATAGTTAAGTTGGCAGCTTTTCTCAGTGTCTCATCTCACAGGTGTTGGTTGTGTCGTAGTCGTCATCATCATCTTCCACTTCTGCTGTCAAGCGTCATGGGGAGGAATAATTTGCGCTCCAGCGCCCAATGGGCAGCACTGGATAGTGTCATTCCGTGTGATTATACAATGTCTTTGATGTCGTCAATCCATTTTCTTCTTAGACGTCCTCTTGGTCTCGTCGCAGATGATCTTTGATGTAAGGCCAGTGATGGTAGTTGAAGGTGTTGCATTCTAACGACATGGCCAAACCACTTGATCTTCTGTCTTTCAATAAATGTGGCACAAGGTGTTGATAACAGCATTTCTTACTTGGTCTCGGATTGTTAAGTTGACAGCTCTCCTCAGGCATCTCTTCTCACAGGTGTTGATTTTGCGAAAGTGTGATTTGGATAAAGTCCAAGTTTGAGATTGGTTAGCATAGGGTTGGTGTGAATATGCTGTTTATTATCTGTTGTTTTGTGTAAGTGTGAATTAAATAATGTTTAAAATATTGGTAGCATAGAGTTCAATACTACCGTTTAAATAAAGTGTTCATTTACTTATCACATTTTATTTATCATGCTGCTGAGAACAATTGAAGTAATCTGTAACATCGGCAATCTATTAAAGGGATAGGTATGGCATTTCTTGTGTATGCTACATTAATTGCTCTGTCATGTTCTTCTACATTTGTTGAGAATATTCCTACCTTCTTCTGAGTAATCTATTGCTATGTGACCATAGTGTCTGCTTTTATGTGGTTTTTAACAATGTAATATGCAGATAAATGCATGCATTTTGATATTATTCTGTTGCATATATTTGTGTGTTCCTAATTTAATTTGCAGAATTATGTAGCAGTTAGAATGAATTGTCTTTTTTCTTTGATGTTTCAGATCTCCTGAGCTGCAAGAAGCATTTTATGACCAGGGCAGTAATCTCATCTTCACCTTGTAACATAGGACACTCAGTCTGCAAGTGCAAGGTGTGCCTTGATGCACAGCCAAAGATACAGAGGTCACTGTCGTGTTTAGACTGCCAGGAGGTTGAACACAGAGCAATGTCTTCAGTGTTACCAGAAGATGTCAGAAGAGGTGATTGCAAGGGAGTTCATTAAATCTTTGATCTGTCTCCCTCTTCAAAAACCATTGAAGAGCTCCCATGCTATTCTAGTAGCAATTTTATTAAAAGTCTGCCTGGCTTTTTCTCTATGCTTCGAGTATCATCCATACCCCCTACCTTCTGAGAAAGTCTTTCCAAATATGGATACATAATCTGTTAGTTGCATTGTCCACCTGATTCCAGAGTTTTCTGTGGTAGCCAGTCTCACACTAACCCTCCTTAGTCACCTCTTAGAACATTAATGGAAGGTCAGTGTTACAATTCTTTGCTTCCTTTAATGGCCCCCCATTTACACACTGGCATTATTTTGTGTACTGTTATTTATTCATCTTTTCTTTCTTCCTTACTTCATACCAGTTGCAAACTTTACATGCATAACCTCTGTGCTGGTGATAAGCGCTGTAGTTTGATAAGCGCTGTAGTTGACATCTTCTTCATCTAGGAGGTTACGTTAGTTGCGTGTCCTTTACAGAACATTGCGTTAATCCCAGCCTTGTTTGTGATTGACTAGGCAATTTCACATTCAGTAGTTTGCCATCCAAGAAGTAAATATTGCAGAATGTTCACAGCAGGATATTTATACATCTACATAAATCTTAAATAGCAAACCGATGTTATGCAAATATCTTATTTCTACATTTTGGTGCAGTTAGCAGAACAGATATAGAGATGTGCTTAAATGAAAATGGGCCATATAATGTGTAGTTTATCTGTAGAATCAGAATCCTTCAGTTTATGTTCATTGAAATATTCATTTTCCATTTAATGGCTTCTTAGATAATCGCTGGAATCTTCTTCTTCTGCGCTCATCTGGAGTGGTTTTTTTTTCCAGATGTAATTGTGGTATGTCTCGTTATGCACCTTTGGGCCAAAACCCTTAGGCCAACACATCCGACTTTAGCAGGCATATTTTAAAACCAGGTTAGCCATCCTGGGAGACTCTCACTGTTGTGGTGCCGTCCACATCCCAGATGGTCAAGTTAGAACAGTCGAAGACTACACGGTCAGCCCTCAAGGAAGGGCAGGGGCAGTCCATGGGCATTTATCGCCATCCAAGGAGGCTTCCATAATTGCAGAGCCGATGCAGCGCTCTGGTACCGGTCTCACCCAAGGAATTGCCACATCCTGCACATGGCTGCTTTAACTCCTCATGTCCATGTAATGGACATTTCATTCGCCACTGGTCGCTCCCCATGCAAATCAGGAAGTCAGTCTGTCTGCAGACGACATCCACTCAGCAAGCTTTCGCTTCGGACTTCCACATGATGGATTCGCTAGCGAAGCGTTCCATTTGGTGTTAATGGGACGTTTTTCCACCTTGGTTTGCAGACAACATCCACTCAGCAAGCTTTCTCTTCGAACTTCCTCGTAATTGATTCGCTAGCCAAGCGTTCCATTTCGTGTTAATGAGACAACATCCCCGGGAAGGTTAACCTGGTCAACAAATGCCCGCAGAAGTCGGATGTGTCAGCCTAACAGCGCAAGAACGCAGCTCTGCTGTAAACAGGCACAACGCAATCACGTCCGGAAAAAAAAACTCCGGGTGAAAGCACAAGAAGAAGACAACATCCACTCAGCAAGCTTTTGCTTCGGACTTCCACATAATGGATTCGCTAGCCAAACGTTCCATTTCGTGTTAATGATACGTTTTTCCACCGTTGACTACGCACGCTCAATGAGCTCAAGTACAGACTTGCATCGTAACCATTGCGTGCAACTAGGATGCTTTTTCCACCTTTAGTAACACTCTTGAAGTAGGCTGCATGTGCTGCCAGCTCAGCAGCTTACCTCCATGCAGCAGAGAGCGAGTAACGGCTAGGGCTCATCTGGGGGATCCCTCATATCCCTCGGCTGAGAGCCGTAGAACAAGTGTCTAGGCCAAGCATGTAGCAGGCTTAGCATCTCACCTCGACTTAGCAGTGGGTATTGGCCCGGTCCTCACACCTGGGGGATATTGACTTAGAGGCGTTCAGCCATATCCCTCAGCAGAGAGCCGTAGAATAAGTGTCTGGACCAAGAATGTAGTGGCAGCGTGCGCAAGATTCAGACTTTTCGACTGCCTGTTCCCAGTCTACCTGCAAGGTAGCAGGCGTGTGTCTCTCTTGGTCTGGTTCCTATCCCTTGACCTGTCTGAGATGGTTGGCATAGCTCTTGGGGTCATTGGAACACACAAGCCCCTCTACCACAACACGGTGGAGACAGGTCAGAGGGGAGATAATCACTGGAATGAATTAGAACACTGTTGTTTCGTGTTGATTCATCATCATCGCATAGCAAAAATGTGTTCTCATCATGGCCCACCTGAAAGATTCTCAGTCCTCTGCCAATTCTCATGTCCAAGGTGTTTTTAGTGTCCTTTGTCCACCATCAAGTTGGGTAGTGGTGTTGTTAATTACCATCAACTTGTTACTTAAGTCCTTAATGCCTCCTAATACAGCATAGCATTGTACTTCAATTGTCTGCAAAATGTGCTAGCACTTTAAGGATTAGAAATGAAACACTTCTTGAATATTACGCCGGCAACCTAAAGTTCTTGAAAATTACTCCGACAATCTAAAGACAATAATTATTCAGATAATCCAATGAGTTTAAAGGTACAGTCAGTGTTCTTTTTTAAATATTTTGTATTCAATGTCGTCTTTCTTTACAAATTTATGTTTTTGTTCTCAGAATTTGATATTGCAATTGAGGAATACAAACACCAGAAACATAATCAGGAAACAAATCACTGGCATCGACTTGTTGCAGCTTTGTGGTGGTGTGTAGAACACATGTATGCAGGATCCATGCAGCTTGTGTATCTCACTCAGGAGTAAGTGGATATTTGGTTTCTACAATAGATTCATGCCAGAGTTATCCTGTATCAGTCACAATCCACACTTGTGTGCTGTCATTGTGACATTTAATCATTGCTGGTGTAAAACTCAGGAGGGTTTCGAAGTGCAGTCACCACACAGTGTATAGATGTTTTTTCACCCGTGAGAGTTGAAATGTTCTTGCTTTACCAGTGTCCCAATTGCAATGCCTTCCCAGGTGATTATGAGTCTCACCTTTCAGCCACCCATTCCTCATTTATCCACAACTAGCTTAATATTAGTTTGGCAACAAAAGAAGTCAGTTCTGCTTATGCTTTTGTAGCCCATTGATGTTATTGTTCCAAAAGAGCTGTCTGCTCTTGACAGCCATTCTTATGAAAATGCTTCATTGTCGTCGGAGGTAACTTTTGTTAAGTTTAGCTTGTTTTTGATACTGATCTCTTCATTTTTGGTTCTTAAGAGCGATTTGTTATACACTTGAATAGTATAGGCACAGTAGGTTGGTTCTTTTCTTGGGGATTTTGTGTGTATTTTAGCGCATACTGGTGGCTGAGATAAGTGAAAGTATGTTGACATTGAAAGTAAACAAAATCCAAACAACATGGTAAATAGTATCTCAATAAAAAAAATTGCTTCATTGATCAGTATCAGAAGTCTTAGTTCGCCCGTCTGGGGCCTGTAAAGGAAGCAAAGAATAGTAACACTATAACCTATCATGTGTGTCATAAGAGGCAACTGGAGAGATGACACAAGACTGGCTGCCTCAACCCAAAGGAAACTTTAGCGGCAAAAACCAACAAATCAACGAAGGGCATGGCGTGAGTTGGTTGAAAACCATAGGGAAAATATACACAAAATATATGGGCAAATCACCAGAAGAGGTAGAAAAGTCGGTTGCATATCCTTTACAGGATGTCAAGTCAACACCAGCATGTTTTGCTCTTGTGATCTCTTGGCAAGTTTATGTTCAGTAATTTGCCTTTGCTTTCTGAATGACCGGCAGCCATACCATTTTGTGAAAAACCAACGCTAGGCGATCTGCTGCGAAATTACCCGCAACTGTTTCTAACACGAGTATCCGGGAGTACGAACTGCGTCTGTAACCCTTTCACCATGGAGCCGGCAGAAAAGAGGTACAGCATAAATTAAGCGTATATGGGGACATACTAGGCAAAAGAAGCATAGGAAGACAGAGAAAGATGTATGTGGAAAACTTAAACATCTGGGCAACAAAAATATAAGCAACACCGACTTCATGAATGTGAGAAAGAAGTCCAGTCGGCTATAGCCTGGTGTTTACAATCAAAGAAACTGTAGACGTGGAGCTAAGGGAAGACTAAGAATCTATTGGATAGATACTATCAAGGGTGCTCGACACAAACTCACCATAGTCCAGGTGACACATTTGGCTCAAGATAAAAGAAAAGCTCAGCTCCTGTTTAGGCTGAATAGCAAATGAGAACCACAGGCCACTGTTCATATAGGGATAGACAATATGCAGATCTAGTTCCAGAACAATGAATCTTGTGTGTTGGTGGCATAGATAAACAACTGTTAAACTGCGTTCATGTATGAAAGATTTGTGCATAACTTATATATGACAAGAACGACAGTAGTACTGAGTATGTTTTCTATGAACACATATAATTAACCAGAAAATAAAATAAATAGTTGTGTGTTGTGTATTTACAGCTTCCATTCATGGCTCCTGAGATTCTGGGACAGCATGGCATGTCTGAGTGGTTTTGCAGAAATGCACATTGCGAGAAAAAAGGAACTGATTAGAAATGTTGTTTCGTCATTATTGAGCTTTCTGAGAACTTCGTAAGTAATTTGATGGATGCTTCTATTATTAATTCCTTGTATTTCTATATTAATTACTTTAGCATATATGTTATTCTCATATAGTGCTGCTGTACAGATTTATACATAGTTTTATGAAAATGAAGTGGTGAAGTGATCTTTGTTCACAGGCACGAAGGGAAGTTAGCAGTGTTCAGTATAAAGATGATCTTGAATGACTGCTGCAGGGGGAGTGCAGCTGTCAAGTGGACAAGAAGAAGAGCTATGAGTATACATGCTGGTTTTAGAGAGCCTCATGCAAACTCTACCTGTCATATACCAAAGATAAATGACAGCAAATTTCCCCCAGAAATGCAGTGACCAGAAACCACTAAGTGGTAAAAACTCGGACATTCACCATCCAACTACCAAATCAGTGTTTGAAACAATAACCTCGTTTGTGATAGTCTGTTGCAAAATCTATCCTGTTAATTTTCACTAAATGTTCATATTACTAATGACAATTTGTTGAACTATCGAATGACGGGTCATTGCTAACGTAATTATGGCCCTTGCTGGCCAGCTTTAGAAAAGGAATATCTCACAACCCATCCTGCCAAAGAAAAGTTCCTGCTCTCTGATATTTTCTGGGATTAGAACTCTACTCACATCACAGAAAGGAACTTAACCCTACCAGACCTGAGACCTTGAACCTAACTGTCCCCTATACCTGGGCTCCTGAACATTAAAGATAAATAACCAACATGATGTAGAAAAATGTTAGTTACATGCAAACAAGTGGTTAGAATAAGATGTAACTTGGAGACACTGTAGAAAATAGGCCTGCCTTTCATCTCTCACTGTCTGTGTGACTTGAACTGGAAACGTATTATTGATGAAATTCTGACTCCTCAGAGTTTGAATCAACCAAAGTATCGATCACCTGTTGGACTGTGAAAAGCCTAGACCTACTTTGCTTTCTTGTTGAAGTGCTTGGTTCATCGGCCGCTCGTTTCATTGTGAATTTTCAGAATTTTTTCACGTTAAACCACACAGTCAATTCAAACACATGGGGGAAGACATTTGCAGTGGCTAACCATGAGGTTTGACCACAATTGGTTGGTTATATTTAGTTTGTGACGCATTTTTTTCACGTACTAGGGAAAGTACCAAACATTAGGTACAGCGGTAGATTCGGAAATTACCAAAAAATCAGTACAGGGGCCTGGTAGAGTTAAAAACCTGCGGATAAAACTTGAGAGTAGATGATATTTCTCCTTGAGAGTGCATATGCCAGAAAAGCCACACAACAAAGATAAGAAATTTCCAGGCATTGATTGAAAGAGCAAACAGCTAGTAATGTATAGACTATGATCAGAAATATGTTAAACATGTACATAAATTAAAAAAAATTATGATAGACAATGTTCTTTGATCATATAATGAGAAGAGAAGCATTGGAACATTGTGACCACTGGAGAGGTCTGCAGCAGAAAAGGCAGAGGCAGACCAAGATCCTAAGATGGTGTCATGGGGAATAACATCCATAGAATTGATCTAGAACATCAAGAAATATGTGGAGATATACGAATGCATATGCAGTTCCGCATGGCACATAATGATGATAATATAATTACAAGTTTGAAATTAATTTTTATTTATTTTGTGCTTGTAACTTTCATTATCGTGAAAGTCAGAAGTGTACATGTTTTCTATCTACAGAGCACAGAGTAGGTCCATGCCGGCTTGTCCTGTGCAGGGGTTCCAGTCTTACTGCACATGAACATCTGTAACAATTTGAGTTGCACCAATTCCTACAGTGTTTCTACTTGCCTGCCACCCTGCATTCTACGACAACTACTACTTCTGTTGAATCACCAGTTCGTATAGTGGTTTCACCTGGTATTGTTTCAGTGACACAATCCTATGAAAATGATGGCGTCAGAGTACACAATACTGGAATTTTAACTATAAAAAGCAAAGAGCTTTTATGCAGCTGTGTCCACTTTTGCTCTGATTGTAGAGTTTGTGTCCGTGTTTTCACAGAGCGGAAAGTGTGCATTCTTCACATTGGACAAAGAAAACACGACTGAGACATTATTTATTATGATTCACTGGAAACTGGAGATTTCATGCTTAAGTCTTTCAAAAACTGTTACATGTGCTATTGTTACAAATCTGTTTTAATTAAATTTTACTGGATTTTTAATGATAATTGTCTGTTACCACAATTGTGAATTCAGGATTATAACTCCTGTATCATTTCACACTAGGACATCCTGAGTTCAGTGCACGAACTGCATAGTGCCAGCAAAAATCCCAGTGCATATGTCATAATCTACACATCACTGTAAATGTTCTATTGCTGGAGGGGTTTACATTGTTGCAAGGACGGTGACCATACAACCTACATTTTTTAGTGCGGAATAATTATTTCTATTTGTTCGCCCTTGTCAAACAAAAACTAGATATACAATCCACTACTCAGAGATCACAGCAGTGGAATACATTATCATCAGGCTGCTGTGAAAGTTTTCTCAATTTTATTTAAACCTTTAACTTTTCAGTTAGACGTGGACACCATACCTCTACACCACACCAACCCATAGTTGCTGTATTACTTGGACAAATCAGAAATATGGACATGTTTTCATTGTTAAAGTTACTTAAATATCCTTTACAGGACATTGCAGTCAGTCCCAGGATTTTTTTGGTACTTTGTGATTTTCTTGGCAAGATCACATTCAGTAGTTTGCCATTGCTTTCTGAACTGACACTCATAGTATTTTATAAAAACCAATGCAATGTGGTCTGCTGCCAAAACACCAGCAGCTGTGTTTCGAATGCGGGATTACGAACTGTCTGTTACCCCTTCCCCCACAGAGCCGGCTGTTTTCATTGTAGTCCAAGAAATATGCTTCCCAGCAAGTGCTCAAGCATGAAAACACATAAACTTGCCTGAAAATTGCAGTACACATCACTATATGGACATGGCATTTAGTGAAACTAATGCCCAGAGAAGACACCCATTCCTGGAGTGACTGGCAAGGTAATTGAGGCCATGAAACAAAAGGACCTATTTCCATGCCTTGAGGCAGTTTTGGGTATTTGGTGCTAGAACCCATATTTTTATAGACCAATTGGCACTTGATGGGTGACCTGAGAGGTGGGCTCAGTTATTTAAAAATAATCCCAACCCCAGTGGGAATTTGAACATGATCACCGTGCCAGCACTACCACGCCAGGCCATTTCTGCACATGTAAACAGACTTTCAACACAAAGAACTATTTACATAGACTGAATGTCTGTATTCATCACACTTGATGTCTGCTACAAATGATGCAGCTCAACTATTCAGTAACATGTCTACTAGTCATGCACTACAAGCACATATCATGAAAACGGTCATGAAGTACTGCAGAAAGAATAACCCATGTGTCAGTAAAGTGCACCTTAGTTTCATCACAATGTAGCCCACATCCTCTGTTTATTTATTACAGTAATGATTCTGATTACTAAATTTGTTCACCGTATATAAAAATACCTCCATTTTGTAGTGGATAAATGTCAACAGGTGTGAATTATGTATATGTGTATAGTTAATAAAAGATGGTTAACAAATGTATTTATGCATGGAATTTCAGTGGACGCATGGTGCATGTAAGGAGTCACATGACAGTCTGTCATTTCAGTTCAAGGACTGGCAAGATGTTTGTGAATATATCACTTATTTTTAGGAAGATAATGTGTTTCCCCTTGACCTCCACACCCACACAGCTGGTTTGTTACCCCCACTTTGGCAGCAGTTTTCGTCTGTCAGGACAAATTCTTTGCTCTACTCAAGTGCAGAGTTGTCAAGTTATTCTGGCAGATACTTGACCCATCATGATGAACCACCAGGAGGTGCATTTGGGAGTTTACCTTCATTGAGCTAAGACCATGGCAGCATCTCTCATATTCCCCAGCACTTTAAGAGAATATGAGAGCTTATAAAGTGAACCAATGTTACAGTTATATAACAGTTGAGAGTTGTTTTCATGGACTGATTCTGAAATCTATAGTAACCAGTTGTTTACAATCTTTTTGTACATAGCAATTCATCACAAAGTGAACAGTGACCACAGTTTCCTTCATGTTAACATAAGTTGGATGACTTTCTTGGTATAGAACCAGTTTTTAAAAAGAAGGGTCCACTGTGTTTTAAGCATAGACAAAACCACAACTTGTAAGTCCTGCAGCTATTTTCATTTCTTTGAAGTCATCAGGACAATTCTGATTGTTACTCATGAATATAGAGTATCAGGACAAAGTATGCATGAATGCAACTGTATCCGGTACACTGCCAGTTTTCTTAAGTTCCCTGCTCTGTGACAGACAGTTGGGGGAATCGTGATTCTTAAGAGTTGTATCAGTGTACACAATAACCAGACACTGACTGCCTAGGGAAAAGCTCTTGGCATTACTAGAAGAGATGGAATGAGAAATGATGACACAACGAATAAGGTACAACCCCTTGCATAGAATTTAATGACAACAAATAAGTTGGTTCTGACATCTGAACACTTCTCATCAGATACTTCTCTGTGTCTGTAACTGAAGCTCTGACTAGAGAGCTGGAGGAAGGTCAAGAATAAGGTGGACTCTTTCTGTCATGGGTATGTATTACAACAACTCGGTGAAGTCCAAGCAACAGGTGTGACTTCAGATATAAAAACGGCAAATGTAGACCACAAGTACTTATCCATATAAGAATAGATAATAGAAACAAACTGCCTATTGAATTTAAAAAAAAAAAAATGGTGTTCAACTCAAGATTCCTTGGAATAATCCTGTCTGAAACATCAAATTTGTGTGTAATTTCACTATAGATGTTTGCATAATAACCAATAACTCGAGCATGTGAATATAGCATAACAAAATCCCTCTGCTTCAGATCAAGGCAGCTATCTGTACTGTCAGTTGTACATCATCTTTTAAATGTACAGCATGATTTTCATATTCAGCGTTATACCAATTCAGATAGTAGAAACTAACATGTAATAATTATAATTAAGTGAACGTTTTGTTCTTTCAAGTGTGCCCATTTTAAAATCTGAAAGTCCCGGGAAGGTTAACCCGGTCAAAAAATGCCAGCAAAAGTCGGATGTGTCTGCCTAACAGCACAAGAACGCAGCTCTGCTGTAAACAGGCACAACGCAATCGCATTCGGAAAAAAAAATCAGGATGAACGCAGAAGAAAGCATATTGTTCCTAGATGCCCAGTGTAATAGATGGACACATTTAGATGGGAAGTCTCACCTTAACTTTAAAACATTTGTAACTATGTAAACTGATATTTCTTCTGTACAAACCTCATCTAATTATGTCACATCTGTGTTCTATGAAATGTGTTTTCATCAATAAACATTGCAATTCCACACTGAAATATTGTTTTGAGCATTTCATTCCTTGTGTTATGTCATGTCTGGGCCTCACAACTCCAAGGCAGGTGGAATCTTTGAGACCATTGAATTAAATTCACATTTATTAATCAGCGCTCATTCAAGCCACTCGTGTGTTAACGAGGTCTTTTAAGAGAAGCAAAACATAGTAAGACTATATAACCTGCATGTTGCAAGAGGTGACTGAGGAGAGTTGGCGTGGGACTGGCTAATCCTGATAAATTCCATTAATAAGTCTACAGAAAAATAACAGCCAATGAAGTCTTTCTGGTGACTGCCAATTCTAGTGACAAAGAACTGTTTTTCGTAGACGACTTTTGTATCGGTATTCTGGCAGCGGCATTGTGCAGTGTAGCTGTGCGGACTGTTGGAGTGCTCAGGCTCCTGTCTATTCCATTATTCACATAGGGCAGTGAGGAGCATTTTGTGTGATATTCACTGGCACAGGAACAGAGCATAATGTTAACGACCCGTTGCTGTGAAGTTGGAATCACGACTTCTAGTAAAACGATAACGCATTGCAGATTGATCAATTCAACTAACTATGAATAAGTCTACATAAAAATAACTGCCAGCCAAGATTAAAGGAGACTTCTAGTAAAAGGATAACAAGGCAGAGAAAGCCGTACTTACCTCCCGTCACTTAGAAAAATCTCAAGAACTGGCACCTGGAGTGTTAGAACTCTAAATGAATACTGGCAAGTAGAAAACCCAGAGTCTGACATTCTCTCAGATGACTTTCCAAATCCGTGAGGGTTTCTCATGCACGAGTCGCAACGGTATCTATGCGAGTACTTGCATACGTTGTGACATGAGATATATCGGGTGGACAGGTCTACATCTGACTGACAGGTTTAGGCACCACCTTTCTGATAACAGTGATAACCAAAACCCGGTATCCACACGCATCAACAGTCCTGACCACTGTGGCGTGGCTGACATAGAGTTCAAGGCGATCAAATTGTGCGCATCTCACGAGAGGGATCGTAAGACATTGGAAAACCATCTCATCTTCCAATTAGGTTCACTCTCCCCTCACTGCCTCAATGTCCAACACAGTTTCATTCAACTTCCAAACCTCCTCCCATCCCCGCAGTTGTATAATCCACTACAATAATTAGTTGTATATCCTTTACAGGACAACGTAGTTAACCCCAACATTATTTTTGCTGTTTGGGGTTTCTTGGCAAGTTTTGTTCGGTTTTTTTTCATTGGTCTCTGAGCGAATGGCATTCATACCTTTCTATGAGGACCAACTCAGGGTGGTCTGCATCCAGGTTACCCGCAGCTGCATTTCAAGCACCTGGTGCGGAATTTTGAACTGCGTCTGCGACACCTTCGCCACAGAATAATAATCAAAAATTTACCGTCAGCTCACATGGGCGTCATATGACTTGTGCTGCTAGCACAATATTGAGATTCTTCCAAACCCCCTTTATTCTCCAATTTGGCTCCACCAGACATTTTTCTTTTCCCAAACCTTCCAAAATAGCTCAACAGTAATTACTTTATTTTCCCAAACCTTCCAAAACAGCTCTACGCCAATCATTTTGACCATAATGAAAAAGTCTAAGTGGCCTGTGAAAACCGGTTTAGGTGAAAACAGAGGATGTTCTATTTCCAGGTCAGGCCAGGTGACGTATGTGTCAATTCAAGCGGTGGCTATACTGAAAAGGTATAAACACTACACAATTTCAACTCCATGACAAGTCTGAATTCTCTTATACAACTGGAATCCCTTATTCTGTCAAAACAGATCACTTTACAAACATCTCACATTCTGAATTTTCAACAGACCACTGACAAAACTCAGGATTCACAAAAGTAATAGAATTTAATAAACATTTAAATCTAACACAACACAATAAAATGACAAGAAGTGATAAATG
The DNA here is from genome assembly GCA_014155875.1 of Cepaea nemoralis. Classification (NCBI taxonomy): domain Eukaryota; kingdom Metazoa; phylum Mollusca; class Gastropoda; order Stylommatophora; family Helicidae; genus Cepaea; species Cepaea nemoralis. The sequence continues at coordinate 103,530 of JACEFZ010001678.1, read as the reverse complement.
GCATCCTTTCGTCACACAATAATATACCATATTGCCAGTGCATTTTGACATTTTAAAACTACATTTAGCTCATCAATTATAATAAAGTCATCGCACAGAGAAAATATAAGTCAACTCAAATTGCCAATGAGTCTCTAACAATGCGCACATGTGCATACAGCTGTTTTATGTGTGAATGGGTTCACTTTATTATGAAGCAGTGCACAATGTTTTAGTTCTTTCTCATATAAATCTTTGTTCATTCTCATAACGATCTATGTCCTTCCCATGGCTTTCCACAAAAAACTTTAACAAAATACTGAATGGTTATGTAAAGCTAAAGAAAAAGAAGATGTGCAACATGGGAATGCAGATTGGATAAAGGTAATCCCAAGGCAGAAATGTGAGACATACACCATTCAACGCATTATGATTAGAGGTAGCAGTTTCTTGTCTCAATCACACCCCCTTCCCAGAGAAATCATAATTCAAGGCTGGGTTGAGCCCAAGATTCAGTGTGGTTGAAAATGCATCCCTTCTAATCAGGGCAGGGGATTAGGCATTTTGCTGCATCAGCGCCAGGTATAAATGCATTATGGAAATAGCTGCTTTCTACCAGTTCTCTAATATAGCTCTATTACAGCAGTTGGAGGAGAGGCAATGATTAAATTATGTGAACTAGCAATTCATAATGAACATTTACTCTGTACACATCCTGCCTTGTTGACAAATATTACTGCCATTAAACTGCAACTAATATGCATATAAAGAATTCTGGCCTTTTCTGCCAATTAAACCAAATGCTAGCGATGTTTAAGGGATATTACTTTCATCTTTCTAAGGCGCATAGAAATATGACATACTTTCAGCTGAATAAGCACAAACAATGAAATTTATGCGCGTATCAGCCTAAAAATATGATAGGATAGGATATTTAGCTTGTGAATGAGTCTGCCAAAATTTCTCCAAGACGCACATAATGGAAATCAGTTATCCGTAAGTGTTACTAGCTCAATGCAATCTGCAATACTTTGGGAATTATTTTTGTAAGCATCTAAAATAGACCATTAATAAATATGTGTACTCAATATTTTAGAATACACAAACAATCAAAACATTTCACCATATTAACTGCTAAGTAGTTTTGTAATGTAAAGTGTACACCAAAAAATACAAGTGTGTACAGAGTGGATGGAAAGCAGAACAATCATTCTGTTTCAATCTTCAATGACTTATCTCTACATGCTGCGCTGCTTATTCCCACAATCAAATATCGGAAAAACTATTGTAAAATCTGCACTGAGCACTTCTTAAAACAACATACCCAGATCCTTTCACAAACTAAATAAAACTATATTTTTTATAATATTATGTCAAACAACAACGGATCTGTCCTCTATTGGAGGGAATATTATAAGACTTGACAACTTCAAATGAGATAACTGCCACGTATGCACATCAACTCCATTGTTCAACTGTAGCTCTGGTCAGAGACATGACTCAAACCCAAACTGCGGCACTCTCAATTCAGTCACATTCATCTTCAATGCCTGCCTGCTGGCTTTCTGAAGGAATCAGTCTACCAAACTAGTTCAAGTGGTAGGACAGAGAATGATATTGTGAATTTCCCTGTAAGAATATAGAGAGAAACCACTACGTTGATAATAAGTATATGAAAGGGTAAAGTGCCTTGACAGCTGATGACATTGCCCTGCAGCACTCAATGGGGTACAAAAATCTATAGTCTCCAACCAGCCAAAGTTGTCAATGTTCATTCTCACTTACAAAAGTCTGATAAATTTCACCTAGATCTTTGCAAGTATTAAGGCTTGTAATTTATTTTGTTCATATTGAGAAAAGGCCCTACCTATAGATAATTTGACATAAAATAATTGTTGCTATTTATCTGTCATCAAATGTATTTTTTAAAAACTGACAACAATTGTATTTGAAATATAACTGTTGGTTAGTTATACATTTCGGACATTAATTTAGCTTTAGTGTTATTTTTTTTTCCCCACACCAACCACACACAAAACAACTTAAAATGCAGTGTGCAGCTAAAACTGTATACAAAATACCCTACGATACACCCGGGAAGGTAACCTTGCCAACAAGTGCCTGAAGAAGTCGGATGTGTCTACCAAAATATTCAAATATTGCAGCTCTGCTGTAAACAGGCACGACTCAATTACGTCTAAAACAACATTCCGGACGAATGCAAAAAAGTATACAAAATACAATATAACAGGCCCTTTACAGAATGTTTCTTTTATTTGAACTGAAAAGATTCTGGATCCTTTGCCAGTTCCCCTGCCTCAAGCATGTTCACACTTCATATGTCTTCATTGTTCTATGTTCATATTTGTGCAGGACACCCCGTCTCTTCTCCCAGGAACCTTGCCTTTCACCGCTTTTCTGTTTAAACCACTGTGAAGTTTTCATATTGTCAAAGTACTTCAGTTTCTGAAACACGACTTATTGAGTCCATTTTCTTTTATGCTCAGATCGAAAATAATGTTAGCATTTTTTTTTCTTGTAAACATACAGAATACACATTTGAAAAATTAACCGTCGCTTTACCTGACATAATACAATACATAATATTAATAATTATGCTAATCTAGATAAGGTTGGACTTTGCATCATATTGTTTGTGACAGCATTGAGACCATTTCAACAAAAACTGTATAATACCTAGCGATGATTTAAAAAAAAAAATAATAAATCACCTTTAACTTAAAAATAAAACCTTAATCTTGCAAGATAATGACACCAGGCAAAAGAGTATTGAGACACGTGTAACTGGTCTGTTCCAAGTCACACAGTGCAAAGCGTAGATAAACAAGGAGACTATGAAGTGTAATGATGATGAAAATGTAGCAGCAACTATCCTGAAACTGTTCATATTTGACAGGTAGATGTTCTAGGAAAATTACAAATGTCTCCATTATGAACCACTTTCCAAATAAAAGTGGTTCGTAATGCAGACATTTTTATTTTAGTTTATTACATTTTACCAGCATAGTTGTAGCCATAAGTTTACTAGGTAAATGTCACTTTTCCTCCCATCAGACAAGCATTTCTTTCTCAGTCGTAAGAAACTCCATCAGACTTTCCATACCTGAAAAGAGTTCCATAATGTTGAGCTAGTTATTTAAGATACCATGAGATTAAAGCTTTCTGCATGTAAAATTCATGCAGCAAATCTGAACACTGAAGCAGTTAATGGAAAAAATTAATGAACTTATCTAACCAATACAACTGAAAGACACTTTTACACAACTGAAATGGAACACCTTCACTGTACATGGATAACTCATAAGTGCCCCACAGTTGGCATTATGGATCATCTTATTTTCACAAGGCTCTGCAAATGCTTTTTATAAATCATTATTGGCCGCATCTAAGGTTATGTCTATATCAAGCTGTGGTAGTCATCCATCTTCCTTTGTCAACCTGTCAGCCGCTTCATTTCCAGGCATGCTGCAAGGTGATAGGATCCACAAATTGATGGGATTCTTCTTCTTCTGCGTTCATCCGGATTTTTTTTCCGGATGCGACTGCGTTGTGCCTGTTTACAGCAGAGCTGCGTTCTTGCGCCGTTAGGCCAACACATCCGACTTCTGTGGGCATTTGTTGACCGGGTTAACCTTCCCAGGTGATGGGATTCGTTGTATCACAACTCTTTTAGATTTCTGACACAGTCCACTGTGCGCTACTCTTAGGTCTGCTAGTTCAGTACCGTTTTTGCCCTTCGGAATTGAGAGAAATTGACTTTGTATCTGTGAAGAGAGCTGTGTTTCTATATATTTTTCTGTCAACAGCATTTAACTAGTTTTTGAAGCCCCTATCTGTACTTTGAAGTTATTTGGGAATTTTCCAATTGCCATGACTTTCTTCTTTGCTCCATTTGTTTTTTTTCCCCCCTCAATACCAGCAATGTTTTCTATCATCTTAGACAGGTACTGTTAAATCCAAACTGAGAACCCTTCAGCATTGGGTTTGTCTGTCAATATATCAAGTATAGGAGTTTTCGTCTTTCTTTTTGCAGATTCTCAATCCGTCCGCTTATAGCTGGGCTCTGCTATCTCTTCCATCCTGCACTCGGTGTAAGCGTGTGATCTTTTCCAGTTTGTTAATGGTGTTTTCAATCAGTTTTTGGATTCTTATTTTGTTAAATTTGTGATGTAACTACACCCAATGTGCAATGTCGTATTCGAGGCTGGGGAAAGCAATCCCAAAATAATGCTTGTCAAAGCTGGATGTATTGAGCTATGATAATGGCTACTGATTTCAATAAATACTTCTACATTTCACCCCACGGGGTATTTCACAGCAACCAACCAGTGCCTGCTGTGATACCTATAGTTTGAACATGTGTTATCAATATATATAATACAAAATACCATCACCACCCACACAATTAACATCTAATAACAATTGTCATTCAAGCCAAATCAAAAATCATAAAGTGGAAAGTGGCATGTCTATTTGGAGAGACATCTGCTAGGGAGAATTTTACAACTTTAAACAAACTATCTTTCTTTCTTAGACAATCAGTAGTGGTAAAAATGTATCCATTACACATGCAACAAAGAAGAGAAATGAACAGAATAAGCACTGGATTTACACATACAAACAAAACTACAGAAAACAAAAACAGCTTGCAGAATTCATAAATCGAGGAAGAAAATGGGAAACAGACCTGTCCTTTGAACGACTGTCGCGTCGTCCCCGGCTTCTACTTCTGGAGTAGCTTCGTGAATAAGATCTGGAAAACAGGAGACAGGGTTAATTTCCATTTAAACAGCAGTATGCAATCATAGCAATAAAAATATTAACTCTATTGTTGAATGACATTTAAATATACTTTGTAAATCCATGTTTTAAAGTTTTTTTTTTTCAAAACCCTCCATTTGCTCTGCATGTCTTTATATCAAGCATTTCTTTTTCTTCTTTCATTCACTAACTAAAGTATTTCTTGAAAGAATAATAATAATAACAATGTTCACAATCTCTACTATCAACTTATAAGACTGGCAAAATACTATAATAAATGTGCTAATACATCACAATCTACAACACAATAATACTATGAAATTGGTAACTGAGCAAATATTGGTTTTTGTCAACTGTAGTAGTATCAAGCTACTATTAGTGCCAGTTTTCCAACAATATGCCACCTGAAGATAAATGACTGACACTTGACCCCAAAAGCAACAGCTAAACCAATACCAAGACAAGACAATACACAAGTTTTCCTGTACAAATTTCCTATAGAAAGCATTCAGTTAAATTAATAAAGGTCATACAAATCATACTAATGATAAATAATTAAGATACATCTTTTATGTTAATTAATTAAGATAGATCCTCTATTATGATAAATAATTAAAGACAACAATACACAATTATGTTCTTAGAAACATACAACATGCAATCCTAATGCTGCCAAATGAGGTGCAAAATATATAAATGATCATTATCAGCAACCATGACACAACCAACAACACTGGAAGTAAGTACACAGAACATGAACATTGTCCTGTAGCACTGAACAGACTACAACAGCAACACGGAGGATCACTGGACTGCGTGCAGAAAAATAGACTGGAAAATATAGGACATTTTACAACTGCATGTCTCATTGTTTGGTTGTGAATACTAAAGGAAGGCTGAGATTTAACTCTTTTAAGCCCAATGCCCAGGTCATCTAAGCTTTGTAAAGGACATGGATCCAATGCCCAGGTCATCTAAGCTCTGTAAAGGACATGGATCTATCATAATGAGATTGGTGTAGACACTGTTCTCCTGACCCCATGCCATCTTCACTGAGGTGGTATTGCAGAACTCTTCTCCCCCTTCCCATGCTCTGAAACCAGTGCTGTGTGCATGACTACCACTGCAACTTCACATGTGTGGACAGGTATATTAGGAAGTCAGCAGGTCATGATTCAACACAGCATATTCAGGTTGGCTGAGATAAAGCCTTTAAGAAATGTCTTGGCGGAACCTAGGGCTTTATATATCAATACCTAACATTAAATGTTACTTTTATTCTCTGGTTGTCTTTCAATTCCCTATAGAATATAGCTGATTTTCTTATATTTTTTTTTTGTCTATTTTTTTTTTTTTTTTTTGCATATCCTTTACAGGACATTGTTGTCAACACCAGCATCTTTCAGCTGTATGTTGATTTCTTGGCAAGATTATGCTCAGTAATTTGCCATTGCTTTCTGAGAGGCCGGCTCACATACCCCGTTAAGCTATCGATGCGATTCGAACCACCGCTGATTCTTACCGTCATAACGTTAACCCACGAGAGTATACGAGATTACGGAGAAAAGTCATAACCTCTAAGCCACGAAGCCGGCAACTGTCTAGTTAGGGAGTTCTATATGTACAATTATAAAACAACCTTTGATAATCACTTCAGTGGAATTATAAGCAGTGTGTTAACTTCATTATTATTTTGTATAAGCACAGCAAATTAATTTTTGTATTCTTCTTAAGCTGCCTTTCATCTCCCAGTGGAGCATAGGCCCTAAATCAACTCACATCAACCAGTTATTCTTCTTCTTCTTCTTCTTCGTTCATCCGGAGTTTTTTTTTCCGGATGTGATTGCGTTGTGCCTGTTTACAGCAGAGCTGCGTTCTTGCGCCGTTAGGCCGACACATCCGACTTCTGCGGGCATTTGTTGACCGGGTTAACCTTCCCAGAACCAGTTGTTCTATTGCTTGTTATGAATGTTTTATTTTTTTGGACCAACCTCAGATCAGTCTAATATTTAAATTACTCAATGTTTCATCTGCAGTAGGGTGCCCATCCTCTGAGGTACATCCCCCATGATCTGCACATCTTGCCTGTTTATTTCAGTTGCATGTCCTTGGCAGGACATTTGAAATTATCTCCAGCATATATTGGCCATTTGACCAAATCTTAATCTAAGAATACATAAATCCTGCCAATTGTAATCATTGCAAATAAACAACAACAAAAAAACCTATTAAATAGAACATATTTTTCTATAGTACATTACTTATTTATTTATGTATTGTTTTCGTTACCGTTGAACTTCATCTATCGAGACTGTGAAGACCACATTTCAAAGTGATGAATCATTCACAGGGGTAGAATATATCATAGTAGAAGCCAATCAATCTTATCATGATGGAGGATGTTTCAATTCTAAAATCATGTGGAGGAAGGAAGTGCCTGATGCCACCACAATGAATGCTGACATACTCTGCCTGCCAGTGTGCGGACATTGCCAACCAAGGCCGTGGCTGTAATGTCAAGAGCAATTTGGTCGTGAAATCTTAACATGGTTGTTGGTGGTGATTGCAGTAGAAGTGCAAGATGGAGATTGATGGCTGGGTTAATTCTTAGTGACGGTTGCTCTAACTGGGATGAAATGCTGATCTTAGTCTTACTCTGCAAAGCAGGTACAGAAAATCAGTGACAGTTGAAATAAATATATCTACAGTTGCAGATTTTTCTTCACAGCAATCAATAACTTGTAATATATAGTACTAACTAAGACTGTTCATACTTAATTAAATCATAATACTTTACAATTATACTTTTAAATATGTGCTGCATAAAACATTACATATGAAAGTGAACATCAGTTACATCTGTCTAGTGTATATTTTACTTTTAAAATGCTATAATTTAAAGCAACAGCCAAATATAACAATGCATAATAAATTATCTGACCTTATAAAACAAGCAATCGATACTTAAGCAATTACACACCTTGACCTGCGTCTTGATCCTCCGCCACCACCATGGCGACTTCGAGGACAGTCATATGCATAGTGACCTCTATCACCACACTCATAGCACTTATCATCTGGGTGAAAAGCACGTCTGCTTCTTGGGGGACCACGCCCGCCCCGTAACCAAGGTTTAGGGCGCACTTTACCACTGGATAACTCTACTCGACATCTAACTCCGCAGAGTGTTCTGCAAATTTCCATGTCAAAATTGTGTAAATAAAAATGCTATGTCAGTCTGAGCTATTCTTATGCTTCCCCTTCATACCCCAATAGGCCATAATAACTAAGTGCTCTGTCAATTAGCTTGGGTGATCACGCTTCCCTACAGCTTCTGTTCACCAGCATGATGTATCATTTCAGGTGATATTTCTTCATCATGAATAAAAGATGCTTCCAAATAATTTATCACTCCCCCCCCCCCCCCCCCTTCATAAATCTTACCAGTTCCAATATATTCCAGTTCTCTTACTCATAATATGACTAATACTTTATTTAATGCTTTTTGTGATAACATATCCTTTTGTGTTATATTCTAATTTTGTGTAACATGCAATAATCATTTCTGTGATACTGATGTCTGTGTATCTTTCTTTCCATGTGTGAAATTAAGACCAGTGGTATTATAATCACTCCTGTCTTCTTACTATTCAAGAACCTTGTGGGTTCCAAATGTTGCTGTTATGTAGCCGGGGGCTGGATTGGGGTGAGCGCCTAACCTTGCATAAATACCCCAATGGCTTGATGCGTTCATCACCTCTGCAGCATAAGTCCAACTCGTGGCCTTCTCATGGTGTTTTAACTAACAGGAGAAGAGGCAGCGGCGAATCACAGACTCCGAGAAATAACCAGAACTCTCTAGATGTGTATGCACTACATGCATGCGCAGAACACGTGTGGGCGTGCCTAGACACCTAAACTTGAATAAGACCACAGTCTGTTCTAGCAAAGGAACGGTGCTGAAGACGGAGGCAACCAGCCAGGAGGCACACCACAGAAATCAGGATGCCAAGCAATCACATGTAATGAAATATGTCGACTACTGCTAAATGTTATGGTGCTCGCCCTATTTTGGATCCCCTGGCAGGTGCAGTGCCAGGCTCCCTCGAAAGGGTTAAAAAAAAACTACTGGAGGTCCTTCTCAGATGTCCTGTGGAGCCAGGGGACCTGAGAATAAAGCGTCTGGCCATACCAAATAAAGACTAAAAATAATGCACTGGAATGCGGAGGGAGTCAGCAACAAATAGATAGAACTAGAAAACATCTTGGACCCAGAAAAAGTAAGCGTTTGTTGCTTGCAAGAAACTCACCTCAACGAAAATATAGCCTTCAAAATCAGAGGCTACCAATGTTACAGATCTGACCGAAAGGATAGGCAAAAGGGTGGGATACTGACCCTTGTAAAAAATAACATCACTGCTTCCCAAATTGAAGTTTACATGGAAGGGGCTGAGTATCAGACTCTTAAACTTTCAGGCAATACAGACCTACATCTGATCAATTACTACTGTCTAAGTGACCGCCCACACACTACATTAAAAGAAAAAATGATTGTGTGTGGCGATTTCAACAGCCAATCGCAGAGCTGGGGCTATGATCACAAGGACCAGAGAGAGAGATTGGAAGACTGGCAGGATGAGAATTGATTCAATCTTGATAAACAAGCCGTTCAACCCACATACTTTCTATTCGAGATCATGGCACACTACAACTACACCTGACCTGGCTTTTCATTCACCAGACCTGGAGTGGAACATTACACAAATTGTTGGGAAACAACTTGGTGGCAGTGACCATCGGCCACAGTCTTCCTAACTGTAGAAAATGAGCTTGTAAATGAAAGCACCACTCTCGAGGTAGAACTACAAGAAAGTAGATTGGGCAATGTACAAGCATCGTACCAGCATACTGGTTAGAAATCTGAACAATGAGAAAGACATAAATAAAGTAGTTGAAGAGTTTGGGAAATGCAGCACCAGAAACAGTACCAAAAGGAGCCCTTAAACATTATAAACCCTTCTAGAGAAGTCAACTGGAACAGTTGCATAATGATGTGGAAGTGTAGAAAGCAAGCAGAGGCCAAACCCAACCAAGAGCACTACAATAAATACCAGCACGCTAAAGCCAAATTTCAAAGGCTAGAAGGAAAAGCTGGCAGGAGAAAACAGAGTCACTTAACTTTGAAAGAGACACAAGGAAGTTGTGGAAGCTTATAAAACAACTTAACGATGAGGGCACAGGGAGAAACTCAAAAATTGCACTACATAAAGAGGTAAACATCTTAACAGGAAAGCAAGCAGCTGACCATTTTGCGGACTCATTTGCACAAGATAACAATATCAAAATTAGTCCAGAGAAACAAGAGATTCAAGATAAATGGCAACATACAGGACAGAAGGAAATAGTACATGAAGATCTGGAGGCACCCATCACAATCAGCGAACTGGAGCTAGCCATATCAAAACTGAAAGTGAGAAAGTCACCAGGAGCTGATAATATCTCCAATGAAATGATCAGGAATCTAGGAACAGAGGCCAAAGCAAAGCTGTCGCAGATCTTCAATAACAGCTGGACCTTAGGCAGTGTTCCACAAGACTGGACAGAAGCAACCATGATACCCCTCCTAAAATCAGGGAAAGATAGTTCCACTGCCTCCAGCTACAGACCAATTAGCCTCACCAGCTGTCGCTGCAAAACAATGGAGTACATCATCAATCACAGACTGCAGTGGTACATTGAAAGTGAAAACATCCTTGTGCCACAGCAGGCTGGCTTTAGGCAGTGCTACTCTACAGAAGATCAGACAACCTACCTCTCTCAAGAAATTGAGGATGCATTCCAAGAGAAGGAGCTAGTGCTTGAGACATGGATAGATCTGAAGAAAGCCTTTGACAAAGTCTGGAAATGATAGAAAAATGTGAGAAACTGTAAAGTCAATGGAAGAATGTACAAATGAGTGAAAGCATACTTGCACAACAGAAGAGTACAGATGGACTCACGAGCAAGAAAGTACTACTGCATCACGGTGTTCCCTAGGACGGAGTCTTGTCCCCCACACTTTTTTTAATCTTCATCAATGATCTTGTTGCTAATCTACCACATGGAATTAAAGTGGCAATGTACGCTGATGACCTGGTCCTATGGAGTACAAATGAACATGTATCAGTGACCACCAGTTGGCTACAAAGAGCTGCAGATACATTTGTTGCATTGGCAAATAGATGGTGTGTCAGCATAAACACTGACAAGCACAGCACCACTCTTTACCCTCTCTCCAAAACAAAAGGCATGAATCATCCAGATAACTGGAATACCCCTTACAGAAGATAAAGAACCAACATACCTTGGAGTGACATTTGATGACAGGCTGACATGGGGAAAGCACATCAACAAAGCAGTAACAAAAGTCAGAAGGAAAATAGCCATCCTGAGAAAACTAAGTGGAACCACATGGGGAGCCAGTGGGAAAATACTTAGCAAAGTTTATCAACAGAGCATACGACCACACCTGGAATACGAGTTAACTGCATGGTGTTCAGCATAAAAAAAACCACACTACAAGAGCTGGACAAGGTGCAAAATCAAGCACTTAAGAGTCACCACAGGAGGGATGAGATCAACCCCTATAGTGAAGATGGAGAAAATGGGGAGGGCACAAGCAATGAGAGATACGAAAACGCTAATACAAGCAGAAAAGTTCCTCACCTTGCCAGGCCACCCTATAAAGAACAGATTTGAAAACTTAGCTATGGGGCGGTTGAAATGATGCAGTTTCATCCACCAGGCCAAACGACTCTGCAGAGAAACCACTGAGCACAAAATGCTGTTCAAAATGGAGGAGCGGGAGTGTACATGGAATACCCAAAAAATACTAGGGACACAGCCAGAGTACCAACAGGAAAGTACTGCCATAACTATGATGCTGAAATTGAGGCAATCAAGATAGCAACAGAGAAATTATTAAATACCAGTCATGGTACACAACCTGTGGTGCTACTGACAGATGCAAAATCAGTACTCGAGGCGCTCATGTCTGGGAAATTGCCAGTACTAAGGACACTACTCTCTGAACTTAGCAGTCAGCATAAAATCACCATACAGTGGATACCATCCCACTGTGGAATACCTGGAAACAACAGAGCTGATCGACTGGCTAAGGAAGGAGCAAAAGAAGAACAGCCTGATGTGCTTGCTTGTTACATACCACCAAAAGAAAAGAATGATCAAATCGGTCAGAAAGCCACCAAAGCCTACTCAAGATGACTACCATATTATGGACAGACCAGAACAAGTCATTACTCTGCGCCTCAGAACAGGCTACAATAGATTACGCAACCACATGTATATAAAATTCAAGATTGGTGAATCTGCCATGTGAACATGTGGATTGGCATCGCAGACAGCAGATCACATACTCCAAGACTGCCCAAAATATAACTATCTAGGCAAACCTTCTGGCATAGAGAGACAACAGTGGAAGATACTGGAAAACTATACGACCGCTGAGTGAACTAAAAAAGAAAGTTAAATTCACATAACAGACAACAATGCAGTTATAGACATATTTCAAGCGAACGAAAGAAGAACATTGTTTGCACCATGCAGTGCAGTCAAAGCTTACCTTTACCATATAGTGTTCATGACCGAGTAACAAGTTGTTATGAAAAGCATATAACATACTGCAATGTTAGTAGCTTTTATAGCAGTAGATAATCAGTATTAGCAGACAAAGACGAGTTTTACAGGACATGTAAATCAAAACCAATAGACTATTCACAAGATGCTGTTTGTCTCTTTCTTATTGTTGTATATTATGACAACTCTATTATGTTACCTGGTGGTAATTCTCTATAAAGTAAATGAATTAATATGAACATTGTTAGATTAAATAATTTCTTACGTTCCATCCAATTCCTTCACGGAATCTTCTGCATCTCTGTAATCTTCAAACTCAACAAATGCAAATCCAGGTGGATTTCTTGCTACCCACACACTTTTCAAACGCCCGTAATAACTAAACGCCCTTTCAAGTTCTTTTTCTGATGCATCTTTTGGAAGATCTCCTACGTAGACTTTACAATCACTTGGAGCCCTGCCGAAGCGTGACATTGTGCCTAAATCAGGAAGAAAAACACACATATTTAACATTACGAAGATTGAAGAGAAAAGGGGGGGGGGGGGGGGGGGGGGGGGGGGGAGGAAGAAACTATGGTGATGTCGTGTTTGTTGTTTTCTTTGGATATATTCATGGTAACATCTGAAGGTGTGTGAACAATAAGCCTTTGACAGCATCAAACATTGATTGAGTGCTAATTGGTCTCCACAATGAAAATAAATCAAGCAAATGAGAAAATTGCATTTTGAGAGATAGAATCATAAACATATTTAAGTAGCAATGAAGATAAAGACAAGGAGGAACAGATAGATATTAAACTAGGAATACAAAAGGCAAAATGTGAATGGCATTAAAGTTTCAGCAAATTCTGGTTTCTGTTAGTCATATTAAACCTGTATCTTATTAAAATCTTGTAATTTTAATTATTCCCAGGTTCATTGGCATGGATGAATGGCAGCCATTTAAAATGTTAAATCAGATCACAGCATATGCAACCGAAACAAGGTTAATTTTACTAATTTGCGTGTTACATTCCATCAACACCCCCTGCACACTGGTATTCACATATGTGCTCAGTCCGCTGCAGCAGTCATCTCAAAGTATCTCTATCAATATTACCATGATGGGTTGGCTGTAATCTCTTCTCTCGCTCTTAAAGTCAGCAATGACTTGCTTGATAAGGCTTCATTTCCAAGCTGTGTAGTATAATTAGCATCAGAAACACACCGGTGTTGATCAGCTGGGTCTGCACTGCATTTATGATATTTGCCATGTCATTTCATTTTCCTGATAACTAGTTCATATAAGATTCATTAGCCAATAATCCTTATTCTTCTTCTTCTATGTTCATCCGGGGAATTTTTTTTCAGATGTGACTGCATTGTGCCTATTTACAGCAGAGAGGCGTTTAATATTAATTAGCGGCCATTTACAATGTGACCATTGCCTGTGTTGGTATACGGCTGCTTATTCAACATATTCACGGATACCCCCTAGACAAAATATTTACAGACCGCTTCTCCATTTGTCGCCCAGTTGATGTGCCTAGTAGTAGTAGTAGTAGTAGTAGTAGTAGTAGTAGTAGTAGTAGTAGTAGTAGTAGTAGTAGTAGGACAGGCTCCTACCCCACGAGTAGACAATTAGTAAACAGGCGAAAAAATCCCAAGAAGCCTTGGAGATGTTGTTTTACAGAAGAATGCTGAAAATTAATGGGAGCCGCTATTCACAAAATGTTGTGAATAGTACGAGCCGCTTTACACAAAAATTTAAAGAAGATTATTATTCTCTCTTCTTGTCTGTCTTTTTTTGCAAGTTCTTTTTCTTCAAACCTCACAAAGACAATATTTGTCGACAAGGACACACTCTACGTACAGTGATATATATTTTAGTTCCTAAAACAAGCAACTAGACCCGCTTAGAAGCCCTGGAGATGTGGATATACAGAGGAATAGGTTGTATTTCATGGAAACAAAAACAATCAAATGCAGAGGTTCTAGAAAAACTGGGAATGAAGAGAGAGTTGCTGAAAGAAATAAAGAGACAAGTGAAATATTTTGACCATGTTAAAAGACATGATACTCTTATAAAAACCATACTGGAGGGCAAGGTTGAGGGCAAGCGAGCAAAAACAATCAAATGCAGAGGTTCTAGAAAAACTGGGAATGAAGAGAGAGTTGCTGAAAGAAATAAAGAGGAGACAAGTGAAATATTTCGACCATGTTAAAAGACATGATACTCTTATAAAAACCATACTGGAGGGCAAGCGAGCAAGAGGTAGACAACGATACAAGTGGGAAGATAACATCAAGAGATGGACGAACATCAGCCTGACAGAATGTGCAGTCAAGGCAAGAGACAGACAGTGTTGGAGATCCATTGCAGCCAACCTTCATTGTGGAGACGGCACCTGATTGATTGATTAAAAATTAAAAATAAAAATTTTAAAATAATGCTGGCGGGGAGTCGAACCCCAGTCTCCCGCGTGACAGGCGGAGATATTAACCACTACACTACCGAGAACACAATGATAGTTCCACAAACATTAATAATGTACTCAAAAGGAAGTAGACATCACGTGACCAGCTGAATAATCACGTGACCAGCCACAAATTTTTGTGATAGGGGCTCGTGCTATTCACAAAATTTTGTGTATAGTCACTCCGATATTAATTGGACAGCCAAAATGAGCAATCTGGACATTTTGATTTTGAGGGAAGCTGAGTGGCAAAGACAACTTATCACAAACATCAGACCCCATGACGTGTCTCCACCTCGCCGTGGTGGGGGAGCTTGCGTGTCCCATCGACCCCATGTGCTCGCCAATGGATGAAAACTACATATTGGAAAGCTTATGGGATAGGGGCCAGACTAAGAGAGACACAACGTGCTGCTCTGCAGGTAGACTGAGGATAGCAGTCAAGTTTAAATCAGGCGCACGAAGGCAGATGTTCCTGGTCCGGACAATATTCTAAGGCTCTGTCGAGGGTTTAGGCTAAACGCCTCTAAGCCACAAACCCTCGGATGTGAGAGCCGGGCCGATACCCACCTACTGAAAAATAGAGGTGAGATACTAAGCACGCTACATGCCCAGTTCTGATACTTGTTCGAAGGCTCTCAGCTGGGGGATATGAGGGATTCCCGGATAAGAGGGCCTGGCCGTTTCTCGTTCACTGCTGCGCGGAGGTAAGGTGCTGAGCTGGCAGCACATGTAGCTACCCCGTGAGCGAGTAAAAAAAGGCAGAAAAGTGCATCAGTCGAATGAAATGGTTACGAAAACTGTCTGTATCACTCATAGAGAGTGTAGACAAAAGTGGAAAAACGTCTCAATAACAAGAAATGGAATGTACGGCTAGCGAATCCATTGAGTGGACCGAAGTCAAAAGCAAAATCTTACCGAGTGGATATCGCGCGCAGTCTGACCGTTCCTGGTGTGTGCATGAGCGGCCAGTGGCAAGCGAGATGCCCAACACATGGAAGTGAGGAACTAAAGCAGCCATGAGCAGGACGTGGAAACTCCTCGGATGAGCCCAGTCTCAGAGCAATATGTGCCGGCTCTGCAATTATGGAAGCCTCCTTGGATAGTGAGGGAATGCCCATGGTCTGCCCCTGCCTTCCCTTGAGGGTTGACCATGATGTCATTGACCATTCTATCTTGACCAGCTGAGATGTGGGCAACATCACAATAAGTGTAACATACCCGAGGAAGGCTAACCTCATTAAAAAAAATGCCCGCTGAAGTCAGAAGTGCCGTCCTATGGGTGGCAAACTAAAAATTGGCACTACGCATTTACATCCGAGTGAAATGTCTCGTCCAAATGTCTCTCGTGCTAGGAACAGCTCTGACTACCTAGTTTCCGAATACCGTTCTTGTTTGGAACAGCTCTGACTAGGTAGTTTTCCAAATGTCCGTCGTGCCTAGAACAGCTCTGACGGGCACAAGGACAAGCATATGTCTGAAAACTCGCTGAGTGGATACAGTCTGCAGACCTGTCTGGTTTGTGTGGGAATGGCCCGGGGCAAACGAAATGCCCAATATATTGAAGTGAGGAATTAAAGCAGCCATGAGCAGGACGTGACGATTCCCTCGGTGAGCCCAGCACCAGAGCGTTATGTGTCGGCTCTGCAATTATGGAAGCCACCCAGAATGGCGGAAAATGCTATGGACTGTCCCTGCCTTCCTTTGAGGGATGACCGCGAAGTCTTCGACTGTTCCAACTTGACCAGCTGGGAAGTGGACGGTACCACAAAAGTGAGAGTCTCCCAGGGATGCTAACCTGGTCAAAAATGCACGCAAAAGCCGGATGTGTTGACCTAAGGGTTTTCAAACCAAGGGTGCCTAATGCACACCGCAATCACATCTGAAAAAACACTCAGGATGAACGCAAAGAAGAAGAAGAGACAAACATCAGACATGGGCAGTCGTCATCATTTAGCCACATTATCATTATGAGAATGACAAAAACTGTAACACGTGACAACCAGAAAGATTTGCAGAAAGAGAGAATGAGGAAGACAGGGTGAGATGATTCTTGACAGTCTCGTGTCATTGCATGGAACAAGTCAACACAGGACGAACTGATCCATGACGTTGGAGATTGCAAATTTGTTAAGAGGAATGATCGCGCACGCAAGGCACTGGATGATGATTTACTTGGTCGAAAGTCACCCTGCCGAGTCAGTCCAATCAGTTAATAAAGTTCATTTTGCGTATTATAGTTGATCGTTATTTTAAATGCTTGCTTGCGTTCGTTGGCTTGAGCTCCAACGCGAAGTCCTGTATGTTCGGATGAAGGCATCCTGTTGTCCAACATCAGTGTGATGTCATACATGACCTGAGGTTTGTGTGAGTATCCGTTGTCTCATGTCTGGCTTATTGGTGTGCAGACCGGTGGTTCCTCGCAGTCGCAGACACTCTCAGGAATCGGCGATCCTACTGACCCCGAAGGGACCTGTTGCCCAGGACGCGTCAATAGGTCTTGGCCAGTATATAACCCGACCCTGGTGCCTTGGAAACACCTCTGCGACCTGTTATTTTAAATTATATTTATAGTTACTGAACTCACATTAAAATGATTAAATAAGTAAATAAGAATGAGAATGCGCTTCCGCTTACAATTGTCCATGGGAGAGTTTATACGGCGCTGGGTCTGAATAGACAGAGTAGTTTATACGGAGCTGGAGTCTGAATAAACAGAGTAGTTTATACGGAGCTGGAGTCTGAATAAACGAAGCTGTTTAAATATCAAGAATAATTTTCCAGATTGGTATCCCCAATAAAAATAATTGTGTCCCCATGCGAGTTAAAGAATTGTTAACTTGCGTTTCTGTACTCTTACTGTTTACAGGCTTCCATCTTTGTTTACATTACCGACCTACTATTTCCTGCTATTGATGTCCTCCTCATAATTCCGGTCCAAGCTGACAGTAATATGCGTCGCCTAAGAAAGACATGATTAGGCAATTCAAACACCAGGCTTCCGACTTACTGGCCTGATGAATTAACAAATAAATAAGGAAATGCTATGCACATAAAGTGCAGGAAAACCTGGTATATGTGAAGCAGGTTGAAAAGAGAGAGGAGATAGATAGATAACGAAGCTAGTGTGAGAGACAGAGATATGAGAAAGATGTGTTGAAAGACATAAAAAAGTGATAACTTTTATATAATATAAATAAGATAATATAAGTGACAAAACATCTGTTCATAATCATAGTTCCTAATATTATTTTATTAAAAAGTCGCTTGCACCCAATTAATTGCTGAAAAATTAAAAAAAAAAAAAAAATAAGTGTCCAGCAGGGAATCGAACCAACAGCTCCCGCTTATCAGGCAGAGACACTTACCACTGTGCTACTGAGGATATGATTTTGAATCAACAAAAGTATATAACATAACCACGCTCATGTTCCGATGACGTCACATACATTAATTCACGTGACTAGGCAAATTACGTAACCAGGACCACCCGGGGTTTCCGGGACCGGGAAAAATCACGTGATAGTTCAGCTCTGAATAAACGGAGTAGTTTATACGGAGCTGGGTCTGAATAGACACTTCCATTGTCCATTGCCATACGAGCTCAAGTTTCATTGAGATAGCAATGAACTGAATGTTTCAATGTGGTCTGATACCTAATTTTTAAAAATGACCAAGTAAAATATTTTACTAAATTAAATTAACGTACAAAATAAATGTAATAATCAAAATTCAAATCACATGAAGTTAAAAAAATGGAAGTGTCTATTCGTAGGGCCCTGCGAATAAACAAAGCGTCTATTCGCAGGGCACGGCTGGTCACGTGATTTAACGTAAGTTTGCGGCTATATTATACATATTCGTTGATTGGAAAACGTGTCGTCAGTGGCATAGTTGATAGTCCCCCGCCAGATGGGCGGGAGCTCGAGGTTCGTTTCCTTGCCGGACATTTTTTTTTTTTTTTTGTTCAGCAATTAATTGGATGAAAGTCAAATGTCAATCGTTCGTTTCCTTGCCGGACATTTTTTTTTTTTTATTGTTCAGCAATTAATTGGATGAAAGTCAAATGTCAATCGTTCGTTTCCTTGCCGGACAATGTTTTTTTTTAATTATTCAGCAATTCATTGGGTGAAAGTCAATCCTTCATCTCTTTGGGTATTTAGAATTGTGTTGTTTAAAGTGAGTGTAATTTAGTTAGTACCAGTTTCTCCAGTATTGGTCCTCGTTGCGTTGCACTACGGCAATTCCAATACCCAACCCACACATTTTTGAGTCCCAAACGATCCGTTTCCTTCTACGCCTTCTGGCTCCAGCCCTCTTCTTCCTTTTCCTTCCCCCCTCTCCCCTACCTCTTCTCCTCCGTTTCATTCTCTCCCCGCTGGCTGTTGTCACAAGTATCGAGCACAAAGCACGTACTCCGTTGCTTCGGCGATAATTCTTTGTAATATTCATAGTTGGTTAGGTAGGTGGGTAGTTAGACACGAAAGTGGTTAAGTAGGCAGGTAGGCAGGCATACAGACAGGCGGACATATAGAGAGGCATACAGACATCTCTCTCTCTCTCTTCTTCTCTATCTCCCTCCCCCTCTCTCTCTTTCTTGTCTTTATCACTTTTTTATGTCTTTCAACACATCTTTCTCATATCTCTGTCTCGCACACTATCTTCATTATCTATCTCTCTCTTTTCAACCCGCTTCACATTTACCAAGTTTTCCTGCACTTTATATGCGTAGCATTTCCAATTTCCTTGTTTATTTGTTAATTCATGAGGCCAGTTATTCGAAAGCAGTCAGTCAAAAATCGAATAAACAAAGCATCTATTCGCAGGGCCCTATGCAGGGGCGTCACTAGGGGGGGGGGGGGGGGGGGGGGGTGCGGGCCGCACCGGGTGACACCATCAAGGGGTGACACCAAAATAAAAAAATTGCAAATTTGACAAAGCAGACATAGCTCTGTCTAGTCGGGTTTCATAACCGTTCATTGTTAATTTTAGAAATTTTAATGTTAAATAACAAAAATTTTACTTTGTCCGAGTTTGTCGAAGTTCTTTATTTATGTTTTACCTGAAGTATTGAAGTTATATTGTTCAATTTGTTTTCTTTTTTATGTCCTTATTAACTTTTTGACTTATTTTACAAACATTACTATAACTATATGCGATTATATATGGTACAGGAACACTCGGAAGAAGACCATGGTGAAAGTCTAGAGGGGTGACACCAAGAGTTTACAGCACTGGGTGACACCAACCCCAGTGACGCCACTGGCCCTATGTGCTGGTCACGTGATTATTTCCGGTGTAGGGCCCTGCGAATAAACAAAGCGTCTATTCGCAGGGCCCTGCGAATAAACTCTCCCCAAAAAAATTTAACGGGGGCTTGTTTACACAACTTCATAGATTTACCAATAAAAATACACGGCCAAATAGTATCACTGTACAGACGGGTGGTAAATATGAATTACTTACAACACGTATTCACCCGATAGGAGAGAACTTGTTCCTAACAGTAATGAAATGAAACTAGTGTTCGTTGTTCCCCAAAATGGCGGTGAAGTAGACGATGGCCACGCGTGCCAGATACTAATAATAGTGTGGTAATATGTGAGGGGAATATTTTTTCGTATTTGCTACAGACAAGCTGAAATAATCCAACATCCTCACGTCCAGGTCCTGGAAGGTGGTAAAGGACAAACGAGAAGACCGGTTTATTACGAAATGCTCTGTTGTATGAGATCTTGAGAAACTACATCGAACCTAACAACCCGGCAACTCATTATTATCAACAAACAAAAAGTCCGCAGTGAAGGCCTGCTGTTATGTACGATAACTTATCTCAGTCTCATTCTCCGACGACCTGTATGTGAAATAAATTCGTCAGCATCATCATGTCTCCTGCCAGCTGGCGTAAATGTTCATGTCTATCCACACATCTCACTTTGGTGTTCTGGATCAACTATGCTGATGATATATTATACCTTCATGCCACTGATGTAAATTCACTGGCGAACCCATTTCAGTCCACCCAGCTTCACTTCTCTTGGTCCGTCTCTGCTCTCTTCTCATGACCTTCCAGTTATCACGATGTTCACCAATGAGACTCTTCTCATCACATGCTGTTTGTCTCTTTATTATTGTTGTATATAATGCTTTAGTTTCATTAGCCTCTTTCAGGCAATCGTTGTTAGTTACTCTGGCAGTCCAAGGAATTCGCAACATTCGTCTCAAAAACCACATCTCTGTTGCGTCTAAGTTCTTCCTAATTTGTTCATTTACATCCCAAGGTTCACTGCCTTACAGAAAAATGGTTCTAAATAACATTTTAGCACTCTCATTCTTACGACCAATGATAGTAACTTATTTCATAAGATACTTTTCATTTTCTGACATGCAGCTTTCGCTTGCCCTCTTCTGTTCTTTAATCTCTGTTGTGTGTCTTCCATCTGATGTCATAATTGTCCCTAGGTATTTAAACGTTTCCACCTGGTTAAGCATTTTTCCCTCTTTTGCTATTTCACATATTAGTGTCAACTTTTTCTTTGATATCACCATTGTTACTGTTTTCTTGTTATTCAAGGAGAGTCCTTTCTTTGCACTCTCTGTTACTACAATGTCCAACAATGTCGTAGATCGTTCGCATTTTCCGCCGTCACTAATGTATCATCTGCATAGCGTAGATTGTTTTTATTGTAACCCACGTTTAGTACTCCTGGTGTCTCTTTGATCTATATCATTATTACTTTGCTATCGAGAGTGTGATAATATGTTTCAGAACACACACCGGACAACATTTCCAGATCGCTCCAGTCAAGATTTTATTGGTTTGGGTATGCTTCCCCTTACTCTCACTAGTTGGTTGGTTTGGTTAGTTAAGTCAGTCAGTCAGTCGACAGATCATCCTCATTGCACATCGAACCATTCAGTCCATAAGTGCTGGATCCTCTCCTCAGCAAATCCCGCAGTGTGTAGCGGCTAACGACACCAGTTCTGTGTTGGTTTATCAATCTTCTTTGGCTTCCTGCGTAGTGTTATCACTAGTTGTTCATGAACAGGAGTGGGGGGGGGGGGGGGGGGGGGAACAAAGTCCGGGCGTATCCGAAGATAAAAATGACATAAATCAGACATGTTAGTTTTCACACGGAGGTCTCTCTTCCGTGTATCCACCTTATTGCGGTAGAGAGGCTTGAGCGTTCCAATGACCCCAAAAGCTTATGCCGAGATCGAGCAGCTGCTTGTAGGTCTTTCATGTCGGACAGGTCAAGAGGTACGATCCAGACGAAGTGATACACAAAACCTGATGATTGTCAAAACCTAGAGAAGACAAGCCCGAAAAAATGTGCTTTGTTGAACTCGAATGTACTGAGCATCAAGTTTGACGAAACAGTGCAGCATATTTCATGTAATAATGACGTTACAAACGGATCTAACAGAAATCTCTGGTGCACTCAAAAATAGTTCGGATGTCATTATTCATTATTTTGTCTCTTGCCCAACCTTTATATTTGTATGTTGCCGAACGTGAGGACTGGTTGTGCATATTAAAACACAGAACGAACTAGTTCATTGTATAGCATATAGTATATAGAACAGTTATTGGTTGTTGTGTACAGTCTCTGCTGCCATAACCTTTATGGCAAAGAGTCGTTTACGGGCACGGGCCTTAGTCACGTCGTAGTTGACATCCGAATCCACAGTGAAAGTGATTCCTCGGTGATATTTGAAGCCAAACTAGTGCATTAACTGTAGCCTTTCTCTCTCTGGCCATTGGGCGGGAGTTTATTACCTAAGCCCCGTGAAGGATACAATACAGGCTTCCATAATTGCAGAGCCGATACATAGCGCTCTGGTACTGGGCTCACCCAAGGAATCGTCACAGCCTGCGTATAGTTGCCACTTTTTTTTTACATAAAAAAATCTAGAAACGGCCCAAACACCGTCTAGAAATATCTAGATTGTGTTGGTAAACATCTAGATTGAGAAAGTAAGAAATTACATAGATATTGATGTGACTTACCTTATAGAATCATGTCCTCATCTGGTTTCAAATGTTGCTGTATGTAGCCGAGGCGCAGTGTTGGGGTGAGCGCCCAACATTGCTTAAATACCCCAATGGCTCGTGAATACATAACCTCTGCAGCAAATGTCTAACTCCTGGCCTTTACGTGGCGGAACTGTTTCTACTAACAGGAGAAGGAGCGACAGCGAGTTTCTGGCGCCGAAAAATAACCAATATGATCTAGATGTGTATGCACATACATGCATGCGCAAACACGTGTGTGCGCGCGTACACATCTAAACTCGAGTGAGACCACAGTCTGCTCTAGCAAAGGAAAGGTGCTGAAGACGGAGGCAACCAGCCCGGAGGCGCACCACAGAAATCAGGATGCCACGCAATTACGCAAAATGGAATATGTCGACTACTGCTGAATGTTATGGTGCTCCCCCTGCTATGGACCCCCAGACAGGTGCAGTGCCGGGCCCTATGTCTCGAAAAGGTCCAATCCCAACTACTGAAGGTCCTTCTCAGATGTCCTGTGGAGCAAGGGGACATGAGAATAGAACAGCTGGCCATACTAAACAAAGACTTAAAATAATGCACTGGAATGCGGAGGGAGTCAGCAACAAAAAAATAGAATTGGAAAACATCCTGGACCAAGAAAAAGTAAGCATATGTTGCTTGCAAGAAACTCACCTCAACGAAAATATAGCCTTCAAAATCAGACGCTACCAGTGTTACCGATCTGACCGAAAGGACAGGCAAAAATGTGGGATACTGACCCTTGTAAAAAATAACATCACTGCTTCCCAAATCCAAGTCTACATGGAAGGGGCTGAGTATCAGACACTTAAACTTAAAACAAGCAATACAGACCTACATCTGATCAATTACTACTGTCCAAGTGATCGCCTACAGGCACCGGACATACTACCATTAACAGAAAAAATGATTGTGTGTGGCGATTTCAACAGCCACTCGCAGAGTTGGGGCTATGATCACATGGACCAGAGAGGAGAGAGACTGGAAGATTGGCAGGATGAGAATAGATTCATCTTGATTAACAAGCCGTCTGATCCACATACTTTCTACTCGAGATCATGGCACACTACAACTACACCTGACTTGGCTTTTCATTCACCAGACCTGGAGTGGGACATTACACGAATTGTTGGGAAACAACTTGGTGGCAGTGATCATCGGCCAGTCTTTCTAACTGTAGAAAATGAGCTTGTAAAGTGAAAGCAGCACCCTCTCGAGGTGGAACTACAAGAAAGCACACTGGGCAATGTACAAGAATCGCACCAGCATACTGGTTAGTGCTATAATGCCTGTATCTTCAATTACTGTTATCCTTACGCTCGCTGTCCTCACACAAACACTGTAGCAGATCAACGGGAACCATAAATCCAACTGAACTGAAATGATCGCAGTAACGATAATGTTCCACGTCAATAAATCTTTATTGCAGGCGATCGGTCGACCAAACTAATACAGGACCGATCCCATGTTAATGGGAGGGTCGGTCCAAAATATAATACATAATAATTAATAAATATTTGAACTTAGCTGCCGACTTGATCTCATGTGAATCTTGAAGTAAATGACGAATGCAAATCATATTCAGTATCGTTCCGTGATCATTTGACGTTTCCGTTTGCTAAACAACATGACTTACAGAATTCTGCGTGTAGCTGATCCTCTGACTTCGAGCTGACATTGAACTGGCATATTATGACGCCATAAATTTTATTATGTCCTCGGCTCTACACGCCCTTTTTCCAAACCTCCTTCTTCCTACGGATCGTGCCGTTATTTCCTCCTCTTGTTGTAATATCAAATATTATATCCATAAAGTTCTTCGGTTGGCTATTAATGTAAATGTACAGGTGTCATTTCGTGCGCCCTTCATCCAAGATGTTTCCAAACGTCTCCCCATAGTAACGTAGTTCCCTTGTGACGTCATATAGCAACATTTGTATTCACGCGCCTCTCGGTGACTCTCTTTATTTGTCTACCACAATTTTTATATCCGATTCTAATCACTGACTTTTGCCTCCGACGCTACATGGCAGTTAGAAACCTGAACACTGAGAAAAACATAAATAAAGTAGTTGAAAAGTTTGGGAAATGCATACTACAGGCAGCACGAAAAACAGTACCAAGAGGAGCCCATAAACAATATAAACCCTACTGGAGTAGTGAACTGGAACAGTTGCATAATGATGTGGGAGTGTGTAGAAAGCAAGCAGAGGCCACACCCAGCCAAGAGCATCACAATAAATTCCAGCACGCAAAAGCCAAATTGCAAAGGGCCAAGCTGCAGGCTAGACGGAAAAGCTGGCAGGAGAAAACGGAGTCTCTGAACTTTGAAAGAGACACAAGGAAATTGTGGAAGCTTATAAAACAACTTAACGATGAGGACAGCAAGCTGCTGGAGAAGGTAATTGCCAGGAAGATATCAAGCCAGCTAGAGAGGCAAGGTGTTTTCCCACCTACCCTGGGTGGGTACCGTCCAATAAGAGAAACCTGGACCAATGCAGCAGTCTTTGCCCATGATGTCTATGAAGGTTTCCACTCAGGCATTGAAACCTTTGCTGCAGCGATTGATCTTGAGGACGCATACAACAGAGTACCATTGGATTTTTTAATGTTTCAGCTTCTTGAACTAAAAGTAAGTCCATTCCTCCTTAGTTGGATCGCTGCAGCCCTCTTCCAACGGAAAGTAGTTTTTAGATGTGGCAGTTGGACTTCGGAACCAACAACAATATATCCTGGCCTACTACAGGGATCACCATTATCTCCGGTACTGTTCAACGCCTACACAGTGAGAATCACCAGTGAGCAGATCACTGGACCTGGCAGGACATTGTCATATGCCGATGATGTTTTAGTGTATCGTCAAGGTAAGGATAGAGAGGAGGTTGCTGTGGAACTACAACCCGAACTCAATCGTATAAGTACGTGGTGTGATGAAGCTGGGGCAATGGTCAACCCAACAAAGGCAACAGTGACTTGGTTATCGTTGAATAATCATATTGTCAACACTCCAACACCAACTGTAATGCTGTGTTCAGAGACGGTGGAAAGAACGCAGGCAATGAATTACCTAGGGATACGGTTTGATCGAAGCCTTGCTTATAATGTGCACATAGACAAAGTGATAACAAAGGCCAAGCGGGGTTTGGCTGCGATGCGGGTGATGGCGGCAGCAAACTATGAGCAGCGGCATCTATGTCTTCTGTACGAGGGGCTGGTCATGTCTGTTTTGGAGTATGCAATGGCAATCCTGACTCTCAGCCATAAGCAGATAGAAAGGATGGAAAGGATACAGAATGAAGCAATGCGCATTGTTCTTGGATGTACAAGAGATACAGCATGCAGGGCGATGCGCTACCTTCTTGATTTTCCAAACATTGAAGAGAGAATGCAAGCTTGCAGGGCACGCGCCTACCTCAGAGTTAACGCAAACACATAACATCCACTGCATAGTGAAATTAGGAAGGTGAAGGGCAGCAGGTTAAAAAGAGGACGGTCGTCGATGGGTCTAGCCGAAGACATTCTTCAACAGGTGTGTTCACTTGAGGACTTAGAACCTGGCGAGGAGTGGGTGCAAGTGCCAACAGACTTCTGCACATCCTTTTCAGTTTGCATCCAACTAGATAGGAAATGCAGACAAGAAAATCCGGCTGCTGTGGAGGCTGAAGTACAAGCGTTAATTTTCGAGAATTCGCTAGACAGTGACGCGGTCATCTACACAGATGGGTCGGTCGTCCGACATGTGAGAAGCTCATGGGCCTTTACAGCTCGGGCCGGAGGGAGAATTGTGAAGGAGGACTCTGGTGCTTTCACTGAAACCACAAGTAGCCTGACCATGGAAGTCATGGCAGTAAGTAAAGCAATAACATGGCTCGAGACACAGACATTCACTAGGGCTTGTTTCCTTAGCGACTCAATGAACATGATCAAGAGGATAGAGGAGGGGTCGATCCGAAGAGAATGGTTGCTGCCTCTGGAGCGGTCTCGGCTGGCAAAGATTAGTTTCATCTTCGTGCCAGGGCATGCGGGAGTACAAGGAAATGAGCGGGCTGACAAGCTCGCAGGTGAGGCTACTGTGGAGGGCGGACGCGCCATGGACCAGGCTGACATTCTGAATGCTCTACGAGAAGTAAGAATTTTGCGAGAACCAAGTGATGACTGTGAATCTACAACAATGGCCAGACTGCTAGAGCAGCAAATTAAAAGAGGGGTGGCCAAACAAGAACACTACTCAGGAAGCCAAAGAAGATTGATAAACCAACACAGAACTGGCGTCGTTAGCCGCTACACGCTGCGGGATTTGCCGAGGAGGGGATCCGAGCACTTATGGACTGAATGGTTCGATGTGCAATGAGGATGATCTGTCGACTAACTAACTAACTAACTAACACGGGGAGAAACTCAAAAATTGCACTACATAAAGATGGAAACATCTTAACAAGAAAGCAAGCAGCTGACCATTGTGTGGACTCATTCGCACAAGATAATAATATCAAAATTAGTCCAGAGAAACAACAAGAGATACGAGAGAAACGGCAACATACATGACAGAAGGAAATAGTACATGAGGTTTTGGAGGCACCCATCACAATCAGCGAACTGGAGCTAGCCATATCAAAACTGAAAATGAGAAAGTCACCAGGAGCTGATAGTATCGCCAAAGAAATGATCAGGAACCTAGGAACAGAGGCCAAAGCAAAGCTGTTGCAGGTCTTCAATAACAGTTGGACCTTAGGCAGTGTTCCACAAGCCTGGAGAGAAGCAATCATGATACCCCTCCTAAAATCAGGGAAAGATAGTTCCATTGCCACTAGCTACAGACCAATTAGCCTCACCAGCTGTCTCTGCAAAACACTGGAGCGCGTCATCAATCACAGACTGCAGTGGTACATTGAAAGTAAAAACATCCTTGTGCCACAGCAGGTTGGCTTTAGGCAGTGCTACTCTACGGAAGATCAGACCACCTACCTCTCTCAAGAAATTGAGGATGCATTCCAAGAGAAGAAGCTGGTGCTTGCGGCATGGATAGATCTGAAGAAAGCCTTTGACAGTCTGGAAAGAGGGTCTGATGAAGAAACTGAGAAACTGCAAAGCCAATGGAAGAATGTACAAATGGGTGAAAGCATACTTGCACAACAGAAGAACCCGAGTACAGATAGACGGACTCAAGAGCAAGAAAGTACTACTGCATCACGGTGTTCCCCAGGGCGGAGTCTTGTCCCCCACACTTTTTCTAATCTTCATCAATGATCTTGTTGCTAATCTGCCGCATGGAATTAAAGTGGCAATGTAATTAAATTAAATTAAATTTCTCTTTATGTTTCCAAGTTGAATGTTTAATGTAGAAATTTAATTGTTAATTTGTGTACAATTTTATTGTTAAAATTTTATTTTTGATTCAACGATAGTGACTTATTACATAAGATACATTTAATTTTCTGAAATACAGCTGTTGTTTGCATAGGGGACAGGCGAATATCTCCAGTAGGTTGTGGATGTAAAATGACAACGTGAGATATTTTTTCCCCTTTGGTTAAGGCATTTTCCTACTTTTCATAAGTTTTGGATGAAATTTGTCTAATATTTTTCACATTTGGGAAACAAAGTTTCCTACTTTTTTATGAGTTTGTTTGACATTTTTTCAAACTTTTCACAGCTGGACAACAAAATTTCCTACTTTTCACAAGTTTGGGTGAGATATTTATAAGTATGGTTGAACTTTGGCCACAATTTTTCACATTTGGTCAACAATATTTCCTACTTTTTATGGATTTGGTTGAAATTTGGCCAAACTTTCCACATTTTGGTTAACAAAGTATCCTACTTTTTATGAGTTTTGTTTGAACTTTGGCCAAACTTTACATTTTTTGTGAACAAAATTTCCTATTTTTTCATAAGTTTTGGATGAAATGTGTCCAAACTTTTTATATTTGATTACCAAAGTTTCCTCCTTTTTATGAGTTTGTTTGAAATTTGGCCAAACTTTTCGCATTTGGTTAACAAAGTTTCCTACTTTTCATAGGTTTGGGTGAAATTTGGCCAAACTTTTCACGTTTGGTTAACAAATTTTCCAACTTTTCATATGTTTGACTGAGGTTTTTATAAGTTTGGTTTGAAATTTGGCTAAACTTTTCACATTTGGTTAAGACATTTTCTTACTTGGCCAAAATTTTTGCCATTTGGTTCACAAAGTTTTCCTAATTTTCATAAGTTTGGGTGAAATTTGGTCAAACTTTTCACATCTGGACAACAACATTTCACACTTTTCATAAGTTTGGGTGAAAGTTGGCCAAACTTTTCACGTTTGGTTAACAAATTTTCCTACTTTTCATATGTTTGACTGAGATTTTTATAAGTTTGGTTTTAAATTCGGCTAACCTTTTCACATTTGGTTAACAAATTTTCTTACTTGACCAAGGTTTTTGCCATTTGGTTAACAAGTTTTCCTACTTTTCATAAATTTGATTGAAATGTGGCCAAATATTTTTCCCTTTTGGGTAACAGATTTTCTTACGTTTTGCAAAGTTTCCTACTTTTCATAATTTTGGTTAAGCTATTTCAGACTATGGTCGACAAATTTTTATACTTTGGTTAACCCGTTTCCTTAGTTTTGTTGAAATATTTCTTGAATTTGTCACCAATATGTATCATTCTCTCATCACATGAAAACTATATACACCGTAAACACTAACAAAAATTCAACAACCAAAACGTAATTATAATATATGCCTGTTTATTTTACAGTATTTCAAGTATAGTTTACAGTATTTCAGTACATTTTTCAAGAATAAAAAATGCATAATGTCATTATACGAAATGGGTGATGTGATATGAGGTGGTATGCATAGTATCATCACAGCATTTTATTTTCACATACAGAGCTATACACATTGTATGTTGTTTCTGGCTTTCTTCACACCATTGCCCGAGTAGGCTGATTTTTTCGGTTGGTAGCCTGGTAAGTACATGTTACTTAACATGTAGTCATAAAACTGGTCTCCTGCTTGGTGGGCTGATATCTGAGTCATGTAGATAACCGAGGGATCAATCATCTGAGTTTCGGGTACATCAGATCTTCAGACAGTCTGGGATTTCGATGTAACGCCACATATTTCACCATTATTCTAGGTCTGATCTCTTCCGAACTCGAAAATGTAACATCAGCACTGAAGTCCCGGTAGTGAATGCAATCTTTGTGCCCCTATCAGTGGTTAGAAGTATTTCCACCATGTCGAAGGAGTAACGACTCAGCGGTATGTAGTGAGGTTTGTCGTAGGCGCGAATCACTGAGGTCGAGCGGTGATTCATGATAGGAACCGTCCTTAGTAGTGTGACCATGACATTTCCGACTGGTCTCGCCGCAATGAGATCACAGTATACGTAGACATTTTGCAGGTCGTTATTCCGGTCTATCGCACTTCACCTTCAATTATATCTAGTATCTCTTGCAACTTCTCACTAAATGTAATAGTGGCCCCGGGTTCGAGTATTTTCACGATGACTTTCTTTGATGCATTGTCGAAGTGGAATAGAACACAGAGCTGCTCGTCCACCTTCCGATCTTTCATTAGTCGATTCAGTGCAGCTATAAACGCCTCTGGTGAACTGTACTGGCCCGGGGGACACGCCTTTCTTATCACTCTACCGTTTGGTGGGATGTATCTTAGCCATACTTCATTCTCTAGCACATTGCAGTATTAGTTGGGGAATTGAATTTCGGCCAGACCCACTTCGAAATGTTGATTCACCTTAATAGTCTGCGGTAACTTGACGAAATAGTGACCTGGAGTGTTCTTGGGAAACATGTTCGGCGAAGCATTGCTCGGTAATGACACGTAGAAACTCATATTTTAGGGTTTGGTAGCATGTAACCCAGACAGCTGCCTAGAAGAGTGATCCACAACTTACCCTCGACCGCGTCGACGTTGTCTCGAGATAGCTTAAATAGTGATACGCCAACGACTGTGTATATAACGACCAGTTGACAGAAGAAGACAATCTCTAGTCGCGGCACTCGCCGACCACACATGCAAGAGAACGAATTTCTTTCCCCCTCTGGGCTATTTTGTGGGTTAGTTTCCACGTTGGTTTCTTCCATTACCGCTGTTTTTGACCTATTGGGAGATTACACTCGTATCTCGGTTGTATCATTAGTTGCTATTGGCAAATGCAAAAATCAGTGCTCGAGGCGCTCGTTGTGGGACATTGTCGGTGTTAAGGACACTACTTTCTGAACTTAGCAGTGGGCATAAGGTCACCATACAAGGGTTGTCATCCCACTGTGGAGTACCCAGACACGCCAGCGCTGGTCGATTGGGTACGGAAGGAGTGGAATAAGATAAGTCTGATCCACCCGTTACATACCACTAAAAGAAATGAATGATGAAGTCAGCCAGAAAGCCATTGTACTTGTTCAAGGTGACTACCGTGTTATGAACAGATCAGGACAAGTCATTATTCTGCATCTCAGAATAGGCCACATGTATACAAACATTCAGGTTAATGAATCAGTCATGTGCATGTGTTGATTGGTGTCGCAGCCAGCAGAGCACATACTGCAGTTATATGCGCTTAGCACCATATATCTCTTTATTATACTAGTATTGTTAGGTTAACTGTATGCCTACTTGGAAAAAACACAACGAAAATGTGACAGATGTATCAAAAAAGCCATCTTACCATTAGAGATTTGGCACATGATGTTCTGGTTGCTGCTCACAGAGACCGGTACTTCTATTAGACGAATGCTGGCCGTCTTATACACGCTATTTGCTGACGTAGAATGAGTCAGCCGAATATTATGCACTGTCTGGTCATGTGACAGGGTGCGACTCCATCTATGACCGGTTGAGTCATTAGGCACGTGTTTCGGTTGTGTCTCAACACATGCGACCGCATCTCAATGTCAAAACTTAAAACAGCTCGTAACTTCGGCAACAATAATAAAACAGCTCACCTTGAGAAAACAGATGCAATTATAGAGATCATTTATTTAGATTCTCTTTCAGAATACACAGAACGTGGTAGTACAAATAACCTGCCCCTAATACGGGGACGGGCGGTTATATAACTATACAGACCCAGCTTCTATCTTCTGCCATCGGTCTATTCACAAGGATTTCGCAAGCTGGTTTTATTCGTCTAGAGGTTATTCCTGTTCCGGTCCGATCATGGTATGAATGCGAGACAACAGACGAATTCCTCATTCACTAAAAAGACTGCGTCGACCAGATCATATCCTTTCTAACACGGAGCCCTAAGAAAACACCGCTGACCTCATGTCCTCTCTTGAATAAGTGACAGGTTGTATCCCATAAGACACGTGACCGGATACAGCGCCATCTTTGATCAGTTTTAGCCATGTGGTCTGGTTTCTCTCCTTACTACATGTGATCGGATGCGAGGCCATCGTTGACCACTTGTATCCAGTGAGTATGTGGTCTGGTTGTAGTCATTACAGAGGCGACCGGAAGCAGCGCCATATTTCAGCGGATGTGACCGTTACCCACGGGTGATCGGATGCAGCGCCATCTTTGAACGGATTTAGTCAGCGAGGATGTGGTCTGGTTTTGCCACTCCCACATGTGACCGGATGGGGTGCCATCATTGACAGGCTGTAACTATTGCCCACGTGGTCTGGTTGTCGCCATTACACAGGTACCCGGAAGCAGAGTCATATTTGATCCGCTGTGACCATTAACTGTCGGTCACCCTCAGATGCTGGTGATGATGGTGAGCTGATGATAATGATGCTGATGATGAACAAACTTACCGTTAGCGAGTTGTAACATTGTGAGATGTTTGCAGTTCACTGAGACCGGTACTTCTATTCGACGAATGCTGGTCGTCTTAGCCCCGCTATTTGCTGACGTAGAATGACTCAGCAGATTATTATGTACTGTCTGGTCATGTGACCGGATGTGACGCCCTCTTTGCTTTCGGATGTATCCCATAAGACACGTGATCGGTTACAGCGCCATCTTTGAACAGTTTTAGCCACGTGGTTGTACCCTTACCCATGCAACCGAGTGCGACGTCATCTTTAACCGGTTTTAGTCACGTGTT
The DNA here is from genome assembly GCA_014155875.1 of Cepaea nemoralis. NCBI lineage: Eukaryota > Metazoa > Mollusca > Gastropoda > Stylommatophora > Helicidae > Cepaea > Cepaea nemoralis. Next base: position 70,581 of record JACEFZ010001678.1, on the reverse strand, counting down.
TCGATTGTATACCTTAGACATATGACCGGAAGCAGCGTCATATTTAATCGAGTGTGAGCATTACCCAAGTGTCTCGACTGTATTGTTATGCTGTCAGTACACTCTGAGTCATCGTCCAGTTTCCCCCAGAGACATGTCTAAACACGTTCACGTACGTTCACTCCGCCGACCTAGCCCCGTGATGAATCACCCAGTTGGTCACCCTCAGATGATGCTGATGATGATGATGATGATGAGCTGATGATGATGATGATGATGATGACGATTTTTGTTGGTGGTGGTGGGTGATGACGGTGATGGTAATCCTGCTGACAGACACCGCAGAAGATCATGGTTGCCGGTCGTTCAGAAAGACAACAGCAACCTTGCCCAAGAAGCATGAACGCTGGGGCTTACTGCATCGTCCTGTAAATGCAATGCATTACAACTTGACTGCAGTATGTAATAGCCAGACACAACTATAGTACGGGGCAAACATTTGGTCGTGATATGACACGCCAAATCATGGTGGCACACGAACAACTAAACAATGCTGGGGCTGACTGCGACGTCCTGTAGATGCATTGCATTACACCTTGACCACGCTATGTACTAGATAGACACATAACTATAGTACGAGGCGTAGACTTGGTCGTGAAATAACACGACAAATCATGGCGGCACACGACCAGCCAAACAATGTTGGGGCTGACTGCGACGTCCTGTAATAGATAGACAACTAGCTGTTGATACACCCTCTTCACACGCACATGACCTGGTTGTCGTTCATTCAAAATGACAATTGCAAACTTGCCCCAGGACGGCTGACAATCCATAGAATGTTGAGGTTGACTGCGACGTCCTGTAATAGATAGCACACACACACACGCATGTACATACACACGCACGCATACACGGATGTCACGATTGCACACGATCACCAATAAATGTTGGGGCTCTCTGCAACATCCGGTAATTGCATTGCATAAACAATATTGGGGCTGACTGCGACGTCCTGTAATAGATAGACAAGTAGTTCTTGATACACCCTCTTCACACGCACATGACCTGGCTGGTGTTCATTCAAAATGACAATTGCAAACTTGCCCAGCACACATGAAACTCCATAGAATATTGAGGTTGACTGCGATGTCCTGTAATTGATAGCACACACACACACACACACACACACACACACACACACACACACACGCACACACGCACACATACACACACACGGATGTCATGATGGCACACGCACAACCAAACATTGTTGAGGTTGACTGCGACGTCATGTAATTGATAGCACACCCACGCGCGCACGCACACATATACACACACAGACGCGCGCACATATCCCGCGTGACCAAGTCATCAAGGCATGTACGTATATATACCCACTGGGACAACCTACAGGCAGCTATAGAAATACATACATATATAAATAAATAAATACATAAATACATACATATCTATTTAAATATTTCAAACTATTTGTATAATAGCTTCGTATAGCTATATTTTTTTTCCGGCGCAAATATTCCCTTCACAGTCCCGGTTGTCTTCTGCTCTCTATCTGTGATAAGCATTGAAGTCCGTCGACGTTAATTGACAATTCCGTAGGCGTTCTGGTTGACTGGTATCGGGTAATCTCGTACGACCGTCGCTGGCCATTGTATTTTTCTCGCGGGGCGTGCTCGGTGAAGCGTTACTGGTTGCTTGTGCGCACAGGTACGTGGTCATTCAAGGGGAAGTTAGTGTGTAAAACGGGGAAACAATTCTGGTTGAGTCAAGGGACCAGGTTTGTCTCCCTTGGCATACTTTTATAATTAAGAGGTATAATAATATTACATATTTTTATAATTATCTCGGGGATTTACGGTTTAAATTAATGGAGACTCGTAGTTTTTTATTGACGTAACTATTCTCTACTAAACATACAAGAAATGTTGGCGTTATTATGTGTTTTAGGGTTAATTTTTAGTAATATTCTATAGTTGTCTAGTATATTTTTAAACCAGATTTTCACCAAGCGCTTAATGGTAATACATGGGTCGGGACTTCTGCCGAATTAACTATCATGGTGGAAAGTTTATTCATCCGGTCATTACTTCACCTACTCGTCGTCGTCGTCGTCGTCGTCGTCGGGGGAGTCGTTGACCTGCATAGGTTCGAAGTTCCCACTGGGTGGTACTTTGACCTGTCAGCAGAGGTTCAGAAAGCCGTGTATGACAAGATACACGGCAAAAAGTTTTCTCTACCAACTCTAGGGATAGACATATCACTACAACATCTAGACAAAGAAAGGGACAGGCTGACCATCCACTGGCTACCTGTCACGATTGCTCCTCAAGGAGTTAAAAAAACTGGTGCACAGTATTACAGGAGACGACAAGGCTGAGGTCTTTAGGATAAAGAATGGGACTGGCAAGTGGGGAGCGCTCTGCAACCCAACGAAGGAAGTCCCCCATTATATACGGATCTACACTCCCGGTATTACGAACAATAACCACAGAGTGTTGATCATGATGCCGGGGAGAAAAACCGATTACCTAGCGTGTGGCCTAAACAACCACTGGGCAAATAAATGCCCTAGTCGACGACAATCGACGACACCAATAGCAGCAGCAGTAAGTGTTCAAAGCCAAGAAGATTTCCCACCGCTCGAAAGAGAAACCTCTCCACAGGGAGAGATTGAACTGACACAAACCTTCAGTAGTCAAATCAACAAACAAGAAAATAACACAGAAGACATAAATCCAAGGAATGAAGACTCTGACGGTTTTCAAGTCGTCAGCAAACCAAAGAAGAGAACATGGGCTAACAGAGGACCGCAGTCAAAACACAGCGACGACACAGAAACAGACGATTTATCACTGCCAAAGAAAGAAAAAGTCAAAGCCACTATAGGCAAGACAAAGGAAACTGAACAAGAACAACAAGAGGAGACACAAGTACAAGACGAAGACGACACACACAGCATACCAGACACTCTCTTCGTCGACACAGACACAAGCGATAAGAACGAGGATCAAGATGATCCTCCCACACAAACTTTTGATGCTACAGACTTGCTCGCCTAAATGTACTCATCACGGATAATAATTTTGCGTGTGATTCTATACACTTATTATATCTCATTCATTTGATTTTACTTAAATTATAATGACTAGTGATTTAGTTATTATTACTTTAAACATTTGTGGTATACGTACACAATTACAACATATTATCACACTAATAAACAAATACAAACCAGATTTTCTACTACTACAAGAAACAAATATATGTTCAAAAACATTCGCACAACATATCACCACACAGCTAGGCCTCAGACATTCATGCTTTAGTTTAGGCACACACAAAATTGGGTCAGGAACAGCTATTCTGCAGACATTAGACAGGTGGGACATAATTAAAACACACACGGATAACCATGGACGAATCTCCATAATACAGGTAGAAAACTCTATACATGCATACACCATAGTGAACATACATGCACCACCAAATTACAATCATCAACCAAATTTTTTACCAAGAATTAGACACCTTACTTATACAAACATACAGAGGGCAAAATGTTATCCTTGCAGGGGATTTCAATTTTGTACTCTCAGATTTGGATATCGTAGGGGCAGGCAAAGCAGGAATCAAGACACAATTAAGGAGAAATGACAGAAATGGAATACATCAACTGGATATACTAAAGAATACCCTAGACACACACAATTTAATAGACGCTTTCCGATACAGACACCCTAATAACATTGCAACAACACACAAAAATAGGGCTTACAATAGATCAGCCAGATTAGATAGAGTATACACACCTTCAACACATCAAATAATACACAGAAAACATCTACAAGAGACATTACAATACACAGATCACAAAGCAGTACTAACACATATCACTACAGACACAACAAACACAAGGCCATCAAAAAGAACACCACATTGGAAGTTCAATAACTCCTTACTACAAATTACAGGTTATTTACAACATGTGACACAACTTATTCTAATATACACTAATAGTACACCCACGGACAACATAACACAATTTTGGGATTTACTAAAGAATACAATACGGTATAGAACACAACAGTTAGCATCCATCATACATAAAGACAGACTACAACAAGAACATATCATACAGACAGCAATACAACTCACAAAACAGACTGACAGGAATGCACCACACCTAAACACACTAGAATCACAATTAGAACAACACCAGCAACACACATTCAGTGGTGCACTCTGTCATGATTTCACTGTGTATCAACCTGATAATAACAATACAGACGGTCATAATTATGGCCTGTGTGCAAAGCTACATTTGTTTTTTTTAACCGGGACAGAAAAACAATAAAGTCGGACTGCACAGCTGCAGTTGTTTACCAGTTAGATCAAAGACAGTCTATGTTGGCAGCTACAACTTGTTGGGAGCGGTCGGGAGACCTTGAGAAGTTTCTGACATCAAAAGGAATTGGCGGCTTGTTGTTGAGACAATGCAGCAACGCGGGCTTGTTTGGGTGTCAAACCAAGAAAGGACCACTCGTACATTTGATTAAGTCTTGGATAGACAGAAGATATGTCGGGGAATTGTGGACACGTGGTTTTAACACGCTGGCTTGTTGAAGCTGTCAGGACAGGAGAAGTTAACTCCTGCATTAAGATTTTGAACTAGGTTAGGGCCCTTGAGCGACAACCGCGGAACATCAAAGATTTCTCGGGAACACTCCTGGCGCTGTGAATAAACAAGACTGGGATAAATTAGTGTGGCCAAGGATTGTGACTAAGATTGACGTGTTTGTGTGTGTGCTGCAGTTAGGAAATTCGGAGAACATCTATTGTGTTAGATTTAAGTAACATTAGATAACATATGCCTTAATGGCAAGTTATAGATGTCATCCAGGATTGATGCAGTTGTGCTTAAGGTTCCTTTAGGTCACTCAAGTCACTGAGAATGGAGACCTTGGTGCAGGCAGTTGGTCAACATCTTTTGCACTTAGCCCATGATAAAAAGGGTTTACGGAAACAAGTATAAGAGGGATTATCAAACGTCACACATTAACAGAATACAAGAAATTGTTTTTCTCCACACCATTTTGGAGGAAGACCAATCGTCAAATTAATGTTTCAAACATCACTTGGGAACAGAATAGTAAAAAGTGAATTTCTTTTACACCACCTGGGAACAGCCCAGTGGCAGTATGTTTTACACGACAGGTGAACAAACAAAGAGATACAGTTATTCCCCATCACATGGGAATAAATCAGTATAAACTTATTAGGAAGTTAGTATAACAATGGTCTTATGAACAGTAGACACTTGAGACAGGAAGTACATTTATTACAAGAACAGTATGTTCGTGTCCTCACTAGACAAGGGTGTTATAAGTATAGGAACAAATTAGACATATATTAACTGTGTGATCCAGACAGGATTTAGGGTCGGACTGTGACTAGTTCTTTTGAGTGATCAAACAGCCACCGGTGGAAATCTACATCTAGCAGGATGGACACATACCTGGGTGAGGTCTTCGTGGACTGAATGAGGATATGGTGTGATCCTTCTGTGATGATAGGGCTGGGCTCTTCAGCTACCTGGTCTATGTCCGCACCCAATAGAAATATTCGACACACATTCTACCCTTTACACACACACACACCTCTCACACCTATACTCTTGGTTTAATAAATTCTTTTGTATTTATTTGTTAAAGCTTGAGTTGTGGAATATGTTATGTTGGGAAAAAGTGAGAGGGGGCAGGATAGAAGGGTGAGTGAGAGTAAGAAAGAGGTGTTTGCAGACCGACGGAGTTTTGTGGACGGAGTCTAGTGGTTTCTCTAGGACAATAATATTGGGGTAATAAAAATGTAGTGTTGATTCCCCCCACTCCAGGGACAACACGAAAGTAAGTAAGGAAGACTTACGACACACTCCTTCGAACTAAACTTACTAAGATATCAGAAGAAAGTCCCAATAGACAACACCTTGCACTAGAGCAAAACATTCAACGCAAAAGACAAATAGGAGCAATAACAGTCATGCAAGGAAACACACAAACAGAGACAGTACATATACTAGAAACATTCCAACAGTACTACACTGACCTATATACAGCAGAACCCGCCAACACACCAACACAAAATAGGTTCCTAAAATATACACAAAAAATTGTCAGACACAGATGAAGACACACTAGACACAGAGCTTACATTAGCAGACATAACACATGCACTCAATCAAATGCAAAAAGACAAAACACCAGGACCAGATGAACTCACAGTAGAATTCTACCAACACTTCTTTCCTATCCTAGGCAATTTCCTTCTAAAAGTCTTCCAAGAAGCTTTTAACAAACAAGAACTCCCAAACACTTGCAACATGTCATATATAACACTCATACCTAAAGACAACACAGACAAAACACAGCTGAAAAACTATAGACCCATCTCATTATTAAACACAGACTACAAAATTCTAGCAAAATCACTTGCAAACAAAATTAAAAACTTCATGCCATCACTCATTCACCCAGACCAACAGTGCAGTATTCAACACAGAAACATACACCAACATACACACTTCATTAGGGATTTCATTACATACACCCACCAGAAAGACTGTCAATCCTCTCTTTTATCTTTAGACCAGGAGAAGGCCTTTGACAGAATCTCACACTCATACTTACACAAAACACTAGCACACTGTAACATAGGACAGTACTATAGACAGTGGATAGAAATATTGTATAAAAATCCTGAAAGTAAGGTACTGGTGAATCATTCACTCACTGGCAGTTTCAGAATCAATAGATCTGTCAGACAAGGGTGTCCACTATCACCAGTCCTATATGTACTAACACTAGAACCACTCTTAGAAGCAATTAGACAGGACACTAACATTAAAGGTACATTTATACAAGGGTCTGGAGAGCGGAAATTAATTGCTTATGCAGATGACACCGCTTTCTTCCCTACAACCAACACTTCCATAACGAACATACTTCACACCTTCAGACAGTTTGGTGAAGGAAGTGGGGCCAAAATAAACATACAGAAGTCTAAAATAATGGGTCTGGGGAAGTGGTAGAATAAAGCAGATTTCCCCCCGGATCTAACAGTCACAGATAACATGAAGATTTATGGGATCACTTTTCCATCCAATCCCAGAAAAACACACACAGGAACATGGCAATCACTGACAAAACAAATTATAGACATACTACATAGGTTCAAATACAAGACATCAACAATTTTTGTACGAAGCACTATTGTAAACACCTTCATCATTCCTAAAATACTATATTTAGCCACAGTGTTAGACCCCCCAAAACAAACAATCACAGACATGAACAAATATATCAGACAATTCATCTTCAAAAACAATCCACAGTATAAAGCACAAGACTTTAATACAAGAGAAGACTAGAGGGGGTGTAGCACTACAGGACCTTAACACAAAAATACAAGCATTAAGAATCAACCACATAGGACGCATCATCAATCATCCAGATCAACACCCGCTAGCATTATACTATATTGCAATTAGATTACACAGAATTAAGAAAATATACAAAACAACACCGCACTATTACGGCACACTACCGCACTTCTACAGAACATGTATGCAAGCAATTCAAGGTAATGAACACTTAATACAACAGACAACAAAGCAGATATACAAATATTTAGTGCAACAACAAGCCCCACCACTACACCTGAGAATCAAAAGAGGATACAAATATCATATGAAAGACTACAGCTGCACCTTCACTAACTTACACAACAAACATATCACATCAAAATCCAAAGAAATAACATACAGGCTAATTTATAATATGACCCCGACAACAGAGAGAGCTGTACAGACATCCAAGCAATTAGCCCCATGCAAATTATGTAGACAAAATATTCAGGAAACAGAGGACAATCTCTTCTATGAATGCCCAACAATCACAGCCACTAAGACTGCACTGCAACAATTAATAGAAACACACACAAACAAGTAAACTGACGCTTACAAAGCCATTTTCCTAAATACAATACCCACAGCCACAAAAGACAAACACACTAAACTTCTTGTTGCACTAGCGGAGTATAGAAACGTAATATGGTCGAGTAGAAACTCGGCCACCCACAATCGCCAAACAATACAACCACACATACTAGCAAAGATTTTTCAACGGAAAATCGCCCAGCTATTCGCAGATTAATAAGCACGAGCCACCCCATCAAGTTCACACTACATAACATACATGTTCAAACACACTCGCAAAATAACTGAATAAATGTCCCTTCTTTGTTACTGAGTCTCGGGGCCCAACCTAGACAGAACAATGGGACGGTGGCCTTTGTGAGTCAGTGGTCTTGTCGACCGAGGTTTGACCTCGGTCGGAACAGCTCAGGTAAACTCTTTGTAGTGGTGGAAATGTGCCATCTTGTGTAGTGAACTAAATAAATTCCATTCTGTTTACGCGCTCTCTCTCTCTCTCTCTCTCTCTCTCTCTCTCTCTCTCTCTCTCTCTCTCTCTCTCTCTCTCTCTCTCTCTCTCTCTACCCCCTCCCAAACATGAATGACTATACGCTGTATTCGCAATGTAAAAGCCTCTTTTTGTACATAATAAACGGGATATTTATGTTTTAAAAAAAAATAAATAAAATTACTTGACCTACTCGGGGTAACTCGAGAGATGGAATAAATCATTTTCTGTCATATTGATTTCGAATTCCTTATCGAAGGGGTTCGATATCAATATGCCTGAGGCTCGATCACACCACACACCCCACCACACACGCACACCCACCCACACACTGGGACTCGAACCCAGGCGCGCGACAACTAGTTGGTCTACTTATCTATATAAGTATTCCACATGCACGGGGTTTGCACCGCTGTCTTTGAATGGTCTCGGAAGCGGTCGGGGGAAGCGGAGGCGGCCGGCGGAGGCACCTGTGGGATGGGCGGTCGGTAGGGGGTACCCGGGACCGGAAGTAGTCATCACGACAACCGGAAGTAGTAACCCAGACCCAAGAAAACACCCGCCAATTTTTTGAAAATGTGGTCCGTTGAGGTCGTAAAATATGACGTTTCGCTTGCGGTGATAGACTTTTTATATAGTAAAATATCGGTGGTTGCCACCACAAATAATACTTAGGTAGGACCTGACATACTACTAACATAGACTATGATTACAAATCCAGACACAAGTGAGAGGAATATTTGACAAGGAAGAACAGAACAGTGTGCAGCGCAGAACAGCCACTCTCAGCCTCCTTGATGACGAATACCCACAGGACCTCTGGATTCGAGTCTACACAGATGGGTCAGCACAAAATGCTGTTCAAAATGGAGGAGCGGGAGTGTACATAGAATACCCAAATAATGCTAGGGACACAGCCAGAGTACCGACAGGAAAGTACTGCCATAATTATGATGCTGAAATTGAGGCAATCAAGATAGCAATTACTAAATACCAGCAATGGTACACAACCTGTGGTGCAATTGACAGATGCAAAATCAGTACTCGAGGCGCTCCTGTCTGGGAAATTGCCAGTACTAAGATCACTACTTTCTGAACTTAGCAGTCACATAAGGTCACCATACAGTGGATACCATCCCACTGTGGAGTACCCGGAAATGACAGAGCTGATCAATTGGCTAAGGAAGGAGCCAGAGAAGAACAGCCTGATGTGCCCGTTACATACCACCGAAAGAAAAGAATGATCAAATCAGTCAGAAAGCCACCAAAACCTGCTCAAGATGACCACCACATCATGGACATACCATATCAAGTCATTCTTCTGCGCCTCAGAACAATACACATTAGATTACGCAACCACCTGTATACAAAATTCAAGATTGGTGAAACAGCCATGTATACATGTGGACTGGCGTCGCAGACAGCAGAGCACATATTCCAAGACTGCCCAAAATATAACATATCTAGACAAACCTTCTGGCCTAGAGAGACGACAGTGGAAGATAAACTCTACGGACCGCTGTGTGAACTGAAAAAGACAGTTAAATTCATACACAAGATAGCATTGCAGTTATAGACATATTTCAAGCGAAAGAAAGAAGAAGAAGAAGATGTCCTCATCTTCACCGATGTCTGTCTCACAAGTTCCACAGGATAAACTTAGCTTGGATGATGAAGTTGAAGCTTCAGATTCAAAATGATTCTGGTATGCTTTAGCTGTTCCAATTTCTTTTAATACACGATCAGGGAGCTGATAAGTTGAACAGCATTTTCCTACTCTCATCAAGCCAAATGTTATTGTCAAGATAGCATTTAAGAGGTCAAGTTTCATCCTGTTTCTTAGTTTACATTTTATATAATTCATAGTACTGAAAACTCTTTCCACATCAGCATTTGAATGAGGTAATAGACGTCTCCCTGGCCTAGGGGTTAACGTCTTTCTCCGTAATCCCGTTTATTCCCATTAGTAACATAACCTGCGCAAGAATCGGTAGCGGTTCTCGCCACGTTGGTAATTTACGGGGTATGTGACCCGGTCACTCAGAAAGCAGTGGCAAATTACTGAGTGTAATCTTGCCTAGTACATCAACAGTAGCTGAAAAATGCTGATGTTGACTGCACCGTCCTGTATGGAATATGAAAAAAAAGTATCGTGGCAGATATCACACATTCAAAGAGTTCACAGAATGGACTGTTACCTCAGACATCTTTAAAATATCTTACCTCACTCCAAAAAGCTTCAGTTTATGTTTTGTTTGTCCAGTCAACCAAATTGTTTTGGTTAACTGATATTCTGCTTCCGCCATACTATTATCAGTAGCCTCTAGAAATTTCATAACTTGACAATATTTAAGTATGTCCTTTACTGGCTGAAGTATGTTGTTAACAGAAAAGAGTGAAATATTTTTCAATACATCTTCATTTTCAGGAAGTCTCTGCTTCAGTTGCTTGAATAATGAGAGAAGAAAATCTTGACAGCGCTTTCTTAAGTTGTTCTCTTCATTTTCTGTTAACAGTCCTTTTGTTTTTAAACCATCGATTTTTGATTCGATTTGGTATCCCAGGTATGGCTTAGGAGCCATATAGCTCTTTATAGTGCAAGTGAACAAATCAGATTTAGAAGTTGGCAATACTACGATGGGTAGCGTTGTGATGTTCTGTTGTGATAATTTGGTGTGTCCAGTGCGTGCCGCGTGGTTACACACCCGCTTCACACGCGTGATCCGGGACTGTTTCCGGATCCGGTCAGGGATATGCACTACTGACGAGCTCAAACGAGGGCGAAACTCGAGTATAGTGCTTCCATATTGACGTGGATAGGCCTTAGGTTCATACCGGAATGCGATCGGCGTTGCCAGTAGTGGGTTGTGTTCAATATTTAAATTTCAAATCCCGAAACAACCACATAATCAATACTGTATAAGTCTTTTACCAATTGAGTGAAATAGCAAAGTGAGATCGTCAAGTAATATAACTTTATCAAAATTTTTAGATTCAAACAGTTTATTAACTTTTTGCACTTCACTTAGAATGGGTTGTAAAAAGACAAGGAATGCCTGATCTTTTTCATCACTGTACATTCCGTATAGTATTTCAGCTGTGTAGCACTTTTCACTTTGTCTTGTTATTTCGAAGTGTGTCTTCAACTCCAACCTTTGGTTCACAATTATTTCAACAGCTGGTTGAATTGATAACCACCTAGTTTTGCAATATGACATAAGTTTCAGTGGTGAGTAACTATCATTTAATGCTTTATATAAATTATTGTAATTACTGACAGATGATTTGGAGAACCAGTTATGTGTTTCAGCAATAAGGAAATCCAAATTTCTTGGTAAACATTCTGATGAGGCATGTGATAATGTTAACTGCACGGAATGACACACACATTTTATGAGGATTAAAGATGGGATATCTTAGTTCAATTTTGCATAAACGCCATGGTTGATACTAACCATTAAAGAGGTATTATCGGTACCAATTGCAGCCAAATTCTTCGCGTTGAAATGTTTAATTTATTGACCAAAAGTTTCTTCAGTGCCTGAACTATACTTTCCGCATCACGCTTTTCCAAGTGAACTAGTAAATGTAGAAACTACTTTGTCTTTGCTGCTGCTATAATATATAACACATTCACCAAGCACTTTCAGAACAGAAATGCCATTTGATTCGTCTAATAATAAACTATATTCTTCTTCTGCTGCGTTCATCCGGAGTTTTGTTTTTTTTCTTTTTCCGGACGCGATTGCGTTATTGCGCCGTTAGGCCGACACATCCGACTTCTGCGGACATTTGTTGACCGGGTTAACCTTCCCGGGGGTTTCTTAGGACGTTTGACTTTCACTGTCGTGGTGTTATCCCCCAGCCAAGCTGGCCCATATAGAGCAGCCAAAGACATCCTGGCCAGCCCTCAAGGGAAGGCTTAGGCAGACCATGGGCATTCCCCGCCATCCAAGGAGGCCTGCATACTTGCAGAGCCGACACACAGCGCTCTGGTACTGGGCTCACCCAAGGAATTGTCACGTCCTGCACATGGCTGCTTAGCCTCACTTCTGTATATTGGGCCTTCCGTTCACTATAGGCTGTTCTTCCGGAATCCAGAAGAATGCAGTCTGCAGATGACATTCACACAGTGAGCTTTCGATTCTGACTTTCCACGTAATGGATTTGCTATCCAAACAATATTCCATTTCGTGCCACTAGGACACTTTCCACCTTTTATGAAGTCCACACAGTGAGCTTTTGATTCGGACTTTCCACGTAATAGATTTGCTATCCAAGCAATATTCCATTTCATGCCTCTGGGACGCTTTTGTAACCACCATACCTGTGGTATGAAGTGTGGTAATATCTTTAGTTTATTGAACAAGTAGTATTTCAGCCTGTTATGTCCTGTGCGGAGTCTGAAGATTGCTACTTGTTCTCTTCGGTCGAGTTTGTAATATGCATCATCCTTCTGGTGGCCTGGATGCTCTGATTCCCATTTGGTTCTATAAGTGCTTTTTTATAAACCTCTTTGCCTCATTATAGGTTATGTCTATCTCAGGCTGTGGTAGGCGTCCACCCTCTTTTGCTAGTCTGTCAGCCTTTTCATTTCCAGGTATACTGCAATGTGATGGGATCCACTGTATTACAACTTTTTTGGATTTCTGGCATAGACCATGGAGTGCTGCTCTTAGGTCAGCTAGTTCTGTGCTGTTTTTGCTCTTCAGTATTGAGACAGCTGACTTTGCATCTGTGAAGATAGCTATTTGCTTCTCTTTATTTTCTTACATCAAGAGCATTTCTGCTGCAGTTTTCAAAGCCTCTACCTCCGCTTTGAAGTTAATTGAAAACGTTCCAGTTGCCACTGACTGTTTTTTTCACTCCATTTTTTTAACTTTAGGAGAATTCCTCCTCCCCCATTTTCTATTGAATTTTTGGCTGATCCATCTGTATATGCATGGGTCCAATTGCTGTTTGGGTAATTTTCTTTTATGTAGTTTAGGGTTATTTTTCTTCTTTCGGTTTCATTCTGAGTGTTCTTTTTCTCAATACCAGGAATGTTTTCTATCATTTCAGGCAGATTCCTGCTGTCTCCAAGCTGGGAACTTGTGTGCATTGTAAATGGGTTTGACTATTGATATGTTAAGTTTAGGATCTGCCCTAATCTTTCGTTTTGCAGTTTCTACAAAGTTGCTACGCTTCAGCCTTCCCTTTTCAAAACCATTAAACCTGTTATACATAGGTTGGTCTGTCAATCTTCTAAATTTTTCTGCTTGTTGCTGGGCTCTGCTATCTCTTCTATCCTGCATTGATTGTAAACAAGTGATCTTTTCTAGTTCATTAATAGGCGTTGTCTTCAGGCTTCCAGTTATGATTCACATTCCTTGATTTTGGACTCTACTTATTTTGTTAAAGTTTGACTTAGCTGCTGTTGCCCAAGCTGCAATGTCATATTCCAGTACTGGCCTCACCCGTCCAGTATATAACTATTTGAGAACTTTCTCATCTGCTCCCCACGTTGTACCAGCAAGCTTTTTCATGATTGCCATTGTTTGCCTTGCTCTTGTTCGATTTTTCTCAACCTGTGTCTTCCATGTCAGGCGACGATCAAAGGTGACTCCTTGATAGTTTGGATTTTCTTCATGGCGCAATATGTTTCCATTCAATACCAGCTTAGGTTGCTGAGTTTTATTTGAGTGGGAGAACACAGTACATGTTGTTTTTTCCTCACTTATCTTCACTAGCCATGATTTTGGCCAATCCTCTAGCGCTAATAAGGCTTGCTGTATTCTGCTGTTAGCTGTACTAATATATTCTTCAGATGTCCATATGACTAGGTCATCTACAAAGGAGGATGTGTGTACTCTGGCTGGAAAATTTTCCATGATGTCATTTATATATGCTAGGAATAATGTTGGTGAAAGAATTCCTCCTTGGGGGACACCTTGCTCCAACAGCATCATTTTGCTGGTTTGTCTTTGTACTTTTGTCCTGGCAGTTCTGTTCTTAAGGTAGTGGCTGATCCAGTTATACATTTTCCCACAAACATGTATTTTTTGCAGTTTTACTTTCAGTCCTTCCTTCCATACTTTATCAAATGTTTTTTTCTAAATCTATCCAGACCACTAGTGTGTGTTTTTCTTCCTTTTGGAAGGCATCCTCTATTTCCTGAACTATATAGGTTATTTGATCTTCAGTGGATCTGTACTTTCTGAATCCTGCTTGGTGTGGTGTTAAGAGTTTGTTTTGTTCCAGATGCCATGATAGCCTGCTATTAATAATGTGTTCCATTAATTTTCCTACACAGCCAAATAGACTGATAGGTCGATAGCCATTTGGTTCTTCCAGGTCTTTTCCTTTCTTTGGGACTGGTATTAGTATAGCTTCCTTCCATGCCTGTGGGACTATTCATCTCTTCCAGCTGTAATTTAGGACTGCCAGTAGTTTCTTTTTTTTTTTTTTTTGCCTTAGTGCCTAGACCTATTAGCATTTCATTTGTGATTCCATCCTTTCCTGGTGATTTCTTCTTTTTTTAGGATATTCATTGCCTGTTCCATTTCTTCCATTGTTAGATTTGCCATCATATATTCTGCTGCTGTCTCAGTATTACTATGATGTATCTGTTTGTCTTTGATTGCTTTCTTCTGTTCGGTTGTAATATCAATGTGGTTTGCACTGGCATAGTGTTCCATTAGTGAATTTGCAGCCTTTTTCCCTGTAAGCAAGGCATTTCCTGGTTAATTATTATTTGTTTGTTTCTAGGTCCTTCATTGTTCGTGGTTTTCACTAGTTTCCATTGTTTATTTCCATCCCTGTCAAAATTAAGGTTTTCTGTTCTTTCCCTCCAACAATCTCTTGTTGTTTGATTTACTGTTCTTTTACATTTTGCTGAGATGGCTTTGAGAGAGATGTTGGCTTCAGTTGTTTGTTCTCTCTCTCTGCTGTCTTCCTGGCATCTTCAACTTTGTCCTCCAAAATGTGTAGTTCTTCAGTCCAGTATGGTTTGTAATTTGTCCTCGCTCCTCTTGGAATAGACTCAGTGACCGCCTGTATTATTGCTCTGGTTAGACTTTCCACCATATGCTTCACGTTGCCATATCGCATATTTATGTTTTCACAATATTTGTCTGTTAGTATGGCAAATCTGTCCCAATCTGCATGTTTGTAATTTCAGCGGGGCAAAGGCTTTTTGTTGAAATTATAGGTGTTGATATAATGATAAAGGACGTGAAAATAAGAATTTACAATCTGTATTGCCCAGCAGATAAGGACCTTACACTCTCAAACATGAAAATAACTGACACAATTATTGTTGTTATTGACAATCATTATATCAATACCTATAATCCTGTGGAACATACTCCATATTCATTACGAGCTTGATTGGTCTGTGGTCACTATCTGCTAATTTGTCAAGCACATGGCGATCAATTTTGTGGAGGATGTCTCCTGTGCAGAAAGCTAAGTCTGGAGTAGAAGTGGTAAACCATCTTCTGGAGTAGAAGCTCGGTGTGTCATCCGCTTAGTTGAATAAATGGAGATTTGAGTCTATTTCCCAGTCCTCCACTTCATCTCCTCTTTTGTCAGTATCTGGGTATCCCCATCTTTCTGAACGGCTATTAAAGTCTCCGACAATAATGCAGTTTGTGTCAGTTATTTTCATGTTTGAGAGTGTAAGGTCCTTATCCGCTGGGCTATACAGATGGTAAATTCTTATTTTCACGTCCTTTATCATGATATCAACACCTATAATTTCCGTTTGGTTGTCAAAGATCACAGATACTTCGCTGCAAGGTATTGTATTTCGTGTAAGTATTAAAACTCCTCCTTTGTGTCCTTCGCGGTCAAAACGTGTGGCCTGATATCCTCTGACAGAGAATTTGCGATTGGGGTTGAGGTGAGTCTCTTGAATGCATGCCTCATCTATTCTATCTTTATGAAGACGCTGTGTTAGGGAGACTTTCTTGTTATAAACTCCTTCGGCATTCCACTGTAGTATTTTGAGTGTCCGGGGTGTTTGGTCAATAGCTCTTAACCTTCTCCTCTGTGCCTTGACTCCACAGCACACATTTATATGGCTAGGATCGACCCAACCTTATGCTGGTCAGAAAAAAATAATCCTACCACTAGAGATTGAAATGAGACCACAAGTTTTGTAATCAAGCGCAAGAACCATTATGCAGCCGAGAATCCTAGCTTTAATTAATGAGTTAATTCAAATGTTAGCACGCTTGCTTGCTGGCTTGGTGGTCACGAGTTCGAATTCTCCTCGAGGCGGATTTTAAACATTGGTCTGAGCTCCCAGCTCGATCAAGCCTAAAATGAGTGTAGGGAAATGTATCGAGAAATAAGGCGGACAGTATTATATTGACCAAATCACCCATCGAGTTTCGATTGGCCTTAATTCTTCCTCCTGCATATGTTATCCCAAATCACACAAACGCAAAATCAATACCTGCGAAATGAGATGCCTGAGAAAAGCTGCTTACGTAAGTATCAGCGATTGAATAAGAAATAATGTTATCTGACAGATAATGAGATCAACATCTTGTACAACGTGTATTGAAAGGCAGAAGATCAAATGGTTCGGCCATCTCGTTAGAATTCAACGCCATCAGTTACCAGCACTGGTGCTGTGTCAAAGAAGATCTTATACGAGAGCCAGAGGGAGCCGAGAAGGAAATGGACTGACGACATCTAAGACATTATACAATCACTCGGAATTACACTATCCAATGCCACCCATCTGGTCCTGGATCGACAACTACACCTCCCTCCATACGACACTTCACGACAAGAGTGAAGATGATGCAATGATGACCATTTCCCCATATTTGGTGCATATTTCCCCAACAAACTCACCCCAAGTCGTCTTATCCTTCGCTATCTAATACAACGCCGTCCATGCCATCTCCATATTTTAAATTTGATTTTTAATCTTCATTGTACACACACACACACACACACACACACGCACGCACACACACACACGCACACACACACGCATCCACGCACGCACGCACACACACACACACACACACACACACACACACACACACGTTTGCCTATATTAAAAATTTTTGCCGCCGTGGCATAGAGGTTAGTACGCTTGCCTGTCAGAAATTGATCCGGATTCAATCCCCTGCAGAAGCAGAATTATTGTTCCCATCAGCACTGCTCTGAAGTCGACTCAGTCTCATAAAAATGAGTACCAGACAATTTTCGAAATTTTTAGGAAAGGATAGGCCACGAGGAAGGGAAATGGCCACTGCACCTCATTTGTCGTTGCTTAGAATATGTTAAGGTCTAACATACCACACCCAATTGCAGTATCAGCTTTGGGACTTCATTTACCTTTATATTATTTTATCTTGGTTATTTTGGTATTTTTCTCCGTAACCCCCGAATACTCTCGTGGTTGAAGTGAGCGCACGAGAATTTGAAGGGGTTCTTCTTCTTCTTCTTCTTCTTCTTCTTTCGTTCGCCTGAAATATGTTTATAACTGCAATGTTGTCTCTTGTATGAATCTAACAGTCTTTTTTAGTTCATTCAGCGGTCCATAGAGTTTATCTTCCACTGTTGTCTCTCTAGGCCAGAAGGTTCGCCTGGATATGTTGTAGTTTGGGCAATCCTGGAGTATGTGCTCTGCTGTCTGCGACGCCAAACCACATGTGCACATGGCTGAGTCACCAATCTTGAATTTTGTATACAAGTGGTTGCGTAATCTATTGTGTCCTGTTCTGAGGCGCAGAAGAATGACCTGTTCTGGTCTGTCCATAACGTGGTAGTCGTCTTGAGTAAGGTTTGGTGGCTTTCTGATTGATTTGATCATACTTTTCTTTTGGTGGTATGTAATAGGTACATCAGGTTGTTCTTCTTTTGCTCCTTCCTTAGCCAATCGATCAGCTCTGTCGTTTCCGGGGACTCCACAGTGGGATGGTATCCACTGTATGGTGATCTTACGCTGACTGCTAAGTTCAGAAAGTAGTGTCCTCAGAACTGGCAATTTCCCAGACAGGAGCGCCTCTATTACGGATTTTGCATCTGTCAATATCACTGCAGGTTGTGTACCTTGGATGGTATTTTGTAATTTCTCTGTGGCTATCTTGATTGCCTCAATTTCAGCATCATAGTTATGGCAGTACTTTCCTGTTGGAATTTTGGCCGTGTCTCTAGTATTATTTGGGTATTCTATGTACACTCCCGCTCCTCCATTTCGAACAGCATTTTGTGCTGACCCATCTGTGTAGACTCGGATCCAGAGGTCCTGTGGGTATTTATCATCAAGGAAGCTGAGAGTGGCTGTTCTGCGCTGTACACTGTTCTGTCTTCCTTGTCCAATATTCCTCTCACTTTTGACTGGATTTGTAGCGATATTCTATGTTCATCTTTCCACGGAGTTCGCTCTGGAATAGTTGTCAAGGGGATACCAACTGTGGGAAGATCGATGGTTTCTCTGCAGAGTTCTTTGGCCTGGTGGTTCGAGTCGCGCCAGTGACTTACGAGAGTATGGAGCCGGTCGCTCAGAAAGTCGTGGCGTGCTGATGAGCGTAATCTGGCCTTGGAATCATCATACAGCTGAAAGATGCTGGTGTTGACCGCAATATCCCGAAACAGGATGGAAATTCGAAAAAAAATTTTGTTTGGTATTTACATTCTGTTCAGGAGCGGCTGGCCGAGTGGCTAGACCGCCGAATTCTCCTTCGGGAGACCCGGGTTCGATCCCTCGGTAAGGTGTGGGATTTTTTTTCTGTCGGGGGCAAAAAGAAAATCCTAACCTGCACAGTTCCCGGGGACTGCACTAGTCAGGCAGCCTTAAATCCTCAGATTCAAAGGCTTAAAGTCGCTTAAAAGTCGACAGGGTCGACTTCATTGCACCGGGTTTTATCCCATATGGCTCGGTCTCTTTCCGCAGGACGGAAAGCGTCGCACAAAGCACGAACTCCGTAGCTTTTAGCGACGACCCACAGGAGTCTCTGAAACATTTAACTCGTAAACCGAAGGACGCGGTCCGGAATCGAACCCACGACATGCTCCGAGCACGAGTCAAACGGCTTGACCACTTCGCCACAGAGACTCCCAAGATTCAAAGGCTCCCTGCCATACACCGTAAGGTACTATATTGGCAGTAATGACAGTTTTTTTTTTTTGGGGGGGGGGGGGGGGGGGGAGGGGGGCAGTTTGGACATTCTGTTCAGTTCATGCGACGTTCCACCTTTTGTTTGCGTCTTCATTTCGTTCCACACGCAGGTTAGTTGGACTTAAATGTTAACCTCCCGTCATCAACTTGGGGTGTAAATTACAATTTTTTGCATATTCAATAATTGTTCAAGATTCACAGCCATATTTTAGAACTGTTTCTATGTTAGTTAAAATTAGTTGCATATCCTTTACAGGACGTAGCAGTTAACTCCAGCAATTTTTTGGCTGTTTTGTGATTCCTGGGCAAGTTTACGTTCAGAAGGTTGCTATTGCTTTCTGAACGACCAGCACTCATACCATTGTGAGGAAACCAAGGCAAGGCGGTCTGCTTTCAAATAGCCCGCAGCAGTGTTTCAAACGCGATATGCGGGATTACGAGTTGCATTCGTAACTCCTTCGCCACAGAGCCGGTTTCTGTATTTTGTTTCCGCGTTTCCATCCTGTTTCAGGATATTGCGGTCAACATCAGCATCTTTCAGCTGTATGTTGATTCCTAGGCTAGATTACGCTCATCAGCACGCCACGACTTTCTGAGCGACCGGCTCCATACTCTCATATGTCCATGGCGCGACTCGAACCGCTTCCAATTTTCGCGCGCGCACGTCAACCCGAGAACAATCGGGGTTACGGAGAAAGCTGCTAACTCCCCGACCAGGGAGACCGGCCGGTTTCTGTATAACATGTAAAAATACTTTTTTTCTAACCTCCAAAGACAGAGATGTAAGATGTACAGACCAGATTTACTTGAAACGCGCACGACTCCTCTCTCTCTCTCTCTCTCTCTCTCTCTCTCTCTCTCTCTCACACACACACACACACACACACACACACACACACTCACAGAGAGAGAGAGAAGAGAGAGAGAGAGAGAGAGAGAGAGAGAGAGAGAGAGAGAGAGAGAGAGAGAGAGAGAGAGAGAGAGAGAGAGAGAGAGCAGCAAAGTTACCGTCAGTTCCAACAAATAGTTAATCCCCAAATAAAGAACTCACAAAGTCAAGGAGTTTCACTCTTGTCAGGCGAGTCTTTGGTATTGCATTTATTTCCCCTACATCACCAAACATATAACCCTTGGCAGAGAAAGTAAGAGCGGTGTAATAGGCGAGTAGTTAGAAATAAGACAGCTGAGGATACCGCTATGTAGGATGATTTAATATTGTCCATTTACTTTTGTCTGCCCCAATATAAAATTCCATATCTCAGTAACCAGCTGAGAGAAAATGATGAGATTTAGCATATAACCTTATCATGATGTCCACCCAACAAACAAATTTTTGTTCTGGAGATTGTACAGCAGATTTCAAAGTTTGTTTATATGCGGTATATAATTTACGAGACAGAGATGAAGTGCACAATATTAGAAGTATTACATCTTCACGGGGAAACATAAGCGTTCAATAGTAAATTTTCACGTTGTTCACGGGATTGGCCTTACGAAAAGAGCCTTGAGAAGTGAAACGGGGAGTGTTCAGTGGTGTCGCAGTATCTTCAGAGGTGTGTCATTAATGTGGGTCCTTTCATATAAGGCTTCACGTTTAGAAAGTACAAGGGAGGTAGAAATATCATTTGCGAGCAACCGCATTTAGGAGCCACGAGAAGCAGATACCTACGTGAAATAAGGGAAATGCGCAAATAAAATTATGACATAGTGTATTTGGATGAAACCTGGATCAATGCGCACCACACAAGTGAAAAGGAATGGCAATCAGTGGACGGAAAGATAACGCGATATGTGCCCAGTAGTAAAGGACAGCGTTTCGTTATAGCCCATGCTGGTAGTACTCAAAATGGTTTACTACAGAATGCTGGACTCGTGTTCGTATCAAAGCATACAGACAATAGGGATTATCATAATGAGATGAATGGCAATGTATTTAGCGATTGGCTCGAGAATACAGTGCTTCTATCCCTAGATAGACCGTCTTGTCTAATTATGGACAATGCATCATATCACAATGTAGTTGCCCAAGAAGACAAAATACCTACGGCATTGATGCATGACAAGGCAGACGTGGTTGCGGCCTTGTGGGAGCACGTGTACACCTCGGAGGAGCAAATGGATCACCATAGTCTGGCAAGAATGAGGCAGCGAGGAGTGACGAGGGGATCTGGCCGAGGCTCGACGCTCAGAGGAAAGGCGAGACGGACATATAATCAGGTTGCTACTGGAATTATTGGTGTTGGAACTCTTCGCTGGCTGCTGAGGATGGAGACGGAGGGCTTATGGGAATGATCCGAATGCTGTGATGTCGGTTTCTAAATCAATCAATCAATCAATCTATTCAAATTGTCTGACGTCAAGATACTAACTCAGACCGCGCTATTAAAAATTGATAAAAGTTGCTGGAAAAAATGTGAGGACCATGTGTTGAAAGAGGAAGATGACTATTGGAGAAAGGATGGATTGAATTTTATGCAACCGATAGCAGTCATCAACCTACTGGAGTCGTCCAACACCGATTAAGGTCTGAGCAGATCGCAGACATTAATCCACATGCACACCTACTGGGATATTTTGCTCCACATATTCAGAAGAATTGCAGGCCCTAAACATTACAGCATCGGCATAAACAATACAACTTGTTAATGGCAACAGTTTGTATTCCACAGTGATGAATTTTCAATTCCGTAAGCCCTCAACGGTGACAAACAACTGACATTGAAAAAACAAAAAGCTCTAGACGCACTGAATACCAACCGAAGAGTAATATTGCGGTGGGAACTGACATATTGTGGCATAACAAGAAACGTGAGAAGAAACACGTTGTCAAATGAGGGGACAACACACGAACATACGAATCATTCTATAAACTTCAATGAAAAGAGGACCAACATCTTGACCGTTAAGAAGGAAGCCCACTCACAGAGATATTCACAGCTATATTCGTCGTGCAAAACAGGTAATCATGTTCCGTCTCAGCAGAGTAGACATTGCACCCACTCCCATACGAATCTGGACACGCCTTGTGTTTGTCATCCGAACTGGCGGGGGCATTGGCATTACTGTAAAACAAGTTTGTTAGCGAGAAATCACTAGTTTTTCACCAGTACATCAAAGAAATGTCGCCGCTTTCCATGATTTAAGTTGCTTTTGTACCTATAAAAGACATATTCCTTGGGTGGGGGTAAATATAAGACGGCAGGAAACATTTCATAACGATGCAACAGACAGTTTTCAAAATAATTGATCATGAATGAAGGCATTCTTTTCGGGACAGACTATAGTATGTTCACCAGACGCATCTGGTAGCCGCAGTAGCTCAGTGGCGAATACTGAATGAGTAGTCATGTGTCGAATCTCCATCAACATGGGGATATTTTGTTAATAAATTGATCTGTGTTGACGCTATGTAAAATGGGTACCAGGAAATGTTCGGGGAAGTAAAGACGGTCGGCGTGATATTGACCACATCTCTGGAATGCCGACTGGATTTTAACAGAATATAGGTCTAGCACAATATGCCTAATGCGCCTTAATGCGTGTAGAAGTATTTATTCCTTACTGGCATATGCCTTAGCTACTTATGTGTGTATCATCACCAAATGCCATGCCGACTGGCCTAGGCGTTCATGACTTCCAACAGATCTCGGTCTTTGGTTTTCAGGATCAACTCTACCGTTGATATTCCTCCAAGGCACCGTTGCAATCCATCCAGCATAATTTCTCTTGGTCTGCTACTCAGACCGCGCTCTTTCCCTCGATCTTTCCAGTTGTCACGATGTTCTCCAATGCCTCTCTTCTCATCACATGACCAAAGAAAGTTGTTTGCCTCTTTCTTATTGTTGTATATAATGTTCTAGTTTTATTAGACTCTTTCAGGCAGTCGTTGTTAGTTACTTTGGCAGACGAATTCGCAGAGGAATTCGCAACATTCGTCTCAGGAACCACATCTCTGTTGCTTCCAAGTTCTTCCTAATTTGTTCATTTACATTCCAAGATTCAAAGCCATACAGCAAAACAGGTTCTATATAGTACCTTAGCAATCTCTTTCTTACATTCAATGATATTGAATTATTGCATAAGATATTCTTCATCTTTTGAAATGCTGCCTTTGCTTGCCCTATTCTGCTCTTAATCTCTGTTGTACATCTTCCTTCTGATGTTATACATGTCCCTAGGTATTTAAAACTATCCACTTGGTGAAGTTTCCCCTTCTATCTCTATTTCACATTTGGGTGTTTCTTTTATATCACCATTGTTACTGTTTTCTTGATATTCATGGAGAGTCCTTTCTTTTCACTCTCAGTTACTACATTGTCCAACAATTGTTGTAGATCTGTTGCATTATCCGCTATCAATACTGTCATCTCCATAGCGTATATTATTTGTATTATAACCTCCAAATATTATTCCTGGCTTTTCTTTAATGTCTCTCATTATTATTTCGCTATAGAGGGAAAAGAGATCCGGTGACAAAACACATCCCTGTCTTACTCCCAACTTTATGTGTTCATAATTTCCTTCTTTATTTTCCGTTTTAATTGCTGCTATTTGATTCCAGTAAATATTTTTTATTATTCTGAGATCTTTCCCATCAATGTTAATTTCTTCCAACATTTTAATCATTTCATCGTGTTTTACTTTATCAAATACCTTAGTATAATACCAGTCCCAAAGAAAGGAAAAGACCTGGAAGAACCAAATGGCTATCGACCTATCAGTCTACTGAGCTGTGTAGGAAAATTAATGGAACGCATTATCAATGGCAGGCTAACATGGCATCTGGAAGAAAACAAACTCTTAACACCACACCAAGCAGGATTCAGAAAATACAGATCCACTGAAGATCAAATAACCTATATAGCTCAGGAAATAGAGGATGCCTTCCAAGAGAAAAAGCACACACTAGCAGTCTGGATAGATTTAGAAAAAGCATTTGATAAAGTATGGAAGGAAGGACTGAAAGTAAAACTGCAAAACATGCATGTTTGTGGAAAAATGTATAAATGGATCAGCCACTACCTTGAGAACAGAACTGCCAGGACAAAAGTACAAGGACAAACAAGCAAAATGATGCTGCTGGAGCAAGGTGTCCCCCAAGGAGGAGTTCTTTCACCAACATTATTCCTAGCATATATAAATGACATCACAGAAAATTTTCCAGCCAGAGTACACACATCCTCCTTTGCAGATGACCTAGCCATATGGACATCTGAAGAATATATTAGTACAGCTAACAGCAGAATACAGCAAGCCTTATTAGCGCTAGAGGACTGGTCAAAATCATGGCTAGTGAAGATAAGTGAGGAGAAAACAACATGCACAGTGTTCTCCCTCTCAAATAAAACTCAGCAACCTAAGCTGGTATTGAATGGAAAAATATTGCG
The DNA here is from genome assembly GCA_014155875.1 of Cepaea nemoralis. NCBI lineage: Eukaryota > Metazoa > Mollusca > Gastropoda > Stylommatophora > Helicidae > Cepaea > Cepaea nemoralis. Next base: position 45,592 of record JACEFZ010001678.1, on the reverse strand, counting down.
CCATGAAGAAAATCCAAACTATCTAGGAGTCACCTTTGATCGTCGCCTGACATGGAAGACACAGGTTGAGAAAAATCGAACAAGAGCAAGGCAGAGAATGGCCATCATGAAAAAGCTTGCTGGTACAACGTGGGGAGCAGATGAGAAAGTTCTCAAGAAGTTATATACTGGACGGGTGAGGCCAGTACTGGAATATGGCATTGCAGCTTGGGCAACAGCAGCTAAGTCAAACTTTAACAAAATAAGTAGAGTCCAAAACCAAGGAATGCGAATCATAACTGGAAGCCTGAAGACAACGCCTATTAATGAACTAGAAAAGATCACTTGTTTACAACCAATGCAGGATAGAAGAGATAGCAGAGCCCAGCAACAAGCAGAAAAATTTAGAAGATTGACAGACCACCCTATGTACAACAGATTTAATGGTTTTGGAAAGGGAAGACTGAAGCGTAGCAACTTTGTAGAAACTGCAAAACGAAGGATTAGGGCAGATCCTATACTTAACATATCAACAGTCAAGCCCATACACAATGCACACAACTTCCCAGCTTGGAGACAGCAGCAACTGCCTGAGATGATAGAAAACATTCCTGGTATTGAGAAAAAGAACACTCAGCATGAAACCGAAAGAAGAGAAATAACCCTAAACTACATAAAAGAACATTACCCAAGCAGGAATTGGACCCATGCATATACAGATGGATCAGCCAAAAATTCAATAGAGAATGGAGGAGGAGGAATTCTCCTAAATTTAAAAAATGGAGTGAAAAAAACACATTCAATGGCAACTGGAAAATTTTCAAGTAACTTCAAAGCGGAGGTAGAGGCTCTGAAAACTGCAGCAGAAATGCTCCTGATGGAGGAAAATAAAGAGAAGCAAATAGCTATCTTCACAGATGCAAAGTCAGCTGTCTCAATACTCAAGAGCAATAACAGCACAGAACTAACTGACCTAAGAGCAGCACTCCATGGTCTATGCCAGAAATCCAAAAAAGTTGTAATACAGTGGATCCCATCACATTGCAGTATACCTGGAAACGAAGAGGCTGACAGACTGGCAAAAGAGGGCGGACGACTACCACAGCCTGACATAGACATAACCTATAATGAGGCAAAGAGGTTGATAAAAAGCACTTATAGAACCAAATGGGAATCAGAGCATCCAGGCCATCAGAAGGATGATGCATATTACAAACTCGACCGAAGAGAACAAGTAGCAATCTTCAGACTCCGCACAGGACATAACAGGCTGAAATACCACTTGTTCAATAAACTAAAGATAGGAGATACTGATGAATGTAATTGTAGAACTGGAAAAATGACAGCAAAACATTTGCTGCAGGATTGCCCAACGTATGCAGAACAGAGAAAGATATTTTGGCCCACACCTGCTTCATTTGAGGACAAGCTCTATGGAGATATCAACAAGCTCAAGTTGACCGCAGCTTACTTTAACTACATACAGGTTGACATTTAAAGGTGCATGAAGACCCAGAGGCATGAAATGAAATATTGCTTGGATAGCAAATCCATTATGTGGAAAGTCCAAATCGAAAGCTCGCTGTGTGGGCTTCATAAAAGGTGGAAAAGTGTCCTAGTGGCACGAAATGGAATATTGCTTGATAGCAAATCCATTACGTGGAAAGTCCGAATCAAAAGCCCATTGTGTGGGCTTCATAAAAGGTGGAAAAGTGTCCTAGTGGCATGAAATGGAATATTGCTTTGATAGCAAATCCATTACGTGGAAAGTCCGAATCGAAAGCTCACTGTGTGGATGTCATCTGCAGACTGCATACTTCTGGTTTCCGGAAGAACAGCCTATGGTGAACGGAAGGCCCAATATACGGAAGTGAGGCTAAGCAGCCATGTGCAGGACGTGACGATTCCTTGGGTGAGCCCAGTACCAGAGCGCTATGTATCGGCTCTGCAAGTATGGAAGCCTCCTTGGATGGCGGGGAATGCCCATGGTCTGCCCCTGCCTTCCCTTGAGGGCTGACCAGGATCTTTGGCTGTTCTATATGGACCAGCTGGGATGGGGGATAACACCACAACAGTGAGAGTCAAACGTCCTAAGAAACCCCCGGGAAGGTTAACCCGGTCAACAAATGCCCGCAGAAGTCGGATGTGTCGGCCTAACGGCGCAAGAACGCAGCTCTGCTGTAAACAGGCACAACGCAATCACATCCGAAAAAAAAAACTCCGGATGAACGAAGAAGAAGAAATACCTTAGTATAATCTATGAAGCAGACATATATGTTTTTATTTGTCTCTATTGATCTTTCTAATAGTGTCCGTAATGTATATATTGCATTGTTTGTACCTTTTTCTTCCACAAGTCCATACATACTGTTCTTCACCAATTTCCATATGTTTTTCCCTTTCTTGTTCTTCTCATTATAATTCTGAGAAGAGGACATGCTTTATGAGGTTGATCGTACGAAAATCTTTGCATTCAATTGCTCCTGGTCTTTTTGGTAAGTTACTTTCTTCTGTTAATTCTGCCCTTTATCCATCATATAAGCCTCTTATATACTCATTACGTATGCATACCAAAATAGACACGATGGCCAAATGTTAGGCCGTCATCGCTTATTATTCTGCGCTAATGTTGCGTGTCCTTTGATTACTGAAAGAGAAGCTTACGTTAAGTCCAACTATATCACTATCCCCATCATACTACCAACTCCACAGGTCTCGGACTTTTGTGTTCTTGATCAACTCTGTTGATGATATTCCTCCTTGCCAATGTCTCAATCCATCCTAACCTTGCAAAATACCCCAATGACTTATGCATTCATCACCTCTGGCAGAAAAAGACCAACTCCTGGCCTTCCTGTTGCGGAACTGTTTTAACTAACAGGAGAAGGGGCGACAGCGAGTATTGGGCGCTGTAAAAAAAACAACACACAAACACAGATTGCTCTAGGCATGTTTGTGTGTACATACATGCGCAGACACTTGTGGACATACATACATATCTAAACTCAAGTAAGACCGAAGTTTACTCTAACAAATGAAAGGTGCTGAAGACGAAGGCAACAAGCCAGGAGACGCACCACAGAAATCAGGATGCTACGCAAACAGGCCATGAAGTATGTCGGTTACTACAAAATGCTATCGTGCTCGTCATGCTATGGACCCCATGGTAGGTGCAGTACCTGGCCCTATGCCTCGAAAGGGTCCAACCAAAACAACTGAAGGTCGTTCTCAGATGTAAGCCAGGGGAAAGGACAGATGAAAGGATGGGATACTGACTCTTGTAAAGAATAACATCATTGCTTCCCAAATTGAAGTTTACATGGAAGGGGCTGAGTATCAGACACTTAAACCCCGGGAAGGTTAACCCGGTCAACAAATGCCCGCAGAAGTCGGATATGTCGGCCTGACGGCGAAAGAACGCAGCTCTGCTGTAAACAGGCACAACGCAGTCACATCCGAAAAAAAAAATCCGGATGAACGCAGAAGAAGAAGAAGACACTTAAACTTAAGACAGACAACACAAATCTACATCTGATCAATTACTACTGTCCAAGTGACCGCTCACAGGAACTGGATACACTACCATTAAAAGAAAGAAGGATTGTGTGTGGCGATTTCAACAGCCACTGGCAGCGCTGGGGCTATGGTCAAATGAACCAGAGAAGAGAAAGATTGGAAGACAGGCAGCACGAGAATAGATTCATCTTGATTAACAAGCCGTCAGACCTACATACTCCTCTGACGTGTCTCCACCTTGTCGCGATAGAGGGGCTTGCGTGTCCCAATGACCCCAAGAGCTCTGCCGACGGAAGCACAATTACATGTCGGACAGGTCTTGAGATAGGGGCCAGACCAAGAGAGAAACAACCTGCTGCTCTATAGGTAGACTGAGGATAGGCAGTCAAAGACCGAATCAGGCGCACGATGCCACTAATTCTGGGTCCGGACACATACTCTAAGGCTCTCCGCTGAGGGATATGACTGAACGTCTCTAAGTCAACATCCCCCGGATGTGAGAGCCGGGCCGATACTCACCCATTGCAAAATGGAGGTGAGATGCTAAGCCTGCTACATGCTTGGTCCAGATACTTGTCGAAGGCTCTCATCCGAGGAATAAGAGGGATCCCCGGATGAGAGAGCCTGGCCGTTACTCTCTCTCTGCTGCATGGAGGTAAGGTGCTGAGCCGGCAGCACATGTAGCCTACCTCGTGAGCTTTATTAAAGGTGGAAAAGCATCCCAATCGCACGCAGTGGTTACGATGCAAGTCTGTACTAGAGCTCACCGAGTGAGCGTAGCCAAAGGTGAAAAATGTCTCACTAACACGAAATGGAACGCGCGGCTAGCGAATCCATTACGTAGAAGTCCTAAGTGAAAAGCTTGCAGAGTGGATGTTGTCTGAAGACTAAGGTAGAAAAACGTCTAATTAATACGAAATGGAACGCTTGGCTAGCGAATCCATTACGTGGAAGTCCGAAGCGAAAGCTTACTGAGTGGATATCGTCTGCAGACTGACCGTTCCTGGTCTGTGCGGGGAGCGGTAAGGGACAAACGAAATACCCAATACATGGAAGTGAAGAATTAAAACTGCCATGAGCAGGACGTGGCGATTCCTTGGGTGAGCCCAGTCTCAGAGCGCTATGTGTCGACTCTGCAATTATAGAAGTCTCCTTGGTTGGCGGAAAATGCCCATGGACTGTCCCTTCCTTCTATTGAGGGCTGACCGTAAAGTCCTTGCCTCTTCTAACTTGACCAGTAGAGATGTGGACGACACCATATTAGAATGTCCCTCGAAATCTTCAGGAAGGCCAACCTAATTTTTTAAAAATGCCCGCAGAAGTCGGATGTGCCGGCCTAAAGGTTGCAAGTAAATTGGCACAGCGCAAACACGTCCAGGGAAATGTCCCTCATGCCAGGAACAGCTCTGACTATCTTGTCTTCCGGATGGAACAGCTCTGACTATCTTGTCTTCCGGCCGAAACAGCTCTGACAATCTAGTCTTCCGGGCACAGTGTCCGAACCGAAAGCTCGTTGAGTGGCTGTCGCCTGCAGATTGACCGTTCCTGCGGGGAGTGGCCTGTGGCGAACGGAATACCCAATACATGGAAGTGAGGAATTAAAGTAGTCATGCACAGGATGTGGTGATTCCTTAGGTGAGCCCAGTACCAGAGCGTTATGTGTCAGCCCTGCAATCATGGAAGCCCCCATGGATGGCGGAAAATGTTCATGGACTGTCCCTGCCTTCTCTTGAGGGCGGACACTAAAGTCTTCGACCGATCTAACTTGACCAGCTGGGCTGTGGACGGCACCACAAAAGTGAGAGCCCCCCAGGAGTGCTAACCTGGTTTAAAAAACGCACGCAAAAGTTGGATGTGTTGGCCTAAGGGTCTAGGCCCAAGGGTGCATAATAATACACCGCAATTACATCTGGAAAAAGACTCTGGATGAACGCAGATGAAGAAGAAGAAGAAGAAGAAGAAGAAGAAGAAGAAGAAGAAGAAGAAGAAGAAGAAGAAGAAGAAGAAGACCTACATAACTTCTTCTCGAGATCATGACACACTACAACTACACATGACTTGGTTTTTCATTCACCAGACCTAGAGTGGAACATCACACGAATTGTTGGGAAACAACTTGGTGGCAGTGACCATCGGCCAATCTTTGTAACTGTAGAAAATGAGCTTGTAAGTGAAAGCAGCAGCCTCGCGAGATGGAACTACGAGGGCCAGTCAATAAGTAATGCCTCCTATTTGTTTTAAATTCTATGTAAATACTTTATCGGTGTGCAATTTATTGATTTAGTGGGATTCCCCATACACTCTTCTACAATATGTATCACAACCAACCTATTTCAGTTACAGGTTGCGCAACAGTAACGGTTTAACAATCGCCACCAAAAAAGTTCGGTTAAAGCAACGTAATGTCATAGAATTCCACAATGCTGAAGGCGAGACCCCGATTCACATGCTCGAACGTTTGAGTATCGTTTATGAAGATTCAACAGTGGATGTTAGCATGTCCGACACTGGGTACATCGTTGTGACGAAGCTGAATTAGGGCAATGCTCACTTGCTGACGCATAGTGGATTGGCCGTCCGCCAGCCGCATTAACCCCACACAACATTCATCGAGTTGATGACATCATAATCGTAGTGACCGTAGGGTAACACTGGATGAACTGTGTTCCATGTTGTCCATTAGTAAAGGCAGTGCCCAGACCATCATTAAAGACCTGAGTTATTCAAAGGTTTTTTTTAAACACACACACACATAGAAAAACTCTACACCAAACAGTTGGATTAAAATGTTGACCTCTCGTCCTTGACTCGAGGACGTAAATTACAAGTACCTCTGAAGTGTCAGAGTGGATTCACCTGATGGCGGGGAGGGGGGGGGGGGGGGGGGGGGGGCACTGTTAACAGGGAAAGCTAATCCACACGCAAAATTCAGCCCAGTACTACTAGAATTAGTGTGTATGGACAACGCTTTAGTTCAAAGCGAGCAAGTGCAACAACAACAACAAATACACAGAACTATCAGTTGTGGAACACTTCTAAGGACATCCAAAAGCATGAGAAATAAATTGGCATGCATATGTCGACACTTACTCTCACTGAATTAGAGGTAAGAAATATGGGTTGTCCGTACTTTTCCCCCCTATTCTATGAGTGCCAATCAATAACCGTTAATTTATTGTTCACATTCACCATTATCGCTGAGTAGGTGGTAGATTATCTATGGACAGGGGAGAGGTGATCAAGCGTCTGTGGGATCAAGTGGAGAAGGCTGGGGAGCAGACTGAGAACCGGTATGTGGAAAGAATGAGATTGCGAAGGATCGGCAGATGTGCTGGAAGATTCTCAAAACTAAGAGGACAGACCAGGAGAAGTTTCAATCAGATAGCGATAGGAACGATTAATAGTGTGACTCTTTGCTTGCTATTGAACGAGGGGACTGAGCGCGTCTGGGAATATCCTGAGTGCAGTGATGTAGGTTCTTAGCTCAATTCAATTCAACTTAGTTGGTACTTTGCAGAACGTCGCTCCCATCATTGTTGGTGGAAAAGATTCTCGATCCTTCATCAGCTCCCTGCCTCTTGCACATTCATGTCTCATGTGTTTTCAATGTCCTCGTGCTTTTTGACCTTTGCCTTCTCTTGTCGCCAATCACTGTACTTTCCAAACCACTGTCACCTATGGTGAACGGAAGGCCCAATATACGGAAGTGAGGCTAAGCAGCCATGTGCAGGACGTGACGATTCCTTGGGTGAGCCCAGTACCAGAGCGCTGTGTGTCGGCTCTGCAATTATGGAAGCCTCCTTGGATGGCGGGGAATGCCCATGGTCTGCCCCTGCCTTCCCTTCAGGGCTGACCAGGATGTCTTTGACCAGGATGCCTTTGGCTGTTCTAAATGGGCCAGCTGGGATGGGGGATATCACCACAACAGTGAGAGTCAAACGTCCTAAGAAACCACCGGGAAGGTTAACTCGGTCAACAAATGCCCGCAGAAGTCGGCCTAACGGCGCAAGAAAGCAGCTTTGCTGTAAATAGGCACAGCGCAATCACGTCCGAAAAAAACTCCGGATGAACTCAGCAGAAGAAGAAGAAGAAGAAGAAGAAGAAGAAGAAGAAGAAACCACTGTCATGTTTAATATGGTCGGAGATCAGCACGGCTGATCATAAGAGTGCTAGCTCTTAAATATCCGGTGTGCTGACGACGAGGTAGTGGGTTCAACCTATATACCGGTTAGTTGGTCTAAACTGTTGACGTCTCGTCCTGGACTTGAGGACGTACATTACAAGTACTTCTGAAGTCGGCGTGGGTTCGTCTAATGGCAAGGGGCACTGGCAATAGGGAAAGCTAACCCACACGAAAAAATCAGTCCAGTATACTAGACGTAGTAGCACGTGTATGGACTACGCTTGAGTTCAAAATGAGCGACGAAAAACAAATACGGACAACATATTTTAGTTGCCGAGACTTTATGGTGTTTCCAGGTCAATTGTCTTCAATGTTCAGGTCTTGAAGAATGTCAGAGTATTTTTCTTCGTATTGATCCCCAGTTTCTAGGAATTTTTCTGTAATAAGTAAATTCAAAAGTCCCGATTTTCTTCTTTAGAGACTGCGAAATGGTCCTTTCTCTTCTTCTTCGTACACCTTTAGACATCACCATGAATATAATATATATCAACAAAAAGCAGCCTGAGCTAATAGACATATCCAAAAAGCACTTACTACAAGGAGTCTTGTTTCGCTAAATGCTGAGCTGTGTGGTGTTTTTACACGGCCCAGTGCTGCGGTCTGTCGAGCGGCTTACCTTGAAATCGCTGGAGCAGACGGCAGGCAGAAGCGTTGCATAGTTGGACGACACAAGACACACTTTAGTTGTGACAGACGTTTACGTTTCCAGGGGGACTTTGGATTTATTTATTCATTTAACTCTATACGGATATTTTTGGTTTAGTAATTCATCATGGCTTTAGGCGGCTGCTATGCGTGTATCAAGTACTTGATGTTTGCCTTTAATTTCGTTTATTGGGTAAGTCAATAAAATTTAAAAATTAAAGTTCAATGCACAGTAACGACGACGATGGCAGGGAATCGTCTCCTCACTTGAAGTTGAAGTAATACTTCCTTTCCTTTAGCTCTAGAATATTGTCATAAAGCAGTTCATATCATTGTTACTGAGATTTCCACTTTATCATTTAATAGTAATTACTAATATATAGTAATGTACACTTTCTAATGGATCGATAAATTGTGGTGACTGTATACGGTAAACTAAAGAAAAGAAACAAAAGTAGAAAAGTAACATCTTGTGATTTACAGAAAGAGGAAGTATATGGCTATAACATAATATCTGACTGGTCGCTGTGTCAGTGATTGTCAGGGACGTCACAGTGGTCTGTAGTAAAACATGTTTTCACATTGCAGTTGTCAAATAATGCAATATGTCTTCTGCCAAGTAATGCGGCTCGCAAACGAAGCAGCGAATATTATTAAGGAAATAACGAAATAGTAAATATGGGGGGGGGGGGGGGGGGAGTGATTTTTGTAATTGCATAGACAGACACATATTTTCCCCCTTTCCTTCGATGCCCACGGTAACTTCCCCCCCCCCCCCCCCCCCACACACACAATTCTCTTTCTCTCTTAAACTAGCATCACACACACACACACACACATACGCACTCACAAGGAAGTGGGTGGCTTTAGTAAATGTGTTTAAAAAGATAAGAGTATAGAGGTAATATTAACACAAACAGAAAACTTGGAGTTTTACTCTGTACAGATAGGTTCTATTTTCAGACAAGCGGTATTGATATTTAAAGCAAACAAAGGCCTGTTACTGTTTATTTTGGGTAGCATAGGGTTTAAGTTTTTAGGACTGACCCAGCCTTGCTTAAACCACAGATTTTGGCAGGAATGGGAAAGGTGGTGAGGAAGGGAACAGGTCATGCTGCATCATAATATGATTTTGTCAGTTTTTTCCCCCCATGAAGTTACCTTTACTCTTTTATGACTATTATTGCATAAAGTAAAGCTACATACCATGTGTGGCAAACAAATAATTAATGTTTTATTTTCATGACTATTTTGAAATAATTTGAATAATTGATTACATATTTATCATTTTATAACAAAAAGCAAGACAATCATGTTGCAGCAAATATAACAAAATCTGTAGTTGTATGTAACATGTGAAGAAAAGCCTGATGTGTGTCACGTGTCAGTGCATTGAAAAAACCTGTGTGATAGTAACAGATCTCTGTGTACCTGACAAGTCTCTTACAGATATTAGTGCACGTAAAAATTATGTGTGCATTAAGTATCAATGCAGTGAAAATCAAGTGTGTAACTTATATCAGGACATGACAATCCTGGCTGTAACTCATTTCAGTGCGCTTGAACATAACAGATGTTAATTCACATTAAACCGTTAGTCTACGAAGTCGTGCGCAATGTTGAAACATAAGTGGGTTTTCTAGATCATTGACTGCGGTGGTGCAAATTGTCAAAAAGGTCTTGATGTTTTTCTTCGTCAAAAGCTTTTGAATAGTCTAGAAAGGTGTCCCCCAAGGAGGCGTTCTTTCACCAACATTATTCCTAGCATATATAAATGACATCACGGAAAATTTTCCAGCCAGAGTACACACATCCTCTTTTGCAGATGACCTAGCCATATGGACATCTGAAGAATATATTAGTACAACTAACAGCAGAATACAGCAAGCCTTATTAGCGCTAGAGGACTGGTCAAAATCATGGCTAGTGAAGATAAGTGAGGAGAAAACAACATGCACAGTGTTCTCCCTCTCAAATAAAACTCAGCAACCTAAGCTGGTATTGAATGGGAAAATATTGTGCCATGAAGAAAATCCAATCTATCTAGGAGTCACCTTTGATCGTCGCCTGACATGGACGACACAGGTTGAGAAAAATCGAACAAGAGCAAGGCAAAGAATGGCAATCATGAAAAAGCTTGCTGGTACAACATGGGGAGCAGATGAGAAAGTTCTCAAGAAGTTATATACTGGACGGGTGAGGCCAGTACTGGAATATGGCATTGCAGCTTGGGCAACAGCAGCTAAGTCAAACTTTAACAAAATAAGTAGAGTCCAAAATCAAGGAATGCGAATCATAACCCGGAAGCCTGAAGACAACGCCTATTAATGAACTAGAAAAGATCACTTGTTTACAACCAATGCAGGATAGAAGAGATAGCAGAGCCCAGCAACAAGCAGAAAAATGTAGAAGATTGACAGACCACCCTATGTATAACAGGTTTAATGGTTTTGGAAAGGGAAGACTGAAGCATAGCAACTTTGTAGAAACTGCAAAATGAAAGATTAGGGCAGATCCCATACTTAACATATCAACAGTCAAACCCATTTACAATGCACACAAGTTCCCAGCTTGGAGACAGCAGCAACTGCCTGAGATGATAGAAAACATTCCTGGTATTGAGAAAAAGAACACTCAGAATGAAACCGAAAGAAGAAAAATAACGCTAAACTACATAAAAGAACATTACCCAAGCAGCAATTGGACCCATGCATATACAGATGGATCAGCCAAAGATTCAATTAAAAATGGAGGAGGAGGAATTCTCCTTAATTTAAAAAATGGAGTGAAAAACACAGTCAGTGGCAACTGGAAAATTTTCAAGTAACTTCAAAGCGAAGGTAGAGGCTTTGAAAACTGCAGCAGAAATGCTCTTGATGGAGGAAAATAAAGAGAAGCAAATAGCTATCTTCACAGATGCAAAGTCAGCTGTCTCAATACTGAAGAGCAAAAACAGCACAGAACTAGCTGACCTAAGAGCAGCACTCCATGGTCTATGCCAGAAATCCAAACAAGTTGTAATACAGTGGATCCCATCACATTGCAGTATACCTGGAAATGAAGAGGCTGACAGACTAGCAAAAGAGGGTGGACGACTACCACAGCCTGACATAGACATAACCTATAATGAGGCAAAAAGGTTATAAAAAGCACTTATAGAACCAAATGGGAATCAGAGCATCCAGGCCACCAGAAGGATGACGCATGTTACAAACTCGACCGAAGAGAACAAGTAGCAATCTTCAGACTCCACACAGGACATAACAGGCTGAAACACCACTTGTTAAATAAACCACTTGTTAAATAAACTAAAGATAGGAGATACTGATGAATGTAATTGTGGAAATGGTAAAATGACAGCTAAACATTTGCTGCAGGAGTGCCCAATATATGCAGAACAGAGAAAGATATTTTGGCCCACGCCTGCTTCATTTGAGGACAAGCTCTATGGAGATATCAACAAGCTCCAGTTGACCGCAGCTTACTTTAACTACATTCGGGTTGACATTTAAAGGTGCATGAAGAAGTATTTATACTGCCACACTTCATACCACAGGTATGTCAGTTACAAAAGCGTCCCAGAGGCATGAAATGGAATATTGCTTGGATAGCAAATCCATTACGTGGAAAGTCCGAATCAAAAGCTCACTGTGTGGGCTTCATAAAAGGTGGAAACAGTGTCCTAGTGGCACGAAATGGAATATTGCTTGGATAGCAAATCCATTACGTGGAAAGTCCGAATCGAAAGCTCACTGCGTGGGCTTCATAAAAGGTGGAAAAAGTGTCCTAGTGGCACGAAATGGAATATTGCTTGGATAGCAAATCCATTACGTGGAAAGTCTGAATCGAAAGCTCACTGTGTGGATGTCATCTGCAGACTGCATTCTTCTGGTTTCCGGAGGAACAGCCTATGGTGAACGGAAGGCCCAATATACGGAAGTGAGGCTAAGCAGCCATGTGCAGGACGTGACGATTCCTTGGGTGAGCCCAGTACCAGAGCGCTGTGTGTCGGGTCTGCAAGTATGGAAGCCTCCTTGAATGCCCATGGTCTGCCCCTGCCTTCCCTTGAGGGTTGACCAAGATGTCTTTGGCTGTTATATATGGGCCAGCTAGGATGGGGGATGAACACCACAACAGTGAGATTCAAATGTCCTAAGAAACCCCCGGGAAGGTTAACCTGGTCAACAAATGCCCGCGGGAAGTCGGATGTGTCAGCCTAACGGCGCAAGAATGCAGCTCTGCTGTAAACAGGCACAACGCAGTCACGTCCGGAAAAAAAAAATCCGGATGGACGAAGAAGAAGAAGAATAGTCTAGAAAATATAAAAATAGATCATCATCTCTAGTCATATTTTATTTCTTAACATTCCTATTATAATGTGAAAGAGTAGTTTGGTAATGTGGCTTATGAAATGAGGTGAGTGTGTCACAGCCAGTTAATCATCAAAAAGGTTGGTGACTGACTTCAGCATGCTTTTGTGTCAGGTTTGCTTCCTCTAGACAGATTCTGTCCAACCTAATGGGCTCCATCTGCCTGCAAGTAGGTTTTATTTTCCTTGCAATTTTGCCAGAGCTGAAGCATTTTGATCTACTCTTTGCGATTTGCAACTGCTGTGGAATTTTTAACTTCCACATGCGACCATCTGTTTTCTCCCTTATCCATGAAAGCTAGATATCTGATCTCACTACCCAGAGGACCAGGGGGTGGAGTGATATCATTAGACATCAATGGCTCTTGGAGAAATGTTCAGCCCTGATCAGACTGAATACTGTACCGTACGCTCTGAGCCTGAGACTGACACTGGAATCTCTTCCCTAATTTCATAAAAGTTGTAGATCAGTCACATTTCATCAGTTGGAATATTTATATAGCAATGATTGATTGATTGATTGATTGATTGATCTAGGAACCGACATCACAGCATTTGGGGCAATCCCATTGGCGCTCCGTCTCGCGAAGAGTTCCAACACCAATAGTACCAGTAGCGATCTAATTATATGTCCGTCTCGCCTTTCCTCTGAGCGTTGAGCGCTGGCTAGATCCCCTCGTCACTCCTTGCTGCCTCATTCTTGCCAGACCATGATGATCCATTTGCTTCTCCGAGGTGTACACGTGCTCCCACAATGCCGCAACCACGTCTGCCTTGTCATGCACCGATACTCCACCAAGTTTTGCAGAGCCAGCCAATCTGTCCGCCTGTTCATTCCTTAGCACACTGGCGCGCCCCGGATAAAAGATCCATGCGATGCTTTCCACCCGTGACCTCCGAAGCGAAGCAAGCCACTCTGCACAAAGCATGCCTGTCCTCACCTTCCTCAGCATGCTTTCTGAGTCAGTTACAATCACGATGTGTGTGTATTGTTTTCTCAATCCAGCGGAAAGCTGCAGTGACCGCCTCCACCTCCATTCTTAAGCTAGATGTTGTGGTATCATATGCCAGGCTCTCCTGCACCAAATGTCGGCCATTAGCTTTTGCTATGAACCCCCAGGCACTTCTCTTACCTCTTGACACCAAACCATCTGTGTAGATAATCACATCGCCCGAGAGAGCATTATCCTGAATTAGTTGCTGGATTTCCACTTCCATGGTCCTTGCTGGCCACTCCCTGCACTCCCGGCTCAAAGTGATTATAACTCTGCACAAGTCTGACTGCTCCGCTGGCACTCTGACCCACTCCTCTCCTCGCCTAATGTTCTCCAAGATGCACACATGTCTGATCGTATCCTCCACCTGAGCCATCCATGATTTCCCTCTTATCAGTCGCTGACCCTTAACTGCGTCCAGTGCCTCATGCAAAGGGTGATCTGTGTCTGCAGCTACTCTGAGGTATGCCTTCGCCTGCATCACCTTGAGCCTACCTGCAACAGTCGGCAAACCAAGGATGTAACAGCATACACACTACTGGGGTGTCTCTGGTGCATCCCAGAATGACCCGCATAGCTTCGTTCTGTATGCGCTCTAACTTCACCAGCTGACTCTTTGAGACAGTGAGCAGTCCTAGTCCATAATCAGTCACTGAGAGGATCAAGTGCTGGTATATATAGTGTGAAAAGCATTCTCTGCTCAGTGTCCATTGCAGCCATAGTTTTAAGTGCATTGAGTCCCTTTTAAGATCTTGTCACAACCGTCTCCACATGGTCCTTGAAGGACAGGCTCCTGTCAAATGTGATTCCCACATACTTCAGTTTGTTCTCTCTGTTGACATTTCTACCATCTATCGTGAGGCTTGGGACATCAGCACTCACAATCCTGTTGTCCAGAGAGCACCACAAAACAGCCGCCTTTTCCGGGTGGATGACAGCACTCATTTCAGTACATCAGTCAATCACTTTGTCTACTGTCGCCTGTAGCTCCTGGGCTGTTTGTGCCCTATCTCTCCCCTGCCTATATGCAAGAATATCATCTGCAAATGTTAATATCCTTCTAACCTCCCCTGGTGCTTCTAGGTTTGCAATCTTGCTCGTATACACGTTAAAGAGCACAGGTGAGATTGCAGATCCCTGTGGCAGTCCCAGGGTTAACATATGTGGTTCTGAGGTCCATGCACCCAGACGGAGAGCAACCCAACGAGTATACTGGACGGCTGCAATCCAGTTCACCAACCAGGGATTGACCCCCTTCTCCATCAAAATATAATATCTAACTCTATTGTATGCATCCTCGAGATCAAGCGCCGCCACCGTTTCCTGTCTACTCTGGAACCCCTCATAAACAGTCAAAGGTAAAAGTGGCTGCATTTGACCAGGTATCTTTTCCTGGCCTGTAGCTCCTCAGACCACTTGGAAGAAGCTTCCCCCCTTTCCAAAAACTCTTGCAGCTTGACAGCGATTATCTTCTCTAAAACCTTCCCAAATGTATTTTGAAGGGTGATGATCCTAAAGCCGCTAAGCTTTGAACGATCCTTGAATGGTTTTGGGAGAGGGATGAGATAGCTATGTAACCAATCATGTGGTACTAATGCTGTCGTAATGCTCTTGTTACAGCAGTCGGTCATCTCCTTCAGGTCTGCTTCGCTCAAAGCCTTCAAGTGGCCATACCTAACCCCATCAGGCCCTGGTGCCGTGTCTTTTGCCTTTTTCAAAATATGTTTAACATCTTCAACTCGTATGATGTCTTCGTAATGCATATTCTTCATGGTGCCAGATAACTCCTCTCTAACTACATCCCTGGTGTCCTGCATAATTATGATTGGTCTGCTCTAAAAATCTCTGGAGAAACGCCTCCCCTTTCTCTTTGTCTGTTGTCATGCGCACACCATCATCTCTATAAATTGTTCCACTGTCATAGGCTGATCTTTTTTTTGTATTTGTGCAGTTCCAGAATTTTCGAAGTATTTTGTTCGAGTGTTTACTATTATCTCCCTTGTTTCTGGGTTTGTTGTTATATCCGTTATTTATTATAAGTGGGACCTTGACACACCTGCAATCTCCTTCATGAAACATTCCCATTTTGCGTTTTTGGCCTCTGCAGCACAGCGCTTGAAGACCTCCACCTTGTCATTCTTGACATTTTCCGCTGTGTCCACTTCCTCTCGTGAGCTTCGGGGTGTCTGTTGCACTTTCCTTAGCTGCTTCACCGTGGCTCTCTTTGCTTCCCAAGCATGGTCTACTTCTGGGGTCCACCATGGGGGCTGTAAAAAAGGAGTTTTAACAGTCCTGTTGCATGCCTCCTGTCTGAGGCGTCCAAGAAGGCTGTCGGTCCACTCATACCAGTAGGTTTTGTGCGCTCTCCCAGCCTTAACTTTCCTGGATTTAGAAATCAGGATATAGTAATTTGTAAAGCTAACTTTTTTATTTATTGCAATCCCAAAGAAATCAGGAGCCTTGGAATGTGATCAACATAGAACTATTAGTATAATGAGTCACATCACAAAGATTTTGCTATGAATTATCATGCAAAGAGTGAGGAAGAAAATACAACCTGAAATAGGGGAAGAGCAATGTGGGTTTGTAGAAGGAAAGGGTACAGTAAATGCTGTGTATATGCTGCGAACAGTTATTGAACGTGCTATAGAAGTAAACAAGGATATTCATCTTTGCTTTATTGACTACACAAAGGCTTTTGATAAGAGTTAGACATGTCAACATGGTGGATATGCTTGCAGATCTACAAATTGATGGGAAAGACATTAGACTTATAAAAAACATATATTGGAAACAACAAGCTGCCATAAGGATTGATAACGAAGTGGGACAATATCAGCCTATTAAGAGAGGTATTAGGCAGGGATGTGTAATGTCTCCAGATCTTTTTTCTCTATACAGTGAAAATATTTTCAGAAATGTAGAAGATGTAAATGGAATCAGCATTGGAGGACGAAACATCAATAACATGAGACATGCAGATGATACAGTATTGATTGCAGACAATGCGCAGGATCTGCAACAATTAGTACACAGTGCGCAACTGGGGTTAGAATTAAATTGTAAAAAGACACAGGTTATGGTAGTTACTAGGAAGAACGAAATACCACAATGTAATATACAAGTAAATGGGAATATTCTTCAACAAGTGAATCGGTACAATTGTCTCAGAACAATCATAACATCTGATGGTAGATGCCTTGAAGAGATTGGAACAAGAATTGCCATGGCGAAAGTAGCCTTTAGTAAGAAAGATGAAAAACATTCTGACCAATAAAAAGATGTCAATTGAAACGAGAAAAAGTGTTGAGGGGATACATAGAGCCTGTTCTTTTGTATGGATGTGAAACTTGGATAATGAGCAGTCAAGCTGAAAAATATCTGATGGCTGCAGAAATGTGGTTTCTGAGGAAAATGCAAAGAATACCATGGACAGACAGAAAAACCAATGACCAAGTACTACAGGAGACAAATGACAATCGTAAATTAATTAGAGAAATTAGACGTAGACAGTCAAAATGTTTTGGACATTTTATGAGAAGAAATGGAATGGAGAACTTAGTGACAACTGGCAAGATCGAAGGGAACAGACCAAGAGGATGACCGAGAGGAAAATACCTGGATGGCTTGACCACATGGCATGGACGAGACAGGAATACTGAGCTGATCCATGACTCTGGTGATCGAGTGAAATGGCGAGTCATGACCGCCCACGCTTTCCGGCATGGCACATGATTGATTGATTGAACTTTTAAAGTCCCTCCCTATATAAACAGTTTGTGTCAGCTGGAACAAACATTGTCAGCACAGAAGCATCATATGTGTAGAAATTATAAATACTTGCAGTACATCGACAACTTTGCAGTATCAGATTCCACCAGAGCTTAACTCTTCCTGACTCAGGCAGTTGTTAATTTGAATGCTTCTATACCAAGTAGCTGCTATTCAAGAAATAATTGTTTGGATATAAAGGCGTTAAAATAATAACACTGTGGGACAGAATAAGTGAAGGTAACAATTGGGATAGAGAGGATTAATGTAACATCAGGCTAGGACAGAATGGGCTGAGAAAAGTATAAACCGTAAGAATCTGCAGTGGCATAATTCTTAGAGCACTTGGTTACCAAGACAGTGGTCAAGATTAAGTCCTCAGTAGTGACTAAATTTTGGTTTTTAAAGAACAGAACAGCCTTAAATGAATATCAGATAATTTTCAACTGTTTCCGGAAATTGACCGTGCAGATGGTGATGGAATTGACCCTTCACTTCATGCGACAGCCTAGAATATATGGTCTAACACTTCACACCCAGTTGGCATGGACCTATCTGTACCCTGTTATATTGTGTATTAACCAATAAATAGTGAGTTGGTACATAATCCATCCATCCATCATGTGCCATTCCGATAAGCGTGGGCGGTCATGTTTTGCCATCTCATTCGATCACCAGAGTCATGGATCAGCTCCGTGTTTCTGTCTCGACTATGCCACATGGCTAAGCCATCCAGGTCTTTACTTCTCAGCCTTTCCCTTGGTCTCTTCCCTTTAATCTTGCCAGTTGTCACCAAGTTCTCCAATTAATTTCTTCTCAAAACATGCCCAGAAAATTTTTCTTCTTCTTCGTTCATCCGGAGTTTTTTTTCCGGACGTGATTGCGTTGTGCCTGTTTACATCAGAGCTGCGTTCTTGCGCCGTTAGGCCGACACATCCGACTTCTGCGGGCATTTGTTGACCGGGTTAACCTTCCCGGGGACTGTCTACGTCTAATGTCTCTAATCAGTTTACGATCTTCATTTATTTCTTGAAGTACTTGTTCATTGGTTTTTCTGTATGTCCATGGTGTTCTTTGCATTGGTACATAATAAGTAAATGTAAATGCATCTGTAAATAAATATAACTATTAATGTTCTGAAATGCCAGTGTGGTAATATGATAGTACATACTCTGTGATGGTTATGTGGTGATTTCAGTCACATCTATGTGGGAACGTTAAGCCCGCTTTGTTGTATTTAAAGGGATATTTTGTACATTGCTGCGGGTGGCAGGAGTTAAAGTCAAGGGTGTTGTTGGAACTGCTGAATGTTTGTTGTCAGGTACTCATCTGCTAACTGATGTCTGGTTGTGGAACTCAAGAGCAGCTGTTGCTTCTCCCTTGCAATGCTGTAAAGGTCTCTGAAGTTTTCTTTAGATGCCGCATCCATTGCGTCTCTTGCTAGATCTTCCCAGACAATATCCATCTTTAGGCTGAGTCAACGTGGGAGCTCAGACCATTGAATAAACATCCCTTCCTGGAAGGGGAATCGAATACATAAACACAGGGCTGGCAAGCAAGCATAAGATCACAATCTACTTGGGGTAACATCATCACTTAGTGGACAAACGAACAACAAAATATGTGCCCAGTATTAAATACAGATATTAGGTATTCTTCTTCTTCTTCTTCGTTCATCCGGAGTTTTTTTTCCGGATGTGATTGCGTTGTGCCTGTTTACAGCAGAGCTGCGTTCTTACGCCGTTAGGCCGACACATCCGACTTCTGCGGGCATTTGTTGACCGGGTTAACCTTCCCGGATATTAGGTATTCAGTTATATTAAAGTTGTTTGTTACATTCCGACTGGTGTACAAACACTGTCATCATCATGTGCTTTGCTGGTAAGCATGGCACATCACCCTTTGCTATCTCACATGATCATCAGTCTCGATCGGATCAGGTATATGTATCTGAAACTGTGTACTGTCAAATCATATTTGGCATGCACAGTGGTAATTTTCCCTGGACTTTCACCAGTTTGGCTACAGTTTAATTCCCTTAGCCTATTTCTAAGGATCGGAACCCTGCAAGGCAGGAGAGCTTATGGCACCTCTTATCCTTTGATGGTCATATTATAGTGTTTTAGGGGATTTTATCTAGCTAACTGCCCCATTCAGCCAACTCGCATCCTCTCAATGACCAATTGCTAATTGTCATCTGCGTCCGTAACATCTTTGCCGGTCTCTAATTTCACTTTTCCGCACACATGGGTGCGTCTCCACCCCACTCCCTTCCCGCTTGACCTTTGACCCGTGTACCATACATCCGGTCTATTGATCCACTGGCGCCCTACGTGTGTCAGACCTTCCAAGCTAGGACACAGTATTCAGATGAGTACATTTAATTTTAATTAGTTTAATAGTTTAATATTGTCATAGTGTGTTTCATGTAGTTTTGTGTTGGTTTGTATTTGTTTGTCCTGTGCTGACGAAGGCTTTGGCCGCAACGTCCAATTTGTCTCTTGTAGTCGTGTTTTAGTAAAGCTCACAATCTACTTCTCGTTTATTTGGGTGATTCATTCATTGCCTCTCAATGACCACCACTGTGCTAATTCACGGCCGCTTATTCCATATTGGTGGCTAACCTTTATATCCAGAGGCCACTATAATATTCACTACCCCTGTGGACATGTCTAGTAGTGGGACAGACTCCTACAAACATTATATGGCTCATATTGTAATTATGGATTCCCTTGTGTGCTGCTAGCCTTTGGTTAAGGAAATTGTAGTTGCACATGTTTATACATTTTGTGCCCTGTAACTTCTGTCTTATGCCTGAAGTAAACTGTAGCATCATTTTAGGTTCTATTAAATGGTGCAATGAATGCCTACTAACAGGCAGATTGACAGATTATGTTTAGATAATGTATGTGTCCAAATTTGTTGTCACCTGTCTGCAATTGACTATGCTTCAGTGTTCTCTTGTTGATGGTTGTTTTCAGTACTGGAGACAAGTTGTATAAATGGTTCACTTGTGGTAAGCTATTAAATAATTTTGGGGAACAGTATTGGAACACCTTTTAGACCCATGTCATAAATACTCATCCATTCATATTCGTTCAGCTCATATGAAAAGTACACATACTGCTTCTACTTTGGTATGGAATTCATACATTATATAATTTTGCAGCAGCTTTCTTTTGTCCATTGTTCCTAGGTTCTAGATCATTTCATTGGAGATACTGTCGGCTCCTGGTGCCTTTCTCATTTTCAGCTTTGATATTGCTAGCTCCAGTTTGCTGATTGTGATAGATGCCTTCAGAGCCTCACGTTCTATTTAATTCTGTCCTGTATTTTACTGTTTCTCTCAAATCTCTTGTTTCAGAAAATCAAAACAATGTTTTCCTGTAATGAATTTGAACAACGAAGACACAAACAGTAGATTGCACGAATACCGATTCCCACCCCAGCAGTTAAAGAATCTGACCCTCTGTACGCCAAATCCAAGTGCATTTACCAATTCACATGCAGGTGCCAGTCTACCTTCATCGGCGGAACAGAGTGGCAGTTGAACAACAGAGTGGTTGAACACATACTAATTGGATTGACAAGATACTCCACACAGGTGATGGGAGCCTAGGATGGCTGACACAGCACAAACTTCCTGCTTCGTCGATTGCACAACACATGTTGGAAACCGGCCATGTGATTGATAGAGACAGTACCTTTCGCATGTTGTTGAATACACAAAATAGGCACTTGTTAAAGTTTGCAGAAGCCATAATAATTAATCCACATAGGCCCATTTTGTGCAAACAGAAAGACATGATAGTTAGTTTAAAATTATCGTTGTAGACAATCGACATTACTGTGCGAACATGTGTATATTTCAGCTTGAAGGATTTATAGTTACTTTACTTTATTTTGTGCGGACGCGCCATGAACCATGCTGACATTCTGAATGCACTACGAGAAGTAAGACTTTTGCGAAAACCAAGTGATGACTGCGAATCTACAACTATGGTCAGACTGCGAGAACAGCAAATTAAAAGAGGTGTGGCCAAACAAGAACACTACGCAGGAAGCCAAAGAAGATTTATAAACCAGCACAGGACTGGTGTCGTTAGCCGCTACACGCTGCGGGATTTGCTGAGGAGAGGTTCCGAGCACTTATGGACTGAATGGTTCGATGTGCAATGAGGATGATCTGTCGACTAACTAACTAACTTACTTACTTTATGTTCTGTGAATTCTGCAGTATGTACCTGATGAGATGCAGGGAAATATGCCAGGCAACAAATCGTGCAATCTATTGTTTCTGTCTTTGTTATTCACAATCTCTTGTTGTTTCTCTGGACTAATTTCAATGTTGAATCTTGTGCATGTGAGTCTGCAAAATGGCCAGCTGCTTGCTTTCCCCTTAAGATGTTTCTGTTTTTATGTGGTGCAATCTTTGAGTTTCTCCATGCACCCTCATCGTTAAGTTGTTTTAGTAGCTTCCACAACCTCCTTGTGTCGCTTTCAAAGTTCAGTGACTTGGTTTTCTCCTGCCAGCTTTTCTGTGGAGCCTGCAACATAGCCCTTTGAAATGTGGCTTTTGCGTGCTGGTATTTATTGTGGTGCTCTTGGCTGGGTTTGGCCTCTGCTTGCTTTCTACACACTTCCACATCATGTCAGGTGTAGTTGTTGTGTGCCATGATCTTGAGTAGAAGGTATGTGTTTCAGCCGGCTTATTAATCCAGATGAATCTATTCTCATCCAGCCAGTCTTCCAGTATCTCTCCTCTCTGGTCCATGTGATCATAGCCCCAGCTCTGCAAGTGG
Organism: Cepaea nemoralis; assembly: GCA_014155875.1. Taxonomy (NCBI): domain Eukaryota; kingdom Metazoa; phylum Mollusca; class Gastropoda; order Stylommatophora; family Helicidae; genus Cepaea; species Cepaea nemoralis. Next base: position 23,332 of record JACEFZ010001678.1, on the reverse strand, counting down.
CTGTTGAAATTTCCACACACATTTTTTAATGGTAGTGTGTCCAGTGCCTGTGGGTGGTCACTTCGACAGTAGTAATTTATCAGAAGTTGATCTATATTGTCTGTCTTAAGTTTAAGTGTCTGACACTCGGCCCCTTCCATGTAAACTTCAATTTGGGAAGCAGTTATGTTATTCTTTACAAGAATCAGTATCCCACCTTTTCACCTGTCCTTTCGGCCAGATCGGTGTAATACTAACAGCCTCTGATTTTGACGTCTTATGTTTTCATTGAGGTGAGTTTATTGCAAGCAACATATACTTACTTGTTCATGGTTCAGTGTGTTTTCTATCTCTATTTTTGTTGTTGCTGGCTCCTTGTGCATTCCACTGGGGATCCAAAGCAGGGCGAGCACCATAACGTTTTGCAGTAATCAACACATTTCATCACGTAATTGCATGGCATTCTGACTGTTTGCAACCGTCTTTAGCACCTTTCCTTTGCTGGAGTTTAGATATGTATGCGAGCACACACGTATCTGCATAAATATGTATGTGCATACATATCTAGAGCAGTCTGATTTTATTTTTTTCTTTTACGGAGCCAGAGGCTCACCGTCGCTCCTTCTGTTAGTTAAAACAGTTCCGCCATGTGAAGACCAGGAGTTGGACTTTTGCTGCCAGAGGCGATGAATGCACAAGCCATGGGGTAATTTGTAAGGTTGGGTCCTCACCCAACTCTGCTTCCCCGGCTATATGACAGCAATTTGGAACCGATTTAATTTTATCTATAAGAGTATTGTGTTACTTATGCTAAGTTTTCCCACCTCACTCCACGTGCGTACATGCACACCACTTTAATTATCACAGTACTGACTCTATTGCAGCATTTGTTACAACATAAAGTCAACATTTGTTACAGCGTAAAATCAACATAACATGTAAGTTGACAGGAAGGCTGGAGTAAACCATTAACAAAACAATGGAACATATCACGTTTGTCTCAACAGACGAAAATTGGACAGCAAATGAAACAAACACACACACACACACACACACACACACACACACACACACACACACACACACACACACACACACACACACACACACACACACACACACACACACACACACACACACACACACACACACACACACACACACACACACACACACACACACACACACACACACACACACACACACACACACACACACACACACACACACACACACACACACACACACAGACAGAGAGAGAGAGAGAGAGAGAGAGAGAGAGAGAGAGAGAGAGAGAGAGAGAGAGAGAGAGAGAGTAAGACCTCGGTTTTCGCCGATAATATATATATATACTTGTTGGAAGCAACGCTTGCTATATGATAAACGCGTGTAATGTGTAGAACGCTTGTTTTCTTGTTGACAATGATATTTCAAAGCAAACCTGACTGCCGCGGTGAAAACAAAATACAAATAAAATAATTCATAATGTAGCTAAATGTTCCAGAATGCTGCACAACTATGCAATTTGGTCGTGCACCGGTATATGTCTGAGTCTTACGATAATGGCTCTCCTTTCTCTCTCGCTCCCCCGTTTCTGTTTTTATTTCTGGAAGCGCGAAAGCCAAATTAACAGTACATTAAAACAACCATATCTCGAAACCTCTGTCTGAAAGGCAAATGCAGTTTGAGGATCCATAGATCGATACGCTGTTAATGTTAGCTTCTTGTTGCGGCTTGGGTGGGCGAGGGGTCAGGAGGAAGAGTATGCTTGTCTCTTCGTTCGACAACCCTCTAGTGAGGATTGTAGCTTTATTTATGCTTGACGTGTTTATTCTACATGTATTATGATGCTTATATTCGCGCTTTCCAGGCACCACCCAGACCAGAATAATCGACGTTGGGTGAAGACTGGAAGAGGTGTCACTGCATGACATATGGCTATTTGAACTCGCCGTGGCTGTGTTTTCTCTTCCAGTTATGAAATATGTCATATTTTTTCTTCTTATGCCCTTTATTGCCGGCTTCGTGGCTTAGAGGTTATGACTTTTCTCCGTAATCTCGTATACTCTCGTCGGCAACGTGATGACGGTGAGAATCAGCAGTGGTTCGAATCGCAATGGTAACTTACGGGGTATGTGAGCCGGCCGCTCAGAAAGCAATGGCAAACTACTGAGCGTAATCTTGCCAAGAAATCAACATACAGCTGAAAGATGCTGGTGTTGACAGCGATGTTCTGTAAAGGATATGCACACACACACACACACAAAATGCCCTTTATTCCTCATTGGGGCATTGACCATCAACCAACCCACGCGAAACCCTCAACCAACCCACGCAAAGCCTTCCTATCTTTTGGCACCTCTTGCAGCTCCCTTCGTGTTATCCCAATAGTATTTATATATCTGTAATTCATGTGTTTTTAGGTTTCCCACAATTTCGTTTGCCTTGTGGGTTTCAGACAAGAGAGTGTCTAGTTATATTGTCCTCAGGTTTTCTCAGTGTCTGTCCTATTCAGCGCCAGCGTCTTTTCTTCAACTCTTGATTCACTGGCATTTGTTTAGTATTTTTGTCTGCCTTGATTTCCAAATAAGTGTATGATTCTGCCCCTTGAAGCTTGGCTGTTAACACTTTGCCCCGTAACCTAATTTGGCGTGTTATGAACATGAAATGTTAGAAAAACTGAAAATAATTTAAAACGGTTACATTATCGATACATATAGACTTGCCACAACAGGTAGGAAACGGCGCCATTTGTATGTGGCACCTTGTGGATTTCAAGGTTCGGTTTTCTGATATCCACTTCTGGTTAAACTGCTTAACATAATGTTGCCTAGAAAATCAGTATGGGGTCGACCGCAACGTCCTGCAAAGGACATACTTGTCAAACTAACATTGCATATAAAATCATCCTGGGGTTGGCCGCTAGAGAAAGACATTCTTGTCCATTCATGATTATATGAATGTCAGACAGCGAACATGCATGTTTTAACCTGATGACATTGTTAACTATCCGACCTTGCCGATACAAACATATGCCAGTCAAGGCTGTTTGTCCGTGTAAAAGATGCTCTGGTTTGAAGCACAGAACGCACAACTGGTAGCTGGCGACGATCCAGAAAGTTTGGAGAAAGAAGAGAAATTGAAACAGCTTCAGCCACTCGTGGTTGTTTCTTCGCGAGTGGTATCCTCACTGCCCGAGGCGCTACACTGGTGCCACACCAGGCGTAATGGGAGGATTTAAAGACAATCATGAATCGCGAGGCGCTACACTGGTGTCGCATCAGGCGTAATTAGGGGGGGGGGGGGGGTTAAAAACGTTTGCCGTTTAACATCCTGCTTCTGTTTCCCTTTCAAACCTAAGACTTTCTGCGAAAATGTTATTTATATACCTACATTTTGAACGCTGTTACCGGGAAGGTTAACCCGGTCAACAAATGCCCGCAGAAGTCGGATGTGTCGGCCTAACGGCGCAAGAACGCAGCTCTGCTGTAAACAGGCACAACGCAATCACGTCCGAAAAAAAACTCCGGATGAACGAAGAAGAAGAAGAACGCTGTTATATTTGTGCAGGTTACGTGGGCTTGGGGATCAGCTTATCTGCGTTTTGTTGTTCGTACATTTCAGACAAAGCATTTATATGGTTTTGCAGTGTCTCGTCGACGTGGTATATATTAGGTTGTGGTCAACATCAACACGAGAACCACTGGTCTCGATTAAACACTGAAGGTAGACTGGGAAGTGGAGAGAGGTCGGTTATCTCGAGGTTAAGGATAATACCTTTCAGGAAAGCGATATCACGCACACAGGGCCACCCCATTGTCGTCATTCAGGGTATGCTATAAGAATGTGGCTGCTAGCCATGCATATTTCTTATCTCAATTGCTGCTTCCAGTGTGCCGTTTACATGTAGCTCCAAAGCTTTATTTTAATTTGCAAAGGATCACTTTTATTGCATATACAAACCCTCATAGAAGTTCTCCAGTCTACCCCCCATAGATCACACCAGGAGAATCTCATCACAGCGCAAGAACTCTGTAGAACTGGACAGGATCCAGATGTGTGTATCACCCTGCCGTAACTATTCTTTCATTGGTAGATTTTATCATTTTGACATTTGGCCTTGGAAGCAGGCTGTTCGGCCTTCTATTTTAGATTTGCAACTGCTTTGGGATTTTTAACTTTTAACGCACACAAGTCCTCCTGGTTGTTAAGCCCTTATCAGAGATCAGAGATAGCTAGGCGTCGAATCAGTTAGCACCAGTTAGTCAAAGGGGGGGGGGGGGGAATGAACAATGCAATCCATTTCTTATTTTGTAGAAAGCAACATGATCTACACCGTGAATTGTAACAGGTCTGATCGGGTTAGAGGTAAACGTTGCGCCTCTAAGCCACTTCTCCTTCGTTTCCGCAGTCTATGTAAATACTTCCTTCGGTTGTCTCACGTGGAACAGGAGAAAGATTCTCATACCCGAAGTTCATAGAAGATCAAATCACTATATAGCTTCAGAAATAGAAAACACATTTCACGTGAGTCTAACCGCTCAGTGGATTGCAAGCATGCTTCAGTGACGATGTACTGTGTTGAGATGGTGGGCTTTCTTGACGGACTTATATTCCAGGGAAGCCCAAGCAACTAAGCGGTTAGTGCTCTTGATTACCAAAGTCTCAAACCCATGCGCCCCAGCCTCATAAAATGGTTACCACATTATTTCTGGACCTTGTCTGGGAAGGAAAGGCTGAGAGGAAGGGACTACTCCCACCTCATTGTATTGTGACCTAGAATATTTGAAGGCCTAACAGTTCACACCCCATCTGCCTTGGAGCTGTCTTTACCTGTACTACTGGACAGGGAAGAAAACTAGACACAGTGGATCAAGCTGCCACAATGTCATAGCGTGGTATGTGTCATATCCCAACACTTCATATCTCTACAACACTATATGCCATGTGACTACGTTACCTTTAATCAAGAGTAGACATAAACAGCATTGAAGGAGTACAGACCCGACAAGCTTGCATTTCAGATTATATCATCACAATTCCATGGCTTGTTCTGCATAGACATCTCTGTTTTCTCTCTCTCTCTCTCTCTCTCTCTCTCTCTCTCTCTCTCTCTCTCTCTCTCTCCTCTCTCTCTCTCTCTCTCTCTCTCCCCTCTTCCCCCCCCCCCCAGTGTTTCTCTTTAATTTCTTTGCAACAGATTTCAAGGCATGTGTAAAGAAGCTCGTCTGCCATTGCCTTTTTCTTCTTAGCAGCGACCATACTGATCAGTAACGGTAGCCATTGTCTCTATAAAGAGATACACTGCCTGCCAACCAACCATCCGTAACTTTAGACCATAACCAAACTACCTGTCTGCTGTTTTCAGTTTGAAGTCGCTACATGCACACGTGGCTTTGTGTTTCCCTGTTTGCTTGGACTAAACAGCTATAAATAGTCCACTTTGCCCAGGGGTGTCAAAATCAGCTTCTGTAATGTTGGCTAGCGGATAGGAGGGGGTGCTTGACTTATTCGATACAGGACATTCCCTACCCCATTACCCCCCAATATAATATACATCAGCAATGTAACGTGTTGAACTGAAGTGCCAGGTACGAGAATAGGGGTAGAACAGCAATGTGTTCTCCAATACCACAGCATATTGTACTGTACTATGTTAAATCTTAACACACAATACGTATAAGCACAATAAATAATTCTAGGAGGTAAGACGGCAGTGGTCGATTTGTTACAACCGCCATTTAATCTCTTCCCAACATCCATTTCAACATCATTCCTTAGCGACTCAATGAACATGATCAAGAGGATAGAGGAGGGGTCGATCCGAAGAGAATGGTTGCTGCCTCTGAAGCGGTCTCGGCTGGCAAAGATTAGTTTCATCTTCGTGCCAGGTCATGCGGGAGTACAAGGAAATGAGCGGGCTGACAAGCTCGCAGGTGAGGCTACTGTGGAGGGCGGACGCGCCATGGACCAGGCTGACATTCTGAATGCTCTACGAGAAGTGAGACTTTTGCGAGAACCAAGTGATGACTGTGAATCTACAACAATGGCCAGACTGCGGGAGCAGCAAATTAAAAGAGGGGTGGCCAAACAAGAACACTACGCAGGAAGCCAAAGAAGATTGATAAACCAACACAGAACTGGCGTCGTTAGCCGCTACACGCTGCGGGATTTGCTGAGGAGGGGATCCGAGCACTTATGGACTGAATGGTTCGATGTGCAACGAGGATGATCTGTCGACTAACTAACTAACTAACTATCCATTTCAAGAAGCAGTTGACATGCTAATGAAGGCTGGTGTATGCAATTTTCAGGCAATGTAGATACAAATATTATAGTTTTGGGGGTGGGACGGGGGGGGGGGGGGGGGGGAGAGAAGAACTAGTATCAAGAGCAGACCCTGGATTAAGTAGAAAACATTTATCTAGGCTTTATGAAGCACGATGAAGCTAACGCGAGGAACAGGTCATAATTTGTCCGAAGAAAATGCTCAAACTCTGCTGATTATATATATTTTTATGAAGTCACGTTTTTCGTGTCATACAATTCACACTTCACGATGCGTATGCATCTAATCAGGTCATGCTTGAACTTGAAATCCACCGTTCTATGAAGCAAGAGAAGTATTCTAGGGAGCCGACAAAAGCCCCGAGATAACATAATTATTTGTATTTGAAACTAAAATAATAATTGGAAGTTAAGAAGAACGACCGAAAATAGGAACGAGAAAGAATGCTCTTATTCAGAATTTCAGTTCGCGACTATATTTATTCATACGAAACAAGATACAATATTCTGTCCCAAAGGCAGCGTTTGTTTGCAGTCATGCTAGTTCATGTGTCAAATTCCATTTTGCAATCGACAGACATACCTGCGCCTTCGCTAGCTACCTGTTCGTGGTTGATGTGCAGGCAGCATTGAATGTGCTGATTTGTGTGGGTGTCTTACCGTGCAGAGTTGGTTCTCGCTGTGCTAGATGTGTACCTGCTTTTATCTCACCTACTTTTTTTTTTTACATATTAAATATGTCTGCTCGTCTGCCTGTCTATCCATCTATTTCCACGTAACAGCGCCACCCCCTACTTCTTCCTCCTCATCTTCTTCCATAACCTCATCTATATTATTTGGTTGGTTAGTTAGTTGGTTGCCAATCCTCTGGAAGACTGAGTTGTAACTCCTAAGTCCAATGTATTGGCTTTTAGATTGTCTGAGCCTAGAAAGGGCTAGCATCTATCAGGGCAAGGTTGGCTGAAGAAATGTTCATCTGACCCAATACTAGAGTACCATCTCCACGGGGACTGTTGCAAAGTTCTCATTCTCCCCTCCGAGCTGTCACCAGTGGGGTGTGTAAGAATTGATTGATGTTAGGCCTACATAGAGGGGCTTTTTTGCCGAGTGGATAGAATGCCAATATCCTATTTGGGAAACTAGGGTTCGAATCCTCGATAGGGTGAATGTGTGTGTGTGTGTATATATATATATATATATATATATATATATATATATATATATATATATATATATATATATATATATATATATATATTTCTGCCAGGAGAGAAAAAAAAAGTAAACCCTAACTTGCACAGTTCGCAACGACTGCACTAGCCAGGCTCAAGACCTACCCCGCAAGGGCAATAGTGACCATTTTTTTAAGGCTGAAGTTGGTAATGATTCCCCCATGAGTATGTATTTCATTTTCAGCAGACCTCGACCCACTGCCCAGAGATCTATGTTGTTTAAATGTGTCCTGACTAATACATTTCAGGGAACATTCCTTCATTACTTCCGACCTTCGGGAATACATGAGTGTTTCCCAACTTTTGAGTGTCTTAGTCTACCTCTAAGTCTCTTTGTGTCTGGTCACTGTGCCTTGGCATGCCCAGCATAAAAAGAAGCTGTCATTAGCTATACAATCGTCGACATAGTTCTTGGGGCAATTTGAGCTGGCAAGTACAGTGTGCTAAGTAGTGACACTTGAGAGAGAGAAAACAGTTAATTAATTCTATTCTGCACCACTTTATAGCTGACCCAGGCTTACAGCTGGGGTGTGAAGTACGTATTTTTGTTGTTGTAGTTGTTGTATAACCATATCTAAATTTGTTAAACTCAAGAACCTCTTAACTATAGTGTGGATTGAATATATGCTTTCACTGCAGTTGCCTGTCAAACGGTATTCATTTTTTAAAATAAAATGGGACGGGGTATAAACGTATACGTGTATTCATATTTATACGTGACTGCACCATAAACATCTGACTGAACGGGAGACACAGTCTTAAGTTTGGAAACTTAGGAAATAAGCTGTTTAGTTTTTTTTTTTAAACGTTCTTTTTTGCTGCTATATTTAGTCATGCATCATTATTTAGCCGTTCGCAGCAAAATACCACTGCTTTTCAAGTTCTTATTTTAACTCTTTCTGCCCACACAGTTGTCACGTTAATTCTTTCTATCCCAAGCAGTTGATATTTGAATGTGATAAATAAACCTTTAGCACTTGAGAAGTTGACATAATAAAAATAGGACTGGTGTAGTTCAAGTAGCCATTTTGATAAAGTATATTAGTGTATATGTGGTTTCTGGGGGAAAATGCAAAGAATACCATGGACAGACAGAAAAACCAATGAAAAAGTCCTACAAGAAACAAATGAAGATTGATTAGAGACATTAGACGTAGACATTCAACATGTTTTGGGCATGTTATGAGAAGAAATGAATTGAGAACTTGGTGACAACTGCAAGATCAAAGGGGGTAGACCAAAGGGAAGACCAAGAATTAAATACCTGGATGGCTTGGCCACGTGTCATGGTCGAGACAGAAACACAGAGCTGATCCACGACTCTGGTGATCGAGTGAGATGGCAAAACATGACCGCCCACGCTTGTCGGTATGGCACATGATGGATTGATATTCGTGTAGTAACCATCGTAGCCTAGCGTTTAATGTCCTTGTTTACCAAGTCATGGGTCGGTATTCAACCCCAACAGGGGCAGGGGTCATTTTCCCGACCATTACGTCCCTGGGGTCATAACAAGTGTACGGGATAATTTTGGAAATTGGCTCGGAAGGAAAGGCGACGAGGGAGGGACTGGTTGCCCCATTTACGGTATATGACATGGTATTACCGTTGTTCTCTCTCTCTCTCTCTTCTCTCTCTCTCTCTCTCTCTCTCTCTCTCTCTCTCTCTCTCTCTCTCTCTCTCCTCTCTCTCTCCTCCCCTCCCCAGTATGTACGTGCTCAAAAACTACCTTTAAAAAACGCTGTATCGACAAGTCGGGTTTTACATAATATATAATTGGTAATATTAATTAGAAGCTAATTAAATGAGATAGATTTACTACTGTAATTTCGCCACATGTCAGCACAGATCACCAGCAGTGACTTGTTAAAATACTGGAATGGAGCGCTTATATAAATAAATACATGTAGTATTAGTTGGCGCTCACAGAAGGAGAAGAAAGAAGTAGAGACAAGAGGACGCACTAGACAACATAAAATTTGAAAGCTATAGTTACCGACCGGGATTCGAACCTGTCACCTCCAAATGGCGACAGCGCCTCGCTGCAGGAACAAGTGTATAGTCTCAACTACTGAAGGCACTCAAAGTGGAGTTTAGTAAATTTTAGGTCATTTTTGAGCTACTTCTATTAAGGCACTCAGAGTGGAGTTTGGAAAATTTAGGGTCATTTTTTGAGCTACATCTAGCGACATCAACTACTGAAGGCACTCAAAGTGGAGTTTGGACAATTTGGGGTCATGTTTGAGCTACTTCTAGCGGCACATGGTACATTGCATGTCCCTTGCAGGACGTTGCGATCAACCCCAAGTTTATCTTCTAGGCAATTTTATATTCTGTAGTTTACCGTTGCTTTCTGAACAAGAAGTAACGTATAAGTCCAACTGTTCAGTGAGGGAATGAACCCACTATCCCAACATCAGCGCACAGGAAGTTTAAGAGCGAGCGCTCTTAACCTTTCAACCACGCTGGCCTATATACATGGTATAGTAAAATAATGAATCACACAACCTCATGAGATAGATGGAATTTAGACACTATGATAACTTCATGATGTAACTAATACTTATAGTGATTTTCTTTGTACAGAATGAGTTACAGCTTGTTTGATAATAGTCGTTTCTTACGTGCACTAATCTAGACGATATAAATTGAGCAAAATGGGTAATTCCTATAATGTGGTAAGAGTTTGACACAGCATTTCTCTGGATTCCTGATTCCAAAACTTCTAGATTAGATGAATTGATTAGCTAAGATTGACATGATTACATTCAGGACACACATTCTGTCTATCTCAGCAAATATTGAAATGTAGTGATCTTTATTGTTCCTGTTATGAATGTGATTATGTAGCCCCAGAAAGATTATATGCAGTGATGTTGGTTTTTCCTAAATGGCATCAATTATGAATGTGACTTTGTAGCTCCAGAAAGATTAAATTTAGTGATGTTGGTTGTTCCTGAATGGCATCAATTATGAATGTGACAATGTAGCCCCAGAAAGATTAAATTTAGTGATGTTGGTTGTTCCTGAATGTCATCAATTACGAATGTGACTATGTAGCCCCAGAAAGATTAAATTTAGTGATGTTGGTTGTTCCTGAATGTCATCAATTATGAATGTGACTATGTAGCCCCAGAAAGATTAAATTTAGTGATGTTGGTTGCTCCTGAATGGCATCAATTATGAATGTGACTTTGTAGCCCCAGAAAGATTAATTTAGTGATGTTGGTTGTTCCTGAATGTCATCAATTATGAATGTGACTATGTAGCCCCAGAAAGATTAAATTTAGTGATGTTGGTTGTTCCTGAATGTCATCAATGATGAATGTGACTATGTAGCCCAAGAAAGATTAAATTTAGTGATGTTGGTTGTTCCTGAATGTCATCAATTATGAATGTGACTTTGTAGCCCCAGAAAGATTAAATTTAGTGATGTTGGTTGTTCCTGAATGTCATCAATTATGAATGTGACTATGTAGCCCCAGAAAGATTAAATTTAGTGATGTTGGTTGTTCTTGAATGGCATCAATTATGAATGTGACTATGTAGCCCCAGAAAGATTAAATTTAGTGATGTTGGTTGCTCCCGAATGGCATCAATTATGAATGTGACTTTGTAGCCCCAGAAAGATTAAATTTAGTGATGTTGGTTGTTCCCGAATGGCATCAATTATGAATGTGACTATGTAGCCCCAGAAAGATTAAATTTAGTGATGTTGGTTGCTCCCGAATGGCATCAATTATGAATGTGACTATGTAGCCCCAGAAAGATTAAATTTAGTGATGTTGGTTGTTACTGAATGTCATCAATTATGAATGTGACTATGTAGCCCCAGAAAGATTAAATTTAGTGATGTTGGTTGTTACTGAATGTCATCAATTATGAATGTGACAATGTAGCCCCAGAAAGATTAAATTTAGTGATGTTGGTTGCTCCTGAATGGCATCAATGTGGGGCTGGTCTGATTCGCTAGATCAGTTCCGCGTCTAGCGTTCGTTGTCTCGGATGGCTGTGTGAGGTGCACCAAAACGGGATCTTCCCAGCCAACGTGAGTTAGCGAGGCAGGCGTTTCAAGAATGTAACCGCATCGTGCAGCCAGGGTCGTGGTTTGAGCGGGCAAAAGAGCAAAATTTGTACGACCGTTCGACAAAGTCTCGATAAGCGCCTGCAGTCAGTAAGCTGGTATAGCCTTTTTTTTCGGTCATTCCTGCCGGCGTAGCTTGAAAGCTCGTCGGTAGGCGTCCAGTGGTTTTGCATGTATCACCTTGTACCGGGAGGGCGCGCTTTAGCGATGCTACTCTTGGCTTGCGTGTGCGTGAATAGTCCGTCTGTCCGATAGATATCTGGTTGTTCCTGCCAGTAGTCATATGCTTGTCTCCTCCCCCGATGTGTCTCCACCTTGCCGCGTTGGGGGAGCTTGTGTGTCCCTCTGACCCCATGTGCTTGCCGATGGGTGAAAACTACATATCGGACAGCTTATGGGATAGGGGCCAGACTAAGAGAGACACAACCTGCTGCTCTGCGGGTTAGACTGAGGTGAGGATAACAGTCAGAAGTTTAAATCAGGCGCACGAAGGCAGAAGTTCTTGGTCCGGACAAAAATAAAAGGCTCCCTGTCGAGGGCTGTGGCTGAACGCCTCTAAGCCACAAACCCTCGGATCTGAGAGCCGTGCAAATTCCCTCCTACCGAAAAATAGAGGCGTGATACTGAGCAAGCTACATGCTCAGGTCTGATACAAGTTCGAAGGTTCTCAGCTGGGGGATATGAGAGATCCCCGGATGAGAGAGCCAGGCCGTTTCTCGTTCACTGCTGCACGAAGGTAAGGTGCTGAGCCGGCAGCACATGTAGCCTACCTTGTGAGCGAGTACAAAAAGTCAGAAAAGTGCCCCAGTCGAAGGAAATGGTTACGAAAGCTGTCTGTATCAGAGAGTGTAGACAAAAGTGGAAGAACGTCTCAATGACGCGAAATGGAACGCACGGCGAGCGAACCTATTGCGTTGTCCGAAGTCAAAAATAAAAGCTTACCGAGTGGATGTCGCTCGCAGTCTGACCGCTCCTGGTGTGTGCTTGAACGATCAGTGGCAAGCGAGACTCCCAACACATGGAAGTGAGGAACTAAAGCAGCCATGAGCAGGACGTGGCAACTCCTCGGGTGTGCCCAGTCTCAGAGCAATATGTGCCGGCTCTGCAATTATGGAAGCCTCCTTGGATAGCGAGAGAATGCCCATGATCTGTCCCTGCCTTCCCTTGAGGGTTGACCATTTTGTCGTTGACCGTTCTATCCTGACCAGCTGAGATGTGGGCGGCATCACAACAATAAGTCTAACGTGCCTCAAAACACGAGGAAGGCTAACCTCATTAAAAAATGCCCGCCGAAGCCGGCAGTGCTGGCCTACGGGTGGCAAAATAAAAACTGGCACTACGCATTTTACGTCCGAGTGAAACGTCTCGTCCATTTGTCTCTCGTGCTAGGAACAGCTCTGACTACCTAGTTTCCGAATGCCGCTCTTGCTCGGAACAGCTCTGACTAGGTAGTTTTCCGAATGTCCGCCGTGCCTGGAACAGCTCTGAAGGGCGCAAGGACAAGCACATGTCCGAAAACTCGCTGAGTGGATACCATCTGCGGACTTGTCTGGTTTGTGCAGGAACGGCCCGTGGTGAAGGAAAGCCCAATATATTGAAGTGAGGATTTAAAGCAGCCATAAGCAGGACGTGACGATTCCCTCGGCTAGCCCAGAACCAGGGCGCTATGTGTCGGCCCTGCAACTATGGAAGCAACCTTGGATGGCGGAAAATGCTATGGACTGTCCCTGCCTTCCTTTGAGGGATGACAGTTGTCTTCGACCGTTCCATCCTGGCCAGCTGGGTTGCAGACGGCACCGCAAAAGTGAGAGTCTCCCAGGAATGCTACCTGGTCAAAAAAGCACGCTAAAGTCGATGTGTTGGCCTACGGGTTTCGGCCCAAGGGCGCATAACAGACACACCGCAATCACATCTGAAAAGAAAAAAAAAAACACTCCGGATGATCGCAAAGAAGAAGAAGAATGGCATCAATTATGAATGTGACAATGTAGCCCCAGAAAGATTAAATTTAGTGATGTTGGTTGTTCCTGAATGGCATCAATTATGAATGTGACTATGTAGCCCCAGAAAGATTAAATTTAGTGATGTTGGTTGCTCCTGAAGGGCATCAATTATAAATGTGACTATGTAGCCCCAGAAAGATCACACCTGCTACAGCTACAGTGGTGTGACTTAGAATTAAATATTCTAAGTATGGTTCTAGATGTAATTTCTTTTGACTTTAACACAGTGGCGAATTCATGTGAATGCTTTGTTCTGTTCTTGTACGTAATGTGGTGTGGTATGCTAATAGCCAACTGTTATGAGAAACCCTGAAATGGCTCGATAAGAATCTCTAGGGGTAGAGACAGATCATAAGGTAAGGTTTCCTAACAGAGGGTCAGTACAGCACAGGAAAGTTACCGAACTTCAGAGCGGAAAACACTTGCTCTTGGTAAACTGAAAGTCCGTGTGGTTATCCTGCCACATTCTGCTCTATAGTGATGATGTCACTTGATGAATATTATCAATGTGAACACACATAAAACTTACACACAAATTAACAAGTAAATAAACAACTCCGGTCTATAAATTATAGCATTATAATGGGATAACATTGGGAAAAGAGAGTGTGTATGCTCGTGTGACATCTTCAAAGATACAAATTCCAAAAATACATACAAAGATCTCTAATTATCTCTAAATTATCACTAAACTGTTCAATGTCTTCTCAGGGAGCAATTAACTAACTCTGTGTATTCACTAACATTGTCCCTTAAGGCACCATGGAGTCTATTAAAAATGTTCTGGGAGTCACTGTAAACATAGACTTAAAAAGTCTCTTGAGATCCCACTGAGCCCATTATAAATGTTCTTGGAGTCACTGAAACACACGACTAACAAAGTCTCTTGAGATCATCACAAAATACCTCGAGAATGTCCATGTTTGTACTAATATTGTGAGTATTAAGTTTGGTTGGCCTTGCCATCAACAAACAGGATACTAATAAAGTAGTTTGCTGGTTTTTATATGCTGGAGGTGTTTTGATATCGGAGGTGTCAAGGATGTTCACTGGAAATTCGCACTTCCAGCAGCAGCAAGGCGAATCCCTTCATCTTTGATCGATGACGTTGATCCTCTCGACGACACTATTCTGCATTCAGAATATACCCCAGTTCAGCCACCAAAAACAAGACCACAATCCCAATGTCTTCAAGAATTAAAAACTACATCTCCTGAACTGAACCACACGTCCTTCCCTGACGAAGCATCTCGGCCAATTGCGCCCAAATATTGGGATTTCCTGCAGAATTTCCTTCCGTCATCTAATCAACATAAATTATGTTAATGTGAATCCTTCTCTCCCGCACCAATGGAATTTGCACATGAACTGAGCATTTTGGCGCGAAAACTGACGTCACCCTGGTGGGGTAGGTGCGAAGTTCTGGGGATTGGGTGTGGGGGGGGGGGGGGGGGGTAATTTTGTAGCTTGCTCGCCCCAGTCTTGTGCAGATGTTATTTCTCCCAGTGTGGGCGAAGTGTATTTTTAGCCGTTGTAAACCTTCATAACTGTTCGCGGCGGCAATTATGTTATAGTTCAAAAACGCAGGAATGGCCTGTTGTACCATTGTGAACTACTGAAGTGTCTTTCCTTCTTTATTCCAAAGTTGCTGGGGGAGAAAGACATCCAAAATGTCACATGTGGCTAGGTGTTTTTGGAGCATATTTGGTGGGAAGCCTATTAGTTTGTCTCTTGGTAATTTGTCAAAGGTTTTCTTAACATTCCCATAATTATTCTGCTTAATATTTTCCAAAGAACTGACAATGTTATTCTCCTGTAATTTTCACTCTCTCATAGGGTTTCTTCATCGGATGGTAGCTTCATCAGATATCTTTCTGTCTGGAAAGATAATGCATATTACCAACTCGACCGAAGTCAACAAGTAGCAATGTTCAGCATCCGCACAGGACATAACAGACCGAGATACACAACTTGTTCAATAAACTAAAGATAGTTTAACATACTAATGTGTGACTTACTGACTAACCATTGCACAACAAAACAATAAACAGAAAGACAGAATAAATGCTGGAAGAAAATCAATTGTGAGGTATGTACACATTGAGGTATGGACACCAGACATACATTTGGATTATTAGCTGAAAGAATAATTTAACAAGGACGAACTCTATTGATCTTCTTTATTGATTATGGACAAAGTTTTGACCGGGTGTCTTGGGCTACACGTGTTCAAATAATGGAGCAGATCGGGACAGAGAAATCGATAATTGGACTGATATATAATTTATATACTAAACAAGAATCAATAGTTTATAGTTTATAATAAAAAAGGAAATACGACCCCCCCCCCCCCACCCCCCCCCACCACCACCAACCACTCTCCCAGCTTTAAATTATGATACATATTGGTATATTATGAGACGATTGCAAGGAAACAGCACAAGCACACCAGAAATCACTATATAAGATAACCAATGCGACTAAAATATATGGTATGAAGAAATTTATTCAGAAGACAAAGACCAAGGCACTAGCACAGTGGTTCTCAATCTTTATTGGTCCATGCACCCTTTCACCATATGTTCAGAATGTCATCCCCCCTTTCATATTTCCTCCCTATAAATTCTCCTTCTCTCTCTCTCTCTCCCCCCCCCCCCCCCCTTTTTCGTTGCTCCTACACATTATACGTAAAAATGGAAGCTACATTTAATAACACATACTAGAACAAGTCTAGACGTCTACATAAAACGTGATTTGCACGTCTATTTACATTCCATCCATCATGTGCCATGCCGATAAGCGTGGGAGGTCATTTTTGCCATATCACTCGATCACCAGAGTCGTGGATCAGCTCCGTGTTCCTGTCTCGACCATGCCATGTGGTGGCCAAGCCATCCAGGTATTTACTTCTCGGTCTTCCCCTTGGTCTCTTCCCTTCCATCTTGCCAGTTGTCACCAAGTTCTCCAAGTCATTTCTTCTCATAATATGCCCAAAAGATTTGACTATGTCAGTGGTTCTCAACGTTTTTTTTTTTTTTTTTGGCCCATGCATCCCTTCACCATATGTTCATAATGTCATCCCCCCTTTCGTATTTCTTCCCTATAATACCTCCCCTCCCCCCCCCCTTTTTTTTTAAACACAGGCGATGTTTTTGTCAATCACATGGCCGCTTTCGAGAGTGTGTCTACCATTTGAAGACGCGGGGACACATTTCGCGTGTTGTTTAACACACAAAATACTCGCTTGTTAAAGTTTACAGAAGCAATAATGATTCAATCAACGCAAGCCAGATTTGTACTAAAAGAAAGACATGTTGATTGATTGATTGATTGATTTAAGAACCGACATCACAGCATTCGGGACATTCCCATAAGCGCTCCACCCCCATCCCCAGCTGCCAGCGAAGAGTTCCAACAACGATAGTACCAGTAGCAATCTGATTATATGTCCGTCTCGCCTTTCCTCTGAGCGTCGAGCGTCTGCCAGATCCCCTCGTCACTCCTCGCTGTCTCATTCTTGCCAGACCATGGTGATCCATTTGCTCCTCCGAGGTGTACGCGTGCTCCCACAAGGCCGCAACCACGTCTGCCTTGTCATGCATCAATACTTCACCAAGTTTTGCAGAACCAGCCAATCTGTCCGCCTGTTCATTCCCCAGCACATCGGCATGCCCCGTAGAAAAGATCCAGGCGATGCTTGCCACCCGTGACCTCCGAAGCGAAGCAAGCCACTCTGCCCGAAGCTTGCCTGTCATCACCTTCCTCAGCATGCTTTCTGAGTCTGTTACAATCACGGTGTGTGTGTGTGTGTGCGTGTGTGTGTGTGTGGGGGGGGTGGTGGTGTATTCTCCATCCAGTGGAAAGCTGCACTGACCGCCTTCACCTCCATTCTTAAGCTAGATGTTGTGGTATCTTCTTCTTCTTCGTTCATCCGGAGTTTTTTTTTTTCGGATGTGATTGCGTTGTGCCTGTTTACAGCAGAGCTGCGTTCTTGCGCCGTTAGGCCGACACATCCGACTTCTGCGGGCATTTGTTGACGGGGTTAACCTTCCCGGGGAGATGTTGTGGTATTATATGCCAGGCTCTCCTGCACCAAACGTCGACCATTAGCTTTTGCTAAGAACCCTAAGGCACTTCTCCTACCTCTCAACACAGAAAGACATGTTAGTCAGCTTAAAATTACCATGGTGGACAATTGACATTACTGTGTGAACAGGTGTATATTTCACCTTGAAGGATTTATCTAGTTAATTTACTTTATATTGTGTGAATTCTGCAGTGTGTACCTGACGAGACATTGTTTTCAATTTCTGAAACGTCGCCTCCTATTACCAACAGGTAGGAGTGCTGTTCGGGAGAGAATGGGTAAAGAAACGCGCAGAAAGGTCATATAACGGTTAACGTATCAACGCCTGGTGAGTTGATTGGTACAGAATGAGTTAATAATTTATTAGATTGTATTAGACATTGTACTAAAAGAACAGGCATTTTCCTTACACGAATCACCCCTGAACGTCCTGGTGTGAAAGCTCTTTCAATGCTACAAACAGAAACTGTCTGCTGATTTTACTTTAACCAAATCAAAGGGACAGCATTGACTCAGGGAGTGGAAAGACTGTTTAAATAGGACTGTGCTAATCTGGTTACATTTTCTAGAAGGATCAATTCAGATTATTTGTTAATGCACTTGTCACTTAGGAAGCTTCGGTAATGTAGTGGCTATGATGGTTGCCTTTCATCCTGATGGTTATGTGTTGGAATCCCTCTCGAGGTGGGGATTTAAACAATAAATGTAAAATCAAGGTCCAGGTTGACCCAGCCTAAAATGGAGGCCAGGAAATGTTCTGAGAAGTAAAGCGTGATACTGACCACATCAGCCATCTAGTACTGATTGGTCTATACAGATATCAGGCAGTTTTGTCCACGATTTTAATGTGAGTATTTCCGAGGTGTGATGAGAGGACGTTACATATCATAGAATAATTTTCTAGTGTATTAGCATGAATATATGGGGTTTCACTGCTGCTGCTGAACTAGCGCTTGTGGCAAATTTCATAATGGGTCTAGCTGCTTCAGCGTAGATTTGTTTACATATTGTTGTGTTTATTTCCCAGGATGTTTAGCTTGATTGTTTACATTACAGCGAGTCTTTGGCTGGCCTTTGAATTTGTTGTGTTTGTCTTCCAGGTGGGCCAGGTGTCGAGGCATACACCCCCCCAAAAAAATTTAGGTGCTTCTTTCTGAGCTTTTTGTTGACATTCTAACATTTGGGATATTTTCTGTCTGTGTTAATAATTTATTTTAAAAAAAAAGACGTAATGGCAGCCCCAAAGCAGATATTGCCATTAGAAGTTTGAAATGTTAGGACTTTGCATTTTTTAGTTATGTATGTGGAACGACGTCAAAGGAAATTGGACATTTCCATTAGTGCTCAGTCGTCTAATACAGCAGCCATCCTTAAGTATTTCTGCTCACTGCTTCCATGCGGAGTTGGTTATATCTTCTCTCTTGACCTCGAAGACACTAACGTGTTTGACCAGGCTTCACTTCAATTTCTCATTCCATGTAGTCGGGCTGGGTCAGTCTAGTTAGTATCCCCCAGGAGAATCCATACTGCATTTATTATACCGTATAAGCCCTATCCAATCTTCTTCCCGTGTGTATTGGTGCATTATTTGCCAGCTGGCCATTACCTTTTATTCCGGCATGTCCGGGTGCGCACATCCAGGTGAGCAATATGAAGCGTGACCTCCGAATGTTGTCTATTCTGCTGCCCATGCAAGTGCCCAGAAGGAAGCGGTGACCTCCATAGTTGATCTAGATCAGTGGTTCTCAACATTTTTTTGGCCTCATGCCCCGCTTTACCATATGTTCAGAACGTCATTCCCCCCCCCCCCCCCCGACCCTTTCGAATTTCCTCCCTATAAATCTCCCCACCCTTACACAGTATACATAAAAATGGAAGCTAAATTTAATAACACATAATAGAACAAGTCTAGACATCTACATAACACGGTTATTTGTGGGTCTACTTACGTTATAAAACTAATTTAATTAGGGCAAGAAGTACAGAACCGTAAAATTTAGAGGGAAAAACAATATCAAGTAACTGGTTCTTGTATTAATGCGATCTTGAAATAATATTAATTCCACCCCCGCCCAACCCCACCCCCACCCCACCACACTGGAAACACTGGAATTCCTCACCGGTTGAGAACCATCTAGATGTAGTTATCTCAAACGCGGAACAATCCCCTTTGATTGTCTCCCCTTTCCTTCGTGCTGTGTACTCCTCCGCTGAACTTGAACCGCGCTCCGCTAACCTATCTGTCTAGATCAGGGTTGGGCAAACTTTTCGTGCGGAGGGCCGCATTGACAAATGTAAAGCTATTGGCGGGCCGCATATATATATATATATATATATATATATATATATATATATATATATATATATATATATATATATATCCATTTTGTTTACAGCAACCTATAACAATAAGTAATTATTAATTATTTATAGGTTACGTAGACAGTCACAATTTTTTGGGCATGTTATGAGAAGAAATGATTTGGAGAACTTGGTGACAACTGGTAAGATCAAGGGGAACAGACCAAGGGGAAGACCTAGAAACAAGTATCTGGATGGCTTGGCCTTGTGGCATGGTCGAGACAGAAACACGGAACTGATCCACGACTCTGTTGATCGAGTGAGATGGCAGAACATGACCGCCCACGCTTACCGGCATGGCACATGATGGATGGATGGATAGGTTACTAGCTGACCCGGCCCGGCTTCGCCCAGGCCCTGGAGGGGATCTATCTATCTATCAGTCTGTCTGTCTGCTTGTTTGTCTGTCTGGCTGGCTGACCCGGCCCGGCTTCACCCAGTCCCTGGTGGGGAGCATCTAATTTAATTCATATACGTAGTCATATAAGCTCTCCCGTTCCCGACTATCTGTTTGTCTGTCTGTCCCGGCCCGGCTTCACCCAGTCCCTGGTGGGGAGCATCTAATTTAATTCATATACGTAGTCATATAAGCTCTCCCGTTCCCGACTGTCTGTCTGTCTGTCTGACCCGGCCCGGCTTCACCCAGTCCCTGGTGGGGAGCATGTCATCTAATTCATATAAGTAGTCAAATAAGCTTCCGTTCCCGACTATCTGTCTGTCTATCTGACCCGGCGTGGTTTCGCCCAGCTCCTGGCGCACAGTAACTTAAAAGAATGTCCTTCCACACACCATTCAATGAAAACTGTAGAAAAAGATGGGTTACAATGTTATGCATTATGCATTATTTTTATGAAAACTTTGAAAATTCCTTAAAGATTATATCATTATTTATTATAACTCATATGCCAGAAAATAACTATAGACAAAGAGTTTAACAATAGTGCAAGTAAGTCCAACAATATGACTATAAAGTATATAGAAATGTTATTTAAAGTTATGCCCCTTGAAATAACTTTTCTAGAGTGAAGTCCCCCTGCTATATAGACATTATATAATGAAATGGAAAAGTAAGTGTTATTAAATAAGTAGAAGATTTTACATTAAGAAATTATTATAGTCGGTTGCACAGGAATGAAAGGAAGACGTGTAGAAAATTTCATCTCAATCGGATGTACCGTTATCGAACGCATCCAATACCCACAAACAAACATACACTCTGTTTTATAGATATAGATTAAGCAGTATAAATAACTAATTATTGCAATTTTATTTTACTTATACACTTATACATTATATTTGACAATATGGACAAAAACCTTTACTAATTTGTTAACACGATTTTATAACTTGTTATTATAACAAATATTCTTTATTATCTATCAATGGCTTTAATTTAGACACACAGCGACTACATTGTCACTACAGTTGTTGATTTCTAATGAGATGTATGTAACTGCTTGCAATTTTTGACAATATTCTTGAAATCTGGAGCAAGTTTACTTGTTGAATTTTGCATGACAGCATGCAAGTCCGACAATAAAGACCTATTCTTAGATTTGTTGATCTTCAAGCAAGAGAATGCTTGTTCGCAAATGTATGTTGATCCAAATAATGTTAAAAAGTTTAGCTGCAAAGATTTTCAAGTTGGGAAATGATTCTTGTGATAAAGATCCATAGAAATCCAGCAAACCATCTGTCTTGAATTTCTCTTTCAGGTCATGATCTGCTTGTAAGTCAAGCAGCTCCAACTGTATGTCCTCTGTGGCTGTATCAGCTTCTGCACTAAAAGGTGAACTGAGAATATTGAAACTATGGCTCTAATTTCTTGAAATCTTGGAATCTCCATTCAAATTCTTCAATCAATGCATCTAATTGGACTTTGTATTTTTCAGTCATTTCACCAGAAATGGTTTCTTGTTTCAGCAAAGGGGAGTGACAAAATCTTTTTTCACTTGCTTGTCTGGAGAACAGTGATAATTTTACCTGAAATGATTTTACATACACATACAATTCATGTGCAAACACACCTTTGCCCTGAAGTTTGACATTCAGTTCATTTAACTTTTCCATAATTTCAATGGCAAACATAAAACTGCCACTCTTTATTGACAATATTAGTATTGTTGTTTGTCCATCAAGAATGATGATGACCATTCATGTCATCCAGTGGGGTTGAAGGTGTGGAGCCGTGGGTTCTAAGATGGCTGATAAGGCCTATTTTGGCTCGAAATGTTCTTTGACAATGTGGACAAAGAATGCTTGACGTCTCTGGAGGAGAATTTCCTGCAGTGGTTTTGTCCTGCCTTTTCTTAACAGCTCTTGCAGTCCTGGTTGCCTCACATATAACTGCACCTTTGCGCAATGATGCACGCCACGAATTTCGGTCTCTGGCTGCAGCCTCCCAGGTGTCATGATGAATTCCAAAAGCATTCAGTGAAATTTTCAGAGTGTCTTTAAAACGTTTCCTCTGGCCACCCTGGGAGCGTTTACCACAACGCAGTTCGCTGTAAAAAATTCGTTTAGGGAGCCTGTGATCTGGCATGCGAGTCAAGTGACCAGCCCAGCGAATCTGATTCTTCATCAGTAGAGTGTGGATACTGGGTATGGATGCTCTTTCTAGGACTTCAGTGTCTGGAATCTTGTCTTGCCATTTAATCTTCAGTAGCTTCCTTAGGCAGACTGTGTGGAAGTGGTTTAATTTCCTAGCGTGTCGCTGATAAACAGTCCAGGTTTTACAAGCATATAGCAGTGTGGATAATACAACTGCTTTGTAGACTTTTAGCTTTGTTTGCAGGCTTATTCCAGTTCTGTCCCATACATTCTTGTACAGTCTGCCAAAGGCTGCACTGGCCTTGGAGATTCTTGCATTCACTTCGTCATCGATTGTGGCAGCTTGTGACACGGTGCTGCCAAGATAGGTAAATTTGTCCACAACACTTAGTCTATGATCATTCACTTTGATATTCGGCACAGTGTGATTATTCCCTGGAGCTGGCTGGTACATAACTACAGTCTTCTCCAAGTTGATATTGAGCCCAAAGTTGGCACAGGCATGTGAGAAAGCTGAAACATTATGTTGCATGTCCGCCTCTGAGTTGGCGTATAGAGCGCAATCATCAGCAACAGGAGCTCTCTGACGGTGCCACTGTTAATTTTGGTTTTAGCTTTTAGCCTTCTTTTTTTTTAAAAAAAATTTGAAAATTTTTTCTTTCCATCCAATAAAAGGGGGGAGGTTTTTTTTAATTTGGGGGGGGCCCCCCCAATTTTTTTAATGGGCGTGCTCAAAAAATTTTTTTTT
>JACEFZ010001677.1:72500-83517 GCA_014155875.1 Cepaea nemoralis | reverse complement strand
TCCCCTTTTTTTTCCCCATCTCAGTGTTACATTATTATAAAAGTTTCTTTCTTTACCTCTGAACCACTCCCACTGTGCACAAGTCGAACGCAAGGCTTGATAACGCAACTCGAATTGTTTTTCCACAATTTATGGGTTAATCACAAAATACATTGCATTTGTACAAGCGCAATTACCCAACGCTATAAGTTAACAAACAGTTCAACAATCACTCCTAACAACATTCTAGTAGCGGCTCAATGTGTGGCCGTGCTACTTGAAACATGAACCAGGTCCGAATTTGAACGTTGCTCAAGCCCAACTGATTGAAAGTGACGCAACGTTCTTTCACGGAGCGATTTCAGGGTGCAAATGGTTTTCCTCGCTCTTTTGACCATCGCTCGTGGCGGGTCACTTTGCACGGTCTCCGCACTTTAACCAACCCATGCCATGATCCGTTTTTCTATAAACTGAATCATGGCAATACTATCCGGCAAAAATCAGACAGTTGGTTGTGTGATGATGAATTGTTCAAATCCTTGTAACATCAGATAGTTGGTTGTGAAATGATGAATTGTCCAAATCCTTGTAACATCAGATAGTTGGTTGTGAAATGATGAATTGTCCAAATCCTTGTAATATCAGATAGTTGGTTGTGAAATGATGAATTGTCCAAATCCTTGTAACATCAGAACAGTTGGTTGTGTAATGATGAATTGTCCACATCCTTGTAACATCAGACAGTTGGTTGTGTAATGATGAATTGTCAACATCCTTGTAACATCAGACAGTCGGTTGCGAAATGATGAATTGTCAACATCCTTGTAACATCAGACAGTTGGTTGTGTAATGATGAATTGTCCACATCCTTGTAACATCAGACAGCTATGTGAAGATAAAATGTCCAAATCCTTGAAACATCAGATAGTTGGTTGTGAAATGATGAATTGTCCAAATCCTTGTAACATCAGACAGTTGGTTGTGTAATGATGAATTGTCCACATCCTTGTAACATCAGACAGTCGGTTGTGAAATGATGAATTGTCAACATCCTTGTAACATCAGACAGTTGGTTGTGTGATGATGAATTATCCACATCTTTGTATCATCAGGCAGCTGTGTGATGATGAATTGTCCACATCTTTGTATCATCAGACAGCTGTGTGATGATGAATTGTCCAAATCCTTGTATTATCAGACAGTTGGTTGAGAAATGATGAATTGTCCACATCTTTGTATCATCAGACAGTTGGTTGTGTGATGATGAATTGTCAACATCTTTGTATCATCAGGCAGCTGTGTGATGATGAATTGTCCCAATCCTTGTATCATCAGACAGTTGGTTGTGTGATGATGAATTGTCCACATCTTTGTATCATCAGACAGTTGGTTGTGTGATGATGAATTATCCAAATTCTTGTAATATCTGACAGTTGGTTGTGTAATGATGAATTTTCTCAATCCTTGCAACATCAGACAGTTGTATGATGATGAAATGTCAAATCCTTGTAACATCAGACAGTTGGTTGTGTAATGATGAATGATTTTCAGGATTACCTCAAAAAGAGACCATAAAGTCTTGAAGATACCTTTCAACCAGCCTTTATTGTGGAGGTGGCACTTTATTGATTGATGTATCTACCTCTTCATTTATCGACCCCTACTAATTCTAACGTCTCTGAGTAAACTTTCCATTATTCTTATCGACATCACCTGCAATGTTTATGCCTGCCGACCTCCAACAGGTGAATGTTTGTATATAATTTACCTGAATTTTTCTTGTCACAGGCTCGCGGATGTAGACTAAGCAATTACAGTAACAAGCTAAACACACAGGCGTATTAATTTCTGAACCAAGATTTTCAAGCTTTGTTTCAGTCAGTAAGATAATGAATGCTTGTAGTCGGTAAATGCCCAGGGCAGAGAATTGATACACGGATTACAGTCTTCTGTGTATCTTCCCCAGTCACAAACATGACTATCCTTGTCAGCAGCAGCATAATCATCAAAATAGCGCCATCACCGCATTGAAAGTCGTAATGTGAGATGTTTAATGACGAATTGTCCAAATTCTTGTAACATCAGACAGTTGATTGTGTGACGATGAACTGTCCAAATCTGGCAAACATCAGACAGTTGGTTGGTTGTATAATGATGAATTGCCGCAATCTTGCAAACATCAGACGGCTGGCTGTATAATGATGAATTGTCTAAATTCTGCAAACATCGGACATTTGGTTGTACAACGATGAATTGTCTCAATCCTGCAAACATCAGACAAATGCTTTGTCGGCGTTCTTACAAATTAGGATGTGTGTACTCATAGAGCCCGGAGCTATTGACGCAAGAGAAACGGTTCAGATTTGAGTTTCACATAATTTTTTGACAACCTTTCTAGATTTCGTTTGCACTGACATCAAAATCGATGTCCTCCTAATTATGAATATCTGTCGCCACAGCTTGGTTGTATAGTGCAATATAATGGTGTGTTGCGTGAACTAGTTATACATACACAAGGGATATGGTTATTGTGGGTGGATGGGTGGGTGGTTGGTAGATTGGTTATTTGGTTGGTTGGTTGGGTGGTTGTTTAGGTGATTGGTTGGGTAATTGGTTGGTTGGTTTGTTGGGTTGTTGATTGGTTGGTTGGTTGGATGGTTGTTTGATTGGTTGGTTGTTGGTTGGTTGGTAGGATGGTACTTGTTGGTTGATCGGTTGGTCGGTTGATTGGTTGGTTGGTTGGTTGGCCTGTTGGTTGGTTGGTTGGTTGGTTGGTTGGTTGGTTGGTTGGTAGGTCGGTGCACGAGTGCAGCTTTCTCGGAAACTCCCGAGGGTTGTCGCTGGAGCTACGGAGTTTGTGCTTTGTGCTACCCTTTGGTCAGGTCAGGTTGTGGGATAAAACCCGCTGCAGTGAAATTTACCCTCTAGTCTTTAAATCCTGTAAACGGCGAGGAAAGGTCATGTGGCCACATATTGACTGCATGAAGTGATATAAGTGAGACGGATATATAACTGCAGAGTAGAAGATTATGAAAGTGGATAATAACCAGAAATAACTAATTGTGAATTTCTGTTATTTCATGAAGTTTCTAGGGATCTTCGTGTTGTTGAATTCTGTGTAGAGACAATCTTGGTCAACCAACTTTGAGGCATTCACAAAGTTCATAAACACTCAAAACTCCGAGGAAAGGCCAGGCGGATATGTAATTTATAATCAGAATATTACTTGTAACATTATTATAGGGACTCGTCGCTAATTGTTGAAGATGAGGAAGGAGTAAGTATGCATTGTCTACATATTGTCGGTATTGTTTGCATATGGTCTGCATTGTCTACATATTGTCTGTATTCTCTACATATTGTCTGTATTCTGTACATATTGTCTGTATTCTCTACATATTGTCTGTATTCTCTACATATTGTCTGCATTGTCTACATATTGTCTGTATTCTCTACATATTGTCTGTATTCTCTACATATTGTCTGTATTCTCTACATATTGTCTGTATTCTCTACATATTGTCTGTATTCTCTACATATTGTCTGTATTCTCTACATATTGTCTGTATTCTCTACATATTGTCTGTGTTGTCTACATTTATCTGTATTGTCTACATATTGTCTGTAGTGTCTACATATTGTCTGTAGTGTCTACATATTGTCTGTGTTGTCTACATATTGTCTGTATTCTCTACATATTGTCTGCATTGTCTACATATTGTCTGTATTCTCTACATATTGTCTGTATTATCTACATATTGTCTGTATTCTCTACATATTGTCTGTATTATCTACATATTGTCTGTATTCTTTACATATTGTCTGCATTGTCTACATATTGTCTGTATTCTCTACATATGGTCTGTATTCTCTACATATGGTCTGTATTCTCTACATATGGTCTGTATTCTCTACATATTGTCTGTATTCTCTACATATTGTCTGTATTCTCTACATATTGTCTGTATTCTCTACATATTGTCTGTATTCTCTACATATTGTCTGTATTCTCTACATATTGTCTGTATTCTCTACATATTGTCTATTTTGGCTACACATTGTCTGTGTTGTCTACATATTGTCTGTATTCTCTACATATTGTCTGTATTGTCTACATATTGTCTGTATTCTCTACATATTGTCTGTATTCTCTACATATTGTCTGTATTGTTTACATATTGTCTGTATTGTTTACATATTGTCTGTGTTCTCTACATATTGTCTGTATTCTCTACATATTGTCTGTATTGTCTACATATTGTCTGTATTCTCTACATATTGTCTGTATTCTCTACATATTGTCTGTATTCTCTACATATTGTCTGTATTCTCTACATATTGTCTGTATTGTTTACACATTGTATTGCATACACATTATCTGTATTGTTTACATATTGTCTGTTTGTTTGTTTTTATGTTGCATATCCCTTACAGGACGTTGCAGTCAACACAAGTATTGTTCAGCTGCTGTTGATGTACTAGGCAAGATTACGCTCAGTAGTTTGCCATTGCTTTCTGAGCGACCGGCTCACATACCCCGTAAGTTACCGATGCAGAGAGAACCGCTACCAATTCTCGAGTACATCATGTCACTCGCGAAAGTTTACGGGATTACGGAGAAAGACGTTAACCCCCTAGGCCAGGGAGACCGAGATATTGTCTGTATCGTTTACATATTGTCTGTAAAGTCTTCATAGTGTATGTATTGTCTACATAGAGTCTGTGATGTCTACATATTGTCTGTATTGTCTACATAGAGTCTGTGATGTCTACATATTGTCTGTATTGTCTAACTATTGTCTGCTTTTTTACATATTGTCTGTATTCTCAATATATCGTCTGTATTATATATATATATATATATATATATATATATATATATATATATTATATATATATAATATATATATATATATATATATATATTTTCTGTATTGTCAATGTATTGTCTACATATTGACTGTACTGTCAGCAAAGTATTTGTGTTGTCTATGTCATTTCCACATATTGTCTGTAATGTCTAAGTAATATCTACATACAGTCTGCATTGTCTAGTGCCTACATTGTTTCTGTATTGTCTACATATTGTCCGTACTGTCAACATATTGTCTGTACTGTCTATGTAATGTTTATATATTCTCTGTAATGTCTATATAGTGTCTACACATTGCTCATATTGTCTGCATATTGTCTTTGTAATGTCTACATACTCTCTATATTGTCTATGTAATGTCAGTATTGTCTACAAACTGTCTGTATTGTTAATATGAAGTCTGCATTTGTCTGTAGCGTCTATATAATGTCTACATATTGTCTGTAGCGTCTATACAATGTCTACATATTGTCTGTAGCGTCTATGCAATGTCTAATATTGGCTGTAGCGTCTATACAATGTCTACCTATTGTCGTGTAGCGGCCTAGGAATAATGTCTACATAATTGTCCTGTAGTCGTCTATATGATGTCTACATATTGTGTTGTAGTTTCTATAATTAATGTCTACATATTGTCCTGTAGCGTCTATATAATGTCATACCATATTGTCTTAGCATCTATATACTGTCTACATATTGTCTGTAGCGTCCTATATATGTCTAACATAGTGTTTGTATGTCTATATACATGTCTAACATATTGTCTGTAGCGTCTATATAATGTCTACATATTGTCTGTAGCGTCTATACAATGTCTACATATTGTCTGTAGCGTCTATGCAATGTCTAAATATTGTCTGTAGCGTCTATACAATGTCTACATATTGTCTGTAGCGTCTATATAATGTCTACATATTGTCTGTAGCGTCTATATAATGTCTACATATTGTCTGTAGTGTCTATATAATGTCTACATATTGTCTGTAGCGTCTATATAATGTCTACATATTGTTTGTAGTGTCTATATAATGTCTACATATTGTCTGTAGTGTCTATATAATGCCTACATATTGTCTGTAGCGTCTATATAATGTCTACATATTGTTTGTAGTGTCTATATAATGTCTACATATTGTCTGTAGCGTCTATATAATGTCTACATATTGTCTGTAGTGTCTATATAATGTCTACATATTGTCTGTAGCGTCTATATAATGTCTACATATTGTCTGTAGCGTCTATATAATGTCTACATATTGTCTGTAGCATCTATATAATGTCTACATATTGTCTGTAGCATCTATATAATGTCTACATATTGTCTGTAGCATCTATATAATGTCTACATATTGTTTGTAGTGGTCTATATAATTGTCTACATATTGTATGTAGCGTCTATATAATGTCTACATATTGTCTGTAGCATCTATATAATGTCTACATATTGTCTGTAGCGTCTATATAATGTCTACATATTGTTTGTAGTGTCTATATAATGTCTACATATTGTCTGTAGCGTCTATATAATGTCTACATATTGTCTGTAGCGTCTATATAATGTCTACATATTGTCTGTAGCATCTATATAATGTCTACATATTGTTTGTAGTGTCTATATAATGTCTACATATTGTCTGTAGCGTCTATATAATGTCTACATATTGTCTGTAGCGTCTATACAATGTCTAAATATTGTCTGTAGCGTCTATATAATGTCTACATATTGTCTGTAGCGTCTATATAATGTCTACATATTGTCTGCAGCATCTATATAATGTCTACATATTGTCTGTAGCATCTATATAATGTCTACATATTGTCTGTAGCATCTATATAATGTCTACATATTGTCTGTAGCATCTATATAATGTCTACATATTGTCTGTAGCGTCTACATAATGTCTACATATTGTCTGTAGCGTCTATATAATGTCTACATATTGTCTGTAGCGTCTATACAAGTAACAAGTTTCTCTTATCTTGGACATGTAATAACAGATGATGGCAGAAGTGAAATGAAAATCAAAAAGAGAATAGGAATGACCAAAAATACTTTCAACGGCATGAAATCAGTAGTAACATCTAGAGAGATTAATAAATCATTCATCATCATCAAGTGTTGAATTATTCGCCACCAATACTGTGTCATCTGCATAGCGTATATTATTTATATTATAACCTCCAACTAGTATTCCTGGCATCTCTTTGACACTACAATCAAGCCCACATAAAGCATTAAAAATGAGAATTGTCAAAAGCTACGTATATTCAATGCTACTGTATGACTCGAAAGCCTGAGCATTGAACAAGCAACTAGAAATTCGCAAAGAAGCCCTGGAGATGTGGATATACAGACGAATAGGTCGTATTTCATAGAAACAAAAACAATCAAATGCAGAGGTCCTAGAAAAACTGGGAATGAAGAGAGAGTTGTTGAAAGAAATAAAGAGGAGACAAGTGAAATATTTTGGCCACGTTAAAAGACATGATACTCTTATAATAACCATACTGGATGCAAGGTTGAGGGCAAGCGAGCAAGAGGTAGACAACGATACAAGTGGGAGGATAACATCAAGAGATGGACGAACATCAGCCTGACAGAATGTACAGTCAAGGCAAGAGACAGACAGTGTTGGAGATCCATTGCAGCCAACCTTCATTGCGGAGACGGCACCTGATTGATTGATTGATACAATGTCTACTTATTGTCTGTAGCATCTATATATTGCTTGCAAATTGTCCATACATCCAGAATTCATATCTCTCGGGTGTCAAATAAATAAGCCATACAAATCATAAATTCCCTTTTTGGGTACAACATGGCTCCAAAAACTTGCCATCCCAGGGGGACACAATTCCAATTTTCATTGTCATGTTGTCTATCAAATTACATTCCCTTGCAACCATGCCCGATATCCATTTACTCTGTCGTCACAGAGTGACAAACCAATTGGACGATAAGCTGGTATTTTATGTCTAGGTCAAAAACCATCCTTGAAAATAATTATTCCAGTTTTCAATTCATATACGTATTACCTTACCAGTTGTAAAGCTACACGACCGTAATTATATTTTGTCCTACATTCTAAACATTTCCCAGCTAAGAATACAGATTTTCTTGATATTCTAGATCAGGGAATATCAGATAGAAATTTTCTTATTGGTGCTTCTGCCTTTTAATGAAGTCTACATTTTTGCATTTCGTTTGTTAACCAGAAACTGGAGAAACCAGCTCATGTCGCGGGTTGGCATTAGTCGGGTCGGGAAATTTGAAGAGCCGATTTTTCAGTAAACCCACGTATTTACCCTGCTGTAGACAAAAGTAACGGTTAACTGCATGTCATTCACACGACGCTGCAATCAAGCCCAGCATGTATTGGCTGTTTGAGATTTATTAGGTAATGTTAGTTTAGTTGTTTGTCATTACTTTCTAGACGGCCGACACCTCACACCATCGAAATCAGCGCTAAGCTGTCTACTTCTAAATCGGCCGCAACTATTAGCGCAAACTAGTCTGCTTCCACATCACCACAGCTGATTCCGGACCCTCCCCTCGGTACCACAGGGAATTATAAATTGCGCGCTTCACTACACCCCACGCCACAGAGCCGGATTTAGCATTCTGTAGATACAAGATAAACTAGTTCCATGTCCTTTACATGACGTTGCAACCAACGCCAGTATTTATTATCTGTTTATGATTAACTAGGCAATTTAGATCACTAGTTTGGAATACTGGTTGGAGGTTATAATATAAATATATACGCTATGCAGATGACACAGTATTGGTGGCAGATAATTCAACAGACCTACAACAATTGCTGGACACTGTAGTAACAGGGAGTGCAAGGTAAGGACTCTCCTTGAATATCAAGAAAACAGTAACAATTGTGATATCAAATAAATGGTGACACCAAAATGTAAAATAGAAATAGAAGGGAAAATTCTTAACCAAGTGGATAATTTTAAATACCTAGGGCATTATAACATTTGATGGAAGATGTACAGCAAAATAAGGCAAGCCAAAGTCGCATTTCAGAAAATGAAGAGTATCTTGTGCAATAAGTCACTGTCACTGAATGTAAGAAAGAGAGTGCTGAAATGCTATGTAGAACCAGTTTTGCTATATGGCAATGAATCATAGAATGTAAATGAACAAATTAGGGAGAAATTAGAAGCAACGGAGATGTGGTTCCTGAGACGAATGTTGCGAATTCCTTGGACTGCCAGAGTAACTAATAACGACTGCCTGAGACAGGCTAACGAAACTATAACATTATATACTACAATGAGAAAGAGACAAACAGCTTTCTTCGGCCATGTGATGAGAAGAGAGGCATCGGAGAACATCGTGACAACTGGAAAGATCGAGGGGAAGAGAGGCAGAGGCAAGAGAAATGATGCTGGACGGATTGAGACGGTGGCATGGAGGAATATCATCAGCAGAGTTGATCCAGAACACCTAAGACCGGGATCTGTGGAGAGCCATGAACGCCTACGCCAGCTGGCAGGGCACTTGATGATGATGAGTTTGCCCTTGCAAACAAAACAAATATACGGTGAGAGGGGGTGGGGGGGGGGGGGTGGGCTTCAAATGAAAACTTTGGGGGGGGGGGGGGGGGGGGGGAGGATGAATATATACTGAAAAAAGTACAGAACAAATGTGTCATTGTTTGATATAGTCACCACTGCGTTCAATGCAAGTCCTCCAGCGCCAATGAAGTGCTTGGATTCCTGTAGAATAGTCGACTGTTGGGTTCCTACTCGGTGTGGCTGATCCGTTCATGAACAGTCTGTCACAGAATTCACGCCGTTATTAAACTTCCTACTCCACTCATACACTTGCTGGACTGACAGGCATGCATCAGCATACTGGACTTTCATTCTTCGATGACTTTCTATAGGTTTCACCACTTCACTGATAATAAAACGGATAAAGATCGATGCTCCTCTTTAGTGCATGCTAAAAGTGCGGCGGTCATGTTTAAACTATCCTTATGACTTCACCGTGTTCGTCTGCACTGTGATGTCACATGCTTAACCCTCTTGACTACCGTAACAACAATATTGACAGGTTACAAGACAATGGGGGTTGGAGGGTTATGGTAATTTCTATCACACTTTTAATGTTTTCATTTGAAGCACCCTCATACACAGAATAGAAAAAATGCATCACAGCAGTTTTCATTGTCAGCGGACAATGACATCAATAGTCTTCGAGACTACAATCAGAAACAATTGGTTCATTGCTATAACAATTCGCAGACAATGATGTATGTATGGTTATCTATTATTATCGCACGCACACATACAGTGTACATAATTGTTCTGCGAAGACTTTCAAATCCTGGGAGATCAAGTCTACCCCGAACAATTACTGGGAGTCTCCGTGGCGAAGTTGCAAGCCATCTGACTCGGGCTCCGAAGGTTGTGCGTTCGAATCCGGGCCGCGTCCTTCGGTTCACGGGGGAATTTTTTCGGAGATTCCTAGGGGTCGTCGCTGGAGCTACGGAGTTCGTTATTTTTGCGACGCTTTCGGCAGTTCGCTGCGGAAAGACACTGAGCCATATGGGATAAAATCGGGTGCAATGAAGTCGACCCATTCGACTTTTCAGGACTGTTTAATCTATTATTATCATCATAAGCAGTAACGGCTTTAGTACAATCAAATGCCTTACCGTTCTCCACAACCATGCATCAGTTGGTGAGCTGACGTGTATTTATTCGACTACGTATCACCGTGTGTTTTTCCTTGTGAATACACTCGCAGATACACATACAGATACACACACACAGCGCGCGCGAGCACACACACACACTCAAAGATGCAAACACATACACAGACGCACACACATATATACACACATATATACTCACACATACACCCAGAGACACACCCATTTGCAGGCAGGCAGACATACACATACACATACAATATACATAAAATTGTTCTGCGCAGACTTCAAGTCCTGGGAGATCAAGTCTACCCCGAATCACAGTGTGGCTTTCGACAGAACTGGTCCACCATTGATATGATATT
The DNA here is from genome assembly GCA_014155875.1 of Cepaea nemoralis. Classification (NCBI taxonomy): domain Eukaryota; kingdom Metazoa; phylum Mollusca; class Gastropoda; order Stylommatophora; family Helicidae; genus Cepaea; species Cepaea nemoralis. The sequence continues at coordinate 72,625 of JACEFZ010001677.1, read as the reverse complement.
CTCATTGCGACAAATGCAAGAAAAACTCCGTGAACAGAATCAACCACTGTTTATTGCCTTCCTCGACCTAACAAAAGCATTTGATTTGGTCAGTCGTGAGGGTCCGTTCAAGGCATTAAAGAAGA
>JACEFZ010001677.1:40000-67500 GCA_014155875.1 Cepaea nemoralis | reverse complement strand
TCGTAAATACTCACAGAAAATCGCTGGCTATGGAAGGCAACTTTGTCTTGTTCTCCAAATTCTTGCCCTCTTTTGAAATCAGATATGACAATGATTTCTTGTTACAAATCTCTGTTGCTCTTGTTGCAGATCTGTGTGTATCTTGTTTCTTTTCGCTGGTGTATCTTGTTAGGGATTTCTTATTGAGATGGTAGTCGGTTATCTTTATGAAATAGGATGTTTGCTGTAACTATGGTTACCTGAAATATACAAAAGGTGGGTTACTTTTTGTACTTTTGTATGGAACACACTATCATGGAAATTAGGTTTCTGTGGACAATTTACAGAAAACTATGAACGGACATATAAAAAAAGAATTCCGACAGTTCTACAGGGCGGGCGCAAAAGAAATCCGTATACTGAATAGAGAAATTTAATTAGACAGTTAAGATTTTTGGGCACGTGTGACATAACGTCCCAGTTTGCTCCAGCTTGCAGACGATTATAAATATCTTTTCTTGGAAAGGAGAATTTCACGTGTGGGGGAGGTTGCCTTATATGGTAACGACTGCCAGAGTGAGAACGAGGCGAGGAATCTTGTTCCAGAGCTCCAAATAGAATGGAATAGTTTGGTAAAACTCCCGGGCTTCACTTGAGTCTGGAAGTCCCAACAATGTAGACGTGATTTGTTCAGGGAGTGGGTGTAGGCCCTTGTGGGCCCATTTTTGCCTCTATGTTGAATTGGTGAGCATACATATGTTTTTTTAAATGATAAGATTTGTGTTAGATAGTTAATACAATCTTTGTTTGATATGAGAGGTAATACTACATGTCATGTATGTATGTTGGCGGAGTCTGCTACGGCACCAGTTACTTCTGTAAGAAAGATAGCCTGAGATTTGAACGTCTATACCACTGTCCTATATTCCTATGCTTATAATTCTTATCATGCTATGATTACTGCTTCATCTTCTTTTGAAGACTTTGATGTCTCTGTAAATGCTGTACCGTTTCTGCAGAGTTCAATCTATCTTCACTTTTGTTCACTCTCATCTAGGGAAGAGCCTATCTTTACCGGACTTTTGGTAAAGTATTCAGGTGTTACATAATGCCTTTGTTAAAGATTCAGATATTGTACGCATATATAGTCTTGTGTGTGTGAATCTTTACTTTATCTGTGTACAGAATATGCCGGGGACGGAAGCGTATATTTTGTGTGTATGACAGCCTGGGGACACAGTTAGATAAGACACCCCATTGCTTTTGTCGGATTGGTGGATCATGTATGTCGTGGCTCAATCATATTTCGGAGAACGGTTCACCTACCTAAATACTCATTTTTACCTGCCGTAAATCGTGCAGTGTGCTTGCCAAAATAACAAGACATTGGAGCCAATATTTCCAAAACTCCGACCTTAGTCACACCCCCCCCCCCCCCCCGGGTCATGTTCGATAACAGATTGTTGTCCTCCCATATAGAGGAGTGTTTGTATGTGGGAGAATATATCTCCATTTGGTATCTGTGATGTGCTGTTCGTTGTATAGGTAGAAGAGTGAGGTTGGTAGAGTGTTCTGATTACCGCCCCACTTTCCCGCCAAATAGATCCCTACGTTACAGGCCCACAGGTGATACCACTTCATGATATGGGGATTGACCTCTGACTATATGTCTAATTGTTGTCTCTGTGAGTCTTATGAACCTGCGTAATAAGCTAGTATATTCATTGCTTGTCATTTTTTGATTTGCAGACATTTGAGTCGGCGTGGGACATCTTAGCTGGATCTTAGCTGGATATTAGCTTTATCTTAGCTGGATCTTAGCTGGATCTTGGCTGGATCTTGGCTGATTTTAGCTGAATCTAAGTATAGACCACTTTGGCTGTACACATTTGGCCGATACTTTTGGACGAGAAGTCTTTATGAGGGTTAATGGTCTAGCCCAGAAGTCACTCAGTACTTTCAGCCAGCAGCATTCTTTCCTAGAAAACCAGAGGGGAAGTAATCCCCTATTATTCTTCTAGCAACAGTGAGAAACTCCAGGCGGAGTTATCTCAATTTTTGGGTTTGGCAACTCTTGTGACATCAGGTATTGAAAAGCTCCAATTACTCAGCACTGGCGTCTGACGAGAGATGACACTAATCTTCTTCCTGGAGTATCAGGGAGGTTATAGTCTGCAACAGCTTACGGACTGGATGTTACTCTCGATGTGAAGCAGTCCTATGCAATGGAGTGAACCATGAAACCAGTACGGATCCTCCCGTTTGTTACAATGTCCCACTGCGATATTGTGGATGCATCTTTTTCCTTTGGACGAAGCATGTTACCCATTTATTTTACGGGAGATCGCCTAAATATGTTCAGCCAGCTATGACACCAACTTATAGAGAGTTCTTCGTTCGCTGTAGACCCCAGCGACTTTGTTGAGAGTCTGTGCTTTATTCGTTCCAGAATGTTGGGAGATGGGCTTCTTATTCTTCCTGGTTAATCCTGGAAGTTATAGGTCTGCCGAAGTCACGGATGGGATGGTACTTTCCTTCTGAGAGGTCATCATAATTTGACTTAGATATGAGCCCAGCTACGTTTCTCCGGTTTGTTTAAATGTCGTACTGAGACATTTGAGATTTCGTCTTTGTCAACGATGAAGCATGCAAGTCTTACAATCTTCGGGAGATCGCCTAGAGAGGTTCAACTAGCTATGACCCATGCTCATGGAGAGTCCTTCCTTCACCATAACCCCAGTACGTCGTTGAGAGTCCATGCTTCCACTTTTCCCGAATGATGGACATTAATACAAAGGGGGAAGTCCCTATTTTGTGCAGACATATTTTCCTCTCAAGACCAATGCCAGATCGAGTAGTCCAGGGTTCAAGTCACACACCATCATCATTTTTATAGAAGGGACAATTGAGGTCAGTTCCTTTTGTTGGTCAATTATGACTGTATTGTATCAACGTCAATGAGCCGTATTCCCATTACCGTGTTCAGTATCCAGAGAACCTTGTTTTTCTCTCAGTGGCACATTATGGTGTTTGGTCAAGTTAGGATGGGGAGAGCCCATCTGTTTCAGCGGTATAATCAGAAGAGGAGTTAGGTTATAATAGTATAGTGTCGTCATAGAACTGTTGTGGGAGAAGGAAGACAGTGTAGAGAGGCCCAGTGTGGAGTGAATCTACATTTTCTTGATTTATAAGATTGGGGTCTTCAAGAATCTTAGTTAAACCAATGGATACTATCAACAGTCAGATCCCTGATCTATGATTGGTTTTTTTTTGGTGCAGGGAGATAGATGAGGTGAAATAGAGGAGGTGAGATAGACGAGGTGAGATAGATGAGGGGAGAGGAGGTGTAGATTAGAATTGAATGCATTACTTGATAATGTATTTGTTTTGTTTGATGTTTTGATAGATTGTAGTGGAGACAGAGTCTTGTACTTCCAGATTATGAGAGTCTGGCAATAAACATATATGTTCGTCAGGAGAGTTTTCAGTGTCTAGTGACCAGTGTAACACTGTTTGTTGTTGTAGAGAACTGTGCTACTGTATTTGTATATGTGCAGAGAATCCAGTGGGAGGTCGACCAACACACAGTCTTAGATATTTTATCCACGAATAACAACTTGATAGAGATCTGTGGTTAAGTGACCTATTTTCTGTTTTATTCTTCAGGAAGGTAGTTTATCCTATACAGTGAGTGGAGTCTATCTGACCATAACCCCAGTCTTACTTCAATAGAGCCAATAACTACTCTATTCCTGGAGTCTTTTTAGGAAATAAACTGTCTCGATCAACTGCCTTTATGCGGCGAACCTGATGACCTAATATTGTTTATTTCCCCTAGACACAATTTCAATCCATTTCATATGGTATTCTCATTTATTATCCCACAATAATGGGTTGCACGTCCGAGGGATTTTTTTTCTTCTTTCTTTCATTATGATCGAGTTCAGATTCTTCCTAATAATTCTAAGGTTGCTGATACTGACATGGAAAATTATATGTTACCTCACAGGTGGAACGGTGTTGAAATGATAGAATGTTGATGTGACGTCAAATGAATAATGATGTTTACAGTTGGTGTTTTGATGGTTACTAAGTGGAACTTTGATTATGTTGAGAGTTTTTATATCATCATCTGATCACATATGACCACTTATGTTTATTAACTAGTTGTCAATATTGTCATGTGATTTGTGCCAACCATTGTTGCCATAACAAGTTGTTATTATTTTAATTCGTTGTAAACTCACCAGCAACAGAAAGGCATACTCCAAATTTTTATAGGACTTAGGCAACTAGTTAATTTCCCGAAAAGCTTCTTGTAAAAATTTTTTAATACCCATATATTTGGTTAGGAAGCCATGGGGAAATATAAACCATAATTTTATCACCCCTCCCATTAAATGAAGGCCAAGTTGTCCCCGTCATTATTGTTCCACATATAGACAGAAAAGAAGACGCAATGTATCAATACGGAGCGTATACTCTAGTCGGTAATCCCGATTTTTTATCCTTTTCGTCAGATTCTACATGTGAGAACCACTGGACGGCGTAAGGAAATGTGGAAAGCATTCTTCAGGAAACCCATGACCTTATTCGCCACATCCGGTTTATAAATAGATCAGCCCAGTAAGTTGGTGGCTGGTCGACCTCGCGTGTCAGTTCTGGCACGGGTGTTTTTTTTTCAGCTGCATGAGCTCCGAAGCGTTATACTACACACTATCGATAGACGTGCAGTTGAATAACGGGAACCTTTAACAGACGTCCCGGAAACTTTTCGAAATAGAAGTTTCATCTACTTCCTATTTTGGGACTGTCAATTAAGAGTTAAGGTGTATTTATATATATAATCGCCTTTCTCCCGAATTATGAGAAGTCGTACGTGATTTTAGGAGGGGATCCCACCTATTAACTCTCCAATCTACGAGGGCTGGACACGGCCTTTCGGCGACGACATCTTTTCTTGTATCCTCATTTCAGGGGAACATGGAACATGCCGGCAGCTTTAGCTTCCCAGGATAGTTTCCTGAACTGTCATATTCATCTTCAGCTATGTATATAGGTGGAAAGTTCGTGCGGACCTAGTCTCCACGTATGACAGGTTGAAAGTGGCAGAGCTGCGCTCGCCTTCTTTCTATTTAAGTACTGTTGGTTTTAATCTTTACCTCCAATTTAGCGCGGTAAAATGAGAGAGGGAGCGCGTACCCCGTTACCATAGCCAGCAGGAAATTGTAAGGAACCAGTGCACATTATTATAATATATTCCTTACTATATTTACAAGAGTTCATTCCGGATAAGAAATCTCTTGTTGTTCTACGACTAAGTGGACTTTTTAGACATCAATGCTACGAAGCATGAGAAGTCTTTTGGATTATTCTATAGCATGACATTTTTAAAACGGCACCTCGAGGGCCAAATGCTTGGAATAATTATCCTTCAACTGGAATCATGTACTGATAGCCAAGTAATTATAATCTAGGTCGGAGTTGAAGTTAATGAAAGGTTGACCTAGTTTCCGTTCGCCCAACACGGCATTCGGAGTATTATCCGGCAGGAAAAGTAAATGTACTGGACAAGCTAGTTACAACCATTTGGAGGAGGCGGGTTGAAACTGAAACTAGAACCAGTTTGTTCATCTGCATTGACCGCTTTTCAGGAAAGCCCGCGGGAGACACGTAAGAGATACTTAGACGCGGAATTCCAGAAGGGAAGTTCCCTTCGCTTAACCGAAAGCGTTTAGGACAATGTTGGTAAACATTGACTCATCAACAGCTGATGCATTTGACTTCTACTGTCGGCAGAGAAATTCGTGGATGTTGAGTTGAAATTACGTCGATAGGACGGGCGAGTTTATACTATACCGAACGGATTAGATTTAAACTTGTAATCGACAATAGACATCGGAGTTGGAAGAGAAAAGAGAATGTTGCCCTTTCCAAAATGGGTCATAAACCGAGGAATATTTACCCAAAGTAAACCACGGAACTAATTCTTATAGCACATCACCAGAATTACTTGAGTCATAGAGGACGCTCTATTTTAAACTCCTTTCGGCAGAAGATTCTTGGTGGTAGGCAAAATAGGAGATATACTAGCACGAGGTGCTAGTCAACCTTTTATCGGTTCCGTATGCCGACGTGACTGAGTTTAGTGGAAGGGACATAACATTACTCTGATATATAGAATCGGCATCCGGACGGTGGGAATGTACGGATAAGATTTCTATTTTTTTGATGTTGTAAGGACAGAGGAGGACTAATGGAGTCGTTCCTTTTTCGTTCACACACGTCTTTAGAGGTGGAGTAAAACCTCTATTTTATTACTGAGTTCGCCAATATACCTTCAGAATATGAATGCAGGCGACTCAGAAGAGGAAGATTCGTGATTTATAGCAGCGGAATTTGTGAGCTAGGAGGAATGGTATAGCAAAATCAGGCGGACGCAGTGTGACGAAACGGTTACAGATCGGCAGATCTCTGCATAATAGCCCTTTGAAGGGAGTGCGATGCGTTGGTCTCCCTTGAATTAATATCAATTAATAGGGGATTCCCCATCAAAAAATAGTGTGGGGGCGGAGCTATTCTAGTTATTTATAGGAGAATCTAGAATGTTCCCTCAAGTGCGTACGTGGGAAAGAGCTCTAAGTTCACGGGTGCTTCATGCAGCACGGGGTTGAGAGAACATATCGTGACTCTGGGTTTCTCCGTGAATCATGAAAGTCACGCGGCCCGGGTAGGCGAGTGGAAAGCGCACTGACTTTGTCGTGAGCAGTCGCCCACCAAACCTCAGCGTAGGCAGATCGCAGCCAACAGGCTGATGTAATTTTGATGTCAATATTCGCGGCCAGTGCGGACATCTGCAGTCAAGTTGGTGATTCTTCAATCACAGGTTAGTTGAATACTTATTCTATTATTTAACTGTTGTCGTGATGCCGTGCTGAGTTCCCGGAATGAATTGCCGTCGCAAAATTGAGTTGTCGCGTAGCGTTATCCGTTACAGTTGGCGGTTTGCATATTTAAGTAGGCTTTATCGATCAGCGATGTAATGTGTTACCTGACGGAACAAGCCGTATTCCACAGCGAGTGGTGTGTAAATAAAATAGGCCGAACGATGTGCTTTACAGTGTGTAGCAGTTACTGGTTTGGTTTATTAATTACGCAGGCACGGCGACAGTTTGTCAGTCATTACATCAACATGCTAGACGCTGTAAATAATAAGGTAGAGCTTATTATTAGAGATGTGTAATGGGCTTCGTGACATTAGAATTAGAACTTAATTGTTCTATCAGTGGTGGTGATTTTTCGAGGAATCAAGGTGAGATCAGCAGTGGTGTATTTGCTGTGTGCAGATAGTAGTGTTATTCCGCGTAAGCCGAATGGTGTGGCATCGGTAGGATAACAGTTGATAGGAGGTATTCATGATACTATTGTTACTGCTTGTTGTCATGTCCGTCCGCTAGGATGACCGTGCGTGTTCCATCTTACGTTGGTCTAAGCTGACTGAGAGGTAGGCTGGTACGCCCAACCCGTTAGGTTACAGGTCCGACCAAAGCGATCGAGCATATCCGATGAATGAACCTACCCGATCGAGGGGGATGCGGCACTCCGTAATTCGAGGCCGTGGTGTCTAGATAGATCGAGGTTTGAACCTAACCGTTTCTGTCTCTAATATTCTACTCTTCTGGAACCCTGACTCGGTTCATGGAGGACTTGGAGTACTGCCGTGAAGTGGTAGTATATGAGAGGGAATAATCCCCCCAAAAAGGTGGAGTCAGAGTTTGGTAGTGGAGTCTGGAGGTTTGCTACATTGGATGACGTGACTTAAGTCGTCACGGGGCAAGGTACACGGGACCCACAGTAGCTGTGGGAACGTGTAATGGTGGATGGCCACCACAGCTGTGCTCGACCGGCACAGGTATGACTGTCCTGAAAGATAGTCAGTGAATACAAGGGCAACTCAGGATCTGGGGCAGGGATCCCAGACCTGACACTATGGCTGTGATATGATTTTGTTATTTAAGTGTAACAAGTCATGAGTTCTCCTTGGTTAATGCTATAGTAATGAATTATCAGGAGTATAATTCATTATGGACATATAGTTATTAATGTGTGTAATTGATCAGTCCATGGGTTAAGGGATTGATGAATTGATGAGTCTGTCAGGAAGGAGATGTCCGGCTGGACACCTTCTCGATAAAGTAATCACTACACTGAAAGGAAAGTAGGTGTATATGTTGATTGATGATGGAAGATGAAACCGGATTGGACTGGCACCAGGCGAAGGATGCTTGACAGAGTCATACAGTCGACTCTGGTGCTAGGGGTTATATGTAGCCCAGAAGTGTTACTTGACTGAACAGGTGTGCTATTGCTTTTTCTACCATCATTATGCCTATATATTATAGTGACTAAGTAGATCTATGATGTGATGATTTCATACTCATGTTGGTAGACATGAGGAATGTCTGAGAGGCAGGTGACAGGGTGGAGATGCTGGTAGTCTTTGTTGTAGTTGAGTACTCACACCAACCTCTCCGTGTTTCAGGATCTGTTATTACTATACAGAAGAAGATTCAAGAGCTGCACCATGAGCTCTATGGGCCCACTCATTCCAGTGCCTATCCAGAAGTTGATTGAGGCCATACTGGGAGTGGTCGTCTGATTCTGCGAGATCAATGTTGGAAGGAGCTGAGTGCTGAATAAGTCGGTAGGTCTAGGTTAGGACCTCCGTCAAGAGTCCGACGAGTGTCATCCGATCCTGAGAGGATCCAACACTGAAACGTCTGGTGATTCAAGCCAGTGAAGCACTGGTGACATTCAACCTCAGGGTAAACCTTGGTGATTACAAGGTCAGGAACTTTCAAGTTGAGTAACGTGATCAGTGTTACCGGTCACCATGACCTGTGTTATATGCTTCTAGCCCGGCTGGGTTATGGGACACCATGTATCAGTTGATGCTTAAATAGTGTTTCTACATTGGTTACCTTTATGAAGCCAACATGTGGTCCAGTGAACTAGGACATTGATTACAACATTGGTGGGAACACCAGAGTGACATGTTTGTTAAGGTAGGGAGCTACCTCATGCCAACGTGATGAACTGTTGACAATGTTTGTGAAGGTAGGGAGCTACCTCATGCCATCGTGGTGAACTGTTGACAGTGTATGCTAGGTTGTGATTACTACCCATTGATCAGGGTAGTTACATGATACTGTGTGAAGATCTATTTGTCCAAGGACATGGAACTAAGGTGAAGTGTTTAGTCACCTGATAGACTTTACCAGTGACATTGTGTGTTCAGGTGGAGCAACCGCTCATTGTGTAGGTGACATATCAGTGTGTGGGTCACTTATGAGATAGAAGAGTGACCTGGCTCTTGTGTATTTTGAGACGGTGCTACATGTACTTTTTCTGCAAGTGGGAGACCGCTAATGTTCTAGGGTCGGCCCAGACTTCATCAGGAGTGTGACGAGGGAAATAGTACGACAGCAAGGAAGGAGCCTTGTTCATCGGTGCAGTGTCAGTCAGGCAGTGGTACTGCGCTTGATCAGCCCTTGCTTGGTTCTCTGTGTGAAGAGGGAACTTTGGAGAGGCAGCAGACCTTGGAGTTCCAGTCCACTGGAGGAGCCTGGGTGAGTCGCTACCACGACTGGACAACCGCACGAGCTATCGTCCGTCTCCATGATGATGAATACTCATCTGAGTCTTTGATCTTGTACATAGTTCTTCTAGTCTGGCTTTCAGCCATCCTTCTCTGTGTTGTCGTTGACGTAGTTCAGAATTAAATTTTTGTTCTCTTAGCTATGACTTTGTGCAGTGATATGACTGGTGTCTGGTCCGAGCCCCCTTGGGGTTTGGAACCCTAGGTGAGGGAGGGAAGGTTAAGCTGTCCCGGCTTGTGTGGGGCCTGGTAGATGTAGAGTGCTATTGAGGTGGTTGGAGCAAAGGCAGGGGATTGTATCTATCGTGGCAAACCAGACCAAGCCCCGGCGGTCTTGTCACACGCAGTCCCATTTTTGCCTCAAATGTTGAATTGGTGAGCATACACATGTTTTTTTGAATGATAAGATTTCTGTTAGATAGTTAATACAATCTTTGTTTGATATGAGAGGTAATACTACATGTCATGTATGTATGTTGGCGGAGTCTGCTACGGCACCATTACTTCTGTAAGAAAGATAGCCTGAGATTTGAACGTCTATACCACTGTCCTATATTCCTATGCTTATAATTCTTATCATGCTATGATTACTGCTTCATCTTCTTTTGAAGACTTTGATGTCTCTGTAAATGCTGTACCGTTTCTGCAGAGTTCAATCTATCTTCACTTTTGGTTCACTTTCATCTAGGGAAGAGCCTATCTTTACCGGACTTTTGGTAAAGTATTCAGGTGTTACCTAATGCCTTTGTTAAAGATTCAGATATTGTATGCCTATATGTCTGGTGTGTGAATCTTTACTTTATCTGTGTACAGAATATGCCGGGGACGGAACGTATATTTTGTGTGTATGACAGCCTGGGGACACAGTTAGATAAGACACCCCATTGCTTTTGTCGGATTGGTGGATCATGTATGTCGTGGCTCAATCATATTTCGGAGAACGGTTCACCTACCTAAATACTCATTATTACCTGCCGTAAATCGTGCAGTGTGCTTGCCAAAATAACAAGACATTGGAGCCAATATTTCCAAAACTCCGACCTTAGTCACACCCCCCCCCCCCCCCCCGGGTCATGTTCGATAACAGATTGTTGTCCTCCCATATAGAGGAGTGTTTGTATGTGGGAGAATATATCTCCATTTGGTATCTGTGATGTGCTGTTCGTTGTATAGGTAGAAGAGTGAGGTTGGTAGAGTGTTCTGATTACCGCCCCACTTTCCCGCCAAATAGATCCCTACGTTACAGGCCCACATGTGATACCACTTCATGATATGGGGATTGACCTCTGACTATATGTCTAATTGTTGTCTCTGTGAGTCTTATGAACCTGCGTAATAAGCTAGTATATTCATAGCTTGTCATTTTTTGATTTGCAGACATTTGAGGCGGCGTGGGACATCTTAGCTGGATCTTAGCTGGATCTTAACTGGATCTTAGCTGGATCTTGGCTGGATCTTGGCTGATTTTAGCTGAATCTAAGTATAGACCACTTTGGCTGTACACATTTAGCCGATACTTTTGGACGAGAAGTCTTGTATGAGGGTTAATGGTCTAGCCCAGAAGTCACTCAGTACTTTCAGCCAGCAGCATTCTTTCCTAGAAAACCAGAGGGGAAGTAATCCCCTATTATTCTTCTAGCAACAGTGAGAAACTCCAGACGGAGTTATCTCCTTTTTTGGGTTTGGCAACTCTTGTGACATCAGGTATTGAAAAGCTTCAATTACTTAGCACTGGCGTCTGACGAGAGATGACACTAATCTTCTTCCTGGAGTATCAGGGAGGTTATAGTCTGCAACAGCTTACGGACTGGATGTTACTCTCGATGTGAAGCAGTCCTATGCAATGGAGTGAACCATGAAACCAGTACGGATCCTCCCGTTTGTTACAATGTCCCACTGCGATATTGTGGATGCATCTTTTTCCTTTGGACGAAGCATGTTACCCATTTATTTTACGGGAGATCGCCTAAATATGTTCAGCCAGCTATGACACCAACTTATAGAGAGTTCTTCGTTCGCTGGAGACCCCAGCGACTTTGTTGAGAGTCTGTGCTTTATTCGTTCCAGAATGTTGGGAGAGGGGCTTCTTATTCTTCCTGGTTAATCCTGGAAGTTATAGGTCTGCCGAAGTCACGGATGGGATGGTACTTTCCTTCTCAAAGGTCATCATAATTTGACTTAGATATGAACCCAGCTTCGTTTCTCCGGTTTGTTTAAATGTCGTACTGAGACATTTGAGATTTCGTCTTTGTCAACGATGAAGAATGCAAGTCTTACAATCTTCGGGAGATCGCCTAGAGAGATTCAACTAGCTATGACCCATGCTCATGGAGAGTCCTTCCTTCACCAACAACCCCAGTACGTCGTTGAGAGTCCGTGATTCCACTTTTCCCGAATGATGGACATTAATACAAAGGGGGAAGTCCCTATTTTGTGCAGACATATTTTCCTCTCAAGACCAATGCCAGATCGAGTAGTCCGGGGTTCAAGTCACACACCATCATCATTTTTATCGAAGCGACAATTGCCGACAGTTCCTTTTGTTGGTCAATTATGACTGTATTTTCTCAACGTCAATGAGCCGGATCCCCATTACCGTGTTCAGTATACAGAGAACCTTGGTTTTTCTCAGTGGCACATTGTGGTGTTTGGTCAAGTTGGGATGGGAGAAGCCCACCTATATCAGCGGTAGAATCAGAAGAGGAGTAGGGTAGAACAGTAGTAGTGTCGTCATAGACTTGTTGTTGTGGGAGAATAAAGACATTGTAGAGAAGCCCTGTGTGGAGTGAATCTACATTCTCCTGATTTTGAATATTGGTGACTTCAAGAACTGAGTTACAATAAGGACACAATCAACAGTCAGATCCCTGATCTATGATTGTTTTTTTTTTGGTGCAGGGAGATAGATGAGGTGAGATAGAGGAGGTGAGATAGACGAGGTGAGATAGATGAGGGGAGAGGAGGTGTAGATTAGAATTGAATGCATTACTTGATAATGTATTTGTTTTGTTTGATGTTTTGATAGATTGTAGTGAAGACAGAGTCTTGTACTTCCAGATTATGAGAGTCTGGCAATAAACATATATGTTCGTCAGGAGAGTTTTCATTGTCTAGTGACCAGTGTAACACTGTTGTTGTTGTAGAGAACTGTGCTACTGTATTTGTATATGTGCAGAGAATCCAGTGGGAGGTCGACCAACACACAGTCTCAGATATTTTATCCACGAATAACAACTTGATAGAGATCTGTGGTTAAGTGACCTATTCTCTGTTTTATTCTTCAGGAAGGTAGTTTATCCTATACAGTGGGTGGAGTCTATCTGACCATAACCCCAGTCTTACTTCAATAGAGCCAATAACTACTCTATTCCTGGAGTCTTTTTAGGAAATAAACTGTCTCGATCAACTGCCTTTATGCGGCGAACCTGGGGACCTAATATTGTTTATTTCCCCTAGACACAATTTCAGTCCATTTCATATGGTATTCTCATTTATTATCCCACAGCACGTTAAGGGAAAAAATTGAACTGTAAAATTTAATGAAAACTGGGAAGGTTGATGGGGCAAAGAAGAAGGGGAAGGCATTGAGGTAAATATCTGGACGCCTTTGCCACGTGGCATATTCGAGACAAGAAGACATAGCTGATACAAGGCTCTGGTGATCGTGTAAGATGACGAGACAAGAAGACAGAGCTGATACAAGGCTCTGGTGATCGTGTGAGATGACGAGACAAGAAGACATAGTTGATACAAGGCTCTGGTGATCGTGTGAGATGACGAGACAAGAAGACAGAGCTGATACAAGGATCTGGTGATCGTGTGAGATGACGAGACAAGAAGACAGAGCTGATATAAGGCTCTGGTGATTGTGTGAGATGACGAGACAAGAAGACAGAGCTGATACAAGGATCTGGTGATCGTGTGAGATGACGAGACATGACCGTCCAAATGTATCAGCGCGTTGCATGATGAATGACGAATAGTCTTTATTTTCAAAGGGTTAAGAATTGGGCACGCAGGCCCGTTTGACATTCTGCCATTCTCTATTTCCTCTCATGCATTACATATGGAGCTAATCTTTGACACATAAGAACAATAAGCATTAAGAAAGCATGAAAAATAATCAATAATACATGATTCACTGAGGTAATGTTTAACATGGGCATTATAAATACCTAAGGAAGGTGTAACGTGCCATACACATGTGAATGTTTATTGGCTAGTTGTCGTTTGAGATAATTTACCATTATTATTGTTTTGTTGTTGTTGTTTTGTTTTTTTAATGGGGGGAATGTAGTCTGTACTGAGGTAGTGTTCAAACAGGTTGCGAATGTATGTATAATGATTGGTGATATCTTTGATTTCTAGTGGAAGATTGTTCCACAACTGAGTGGCAGAGTACGCTAAGCTTCTTTAATATAAGTCTATCCTAGGTGTAGGGACGTGAAGTATATTTAGTCGTTCTCTATATCTTACGTTATATTTAAACAATGGCCAAAGGTAGCTTGGAGCATTCTGAAATAGCATTTTGTGAATTAGTTTACCCTTATCTAAAAGTAGGTGTTTGTGGAGTGGAAGTAACTAATGTGTGTGTATCTTGTTTCTTATCGCTGGTGTATTTTGTTAGGGATTTCTTATTGAGATGGTAGTCGGTTATCTTTAAGAAATACGACGTTTAGTTTCTGGGGGAAATTCAAATGAAGCAGAGTATTAGAAAGAATTGAGACATGAGCTCAAACAATCCTTCGTTAATACAATCAGCATGATAGTCCACATTATCTTCAATATATTTGGACTACCTGGCCAACATGGCGACAGGTAAGACCCGGAGAGTTGTTTGTCTTTGGGCTCTCTTTCCCTCTCTTTTATATCTCTTTCTTTTTCTTTTCTGGTGTCTGTCTCTGGGTTTTCCGCCCTTTGTTCCACCCCCTCCCCCTGCTTCTCTGTCTTGCACTCATCTTGTCACTGGCTCTCCTTACTCTCTTTCTCTTTCCTTCCCCTCTTCCCCCAGCCCACCTCTTCCTTTCTTCTCCCCTCTTTCCCTTTCCCCCTCTTTCTCTCTCCTTCAACCCTCTTTCCCTCTCCTCCTCTTTCTCTCGCCTCCACTTTCTCTCCTCCCCCTCTTTTTCTTCCTCCCCCTTCCCCCTCCCCCTCTTTCTCACTCCTCCTATTTCATTCTCGGCACTCTTTCACTGTCTCCCTCCCGCTCTCTTTCGTAACCAGCAGCACACCGTCAAGCTGTGTATAACATCTTAAGCACACCTACATTACCCCCCCCCCCCCACCCCACCCCCTCTCTCCACAGTCCCCAGGGATAGACTTGTCTGTCGTTGTTTAAAGTCCTGAAAGAAATCTACACCCTTCTGGGTGGATCGCCAATACTCGGGTACGTGGGAAAGTACCCCTTTTCACAACACGATGGGTATTTGAGTATATGGTGCTAACCATATATTTAAACCTATCGGTAATCAATGCACGATGTCGTCGATATCAGGGCGGCCGCATTTACTCCATGAACATGTTCGTGATACCTTTTATAGTATTATAGGAAGGGCCGAATGTAAGACGGGCCTGCGCGCCCAATTTGTGACCCTAATAAAGTTGATTTGATTTGATTTGATTTGATCCATCCTGCGAGGCCTGGTCAAGGAAAACCTAAAATCATCGACTGGAAGATAATTGGAACATAACCAGAGGGAAGGAGAGAGAGGAAGAGAGAGAGAGAGAGAGAGAGAGAGAGAGAGAGAGAGAGAGAGAGAGAGAGAGAGAGAGAGAGAGAGAGAGAGAACGGACGAACGAACGAACGAATGAAGGAATGAACAAACTTTATATTCAAAGGGTTAAGAATTGGGCACTTCTGCCCTTCTTAGAGAGAGAGGGGGGAGGGGGGACAGAGGGGCTGACATTTGATAGTCAATATGTCAGATGTAGAAGGGAGAGGCTCAAATTAAACTGCGGGGTTGTTTACTACACAGGCTAGATGAAGACATAATGTACGATCATGACAATGATCATGATGATAATGATGATGATGACTATGATGATGATGATGATGATGATGATGATGATAACCACAAAGATTATGATTATAAAATTGTTAGTGATGATTATTATCATTGTTACTATTATTATAATTCACCCCTAGTAAACGCATACCCCACACTCACACACATAAATGTCCACATTCTCGATACGCAAACATATACCCCACACACCATAAACTCTCACACCACTGACACACTAACACTTACCCCACACTCACACACATAAACTCCCACACCACCATCACACAAATACACACCCCACACTCACATACATAACCTCAACCACACCCGACATACCACTCATACCCCACACTCACAGACAACTCCCACACACCCGACATAAAATCATATACCCCACATTCACATACATAAACACCTACGACTCTGACACACAAACATATACCCTGCACTCTTAGACATAAATTCCCACACTCCGACACACAAACACATACCCCACACTCACACGCATAAACTTCCATACTCCCGAAACACAAACATATACCCCGCACTCACACACATAAACTCCCACACCCCCGACATATAAACACATACCTCCACACACACACACACACACACACACACACACACACACACACACATACATACACACACACACACTTAAACACCCACACTCCCAACACACAAACATATTCCCCGCACCCGAACACAAACTCCCACACCCCGGACACTCAAACTCATAAACCACACTAACACACACATAAACATCACACCCCCGACATGCAAGCGCACATCCACGCCTGCACACAAAATATCATACAAGCGGAAATGAAAATAGCAACGAGAGAAATCAACAAAAGATCTGAAACAATACAACTTTCACGGCCTGGCTCTAAATCTGTCAATCCTATTCTTCTCTTTACACAGAACCACTCAATTTTCACTTGTCTTTGTTGTTGCAGCGTTTTGCTTGTCTGAGCTCAGTCTATAACATGTCTCTCAGTTTGTTTGCCAATGGGGCAATTGGTGAATTCTTCATGAGCTTGTTTTGAATCTTAAATTCTCGCCATTATTTCAGTAGTTCTTTAATTTCTCATGAGTTTATTTGTTGGCGTATGGAGTTGTTTCTTTGTGAAGAGCAAACAGCTGGGCGCTTGTTGTGTGACGCTGTGAAGATCATTCTAAGGAGGGAAACTGGCCATGTCACATATTAATGCGCACATTTATTACATTGCACTTTTTGTTGTCGTCATTATTGTTAAGCAATTTCTGTGCAGAGCATCTCTCTCACCAAAGCACGCCGGGGTAAAAATGACTATGTATCCTTTGTTAGTTCGTTTGCCTCATGCATTTTCATGCCAAATGTGTCAGCAATGTCCAGTGTTCAACCTCGTGCTGGTCAGTCCCTCTCTGGGATACATCCATCCAGCGGGAATGGAATACTGTTGTGGATGCAACTGTATAACTCTGCTGACTTCCTTCTGTATATTCATATCTGACACTGAGAACCCAAATGTGGAAAGACTGAGATTGCGGGGGATCGGCAGAGGTTCTGGAAGAATCTCAAAATTGTGAGGGAAGACCAGGAGAACTTTTAATCAGATAGCGGTGGGAACGATTAGTAGTATGACTCTTCGCTGACTGTTGAACGAGGGGACTGAGCACGTATGGGAATGTCCTGAGTGCAGTGATGTCGGTTCTTAACTCAACTCAACTCAACATCTGACACTTTTCACACCTCTGACCACGTATTTCTGACATGGCACTTTTGCAGCTGAATTGGACTCAACCTTTATAGAAAAAGAGCACCTTTCAAAACCGAGCTGAACCAAACTTGTGTGCCTTCTTAACAACGAAGGATTTTTGTTTTAATATTAATTAATTTTTTTTTCTTTACATCTCATATATAGAAAGATAAGAGATATCATTAGAATGCGCCACCATAAATTACCATCACTGACGCTATATCAAAGGAGATCTGACACGAGAGCAAGAGGCCGCCAGAGAATAACATGGATTGATAACATCAAAGGCATTGTACTCATCTCATCTCATCATGTTCCTCTTGTACCTTGCGGTGTCGAGGTGAAGTATAAACTTCGTGAGAATATCGATATTCCCATAGACTCTGGTATTCCCTCCGTCCAACGTTTACGTGGTCGGCCTCTTCCTCTGTTTCTATCTGGTCTGTACATCATTGCTTGTTGTGGTATGCTGTTGACTGGTAACCTACTTGCATGGCCAAACCATTTGACTTGCCGCCTTCTAATAAAACAATCTAGTGCTGCTTTAACCCCCACTTTAGTCCTGATTTCTTCATTTCTGATCTTATCTCTTGATACGTTGAGTATTCTTTTCAGGGACCTCATTTCTGTTGTTGTGATTTTTCTTTTCTCTTTTTCTGTCATTGTCCAGATTTGGCATTGGTAACATAGAGTTGGTAGGAAGATTGTGTTGTAAAGTGCTTTCTTAGTAGTTATTGATACATGTTTGTTCTTTAGTATTGGTGCAATTTGTCCAATGAGTTGATTTGCCTTATTGCACCTATTTTCGATCTCGTCTTCTGATCTGCCATTTGATGATATTATACTTCCTAGGTACTTGAAACTCTTTACTTGTTTCAAGGGATGTTCGTTTAGGTGAATTGTTGTTGTTTGTTCTTCTTTAGTTATAGTCATTACCTCTGTTTTGCTTGTGCTAATTTTCAGATTATGTTCCCCTACACATTTTGTTTAGACTATTCATGTGGTCTTGTAATTCAGCTTCTGATTTTGCTATTAGTGCTTGGTAATCCGCAAACAGGAGTTCTCTAATGGTTAGATTTGCAGATGGTTGTTCTTCTGTGTTCTCCTCATGCGGTATTCTTGCTGTCTCTGCTTGGCTGGTTTCTTTACATATGTTGTCTATATATGTTATGAACAAGAGAGGGGACAGGACACAACCTTGTTGTACTCCGGATCTTATGGTGAAGGCATTGTACAAGCACACGGAATGACACTATCTAGTGCCACCCACCGAGCGCTGTAACGTCAACTATCCCTCCCCCACGACGCTTGACAAACCTGTTAAATGTCCTCTGCCTGATCTATCAATGTTTTCCCTCTTCTTAACCTGCAGCCATTTTTAGTCCAAAAAAAACTATACAAGACTGAGATATTGCGACACTATAATCGAATAGTACAACTAAACTTGACTGAAATTTTGCAACTGCCTATAGTCTAATATTACAACTAAATTCGATTGAGGTATTTCGACACTCTTTAGTCGAATTTTACAACTAAACTCGACTGAGATATTGCGAGACCCTTTAGTCGAATAGTACAACTAAACCAGAATAAGATTTCGACACCCTGTAGTCGAATATTAAAAGTAAAACAATACTTATGGTGTTTCCATAACGAATGGTAGAATAAATGCGAATTAATAAGACCTATATATCAATATCACAAGTTAGACAAAAAAAATACTAAATTAAACAGTAAACCATCTGCAAGTTAGTTGCCCTAGTTAAAGTTAGTTATCCTTTGGGGGGTATAGGGTGTCAGGCATTGGTAGCACCTTTGGTAAAGATGACTCTTATGTCCTTTTCAGGACCCATCCCCCACTGGTCCAAGCCTGACACCCAGCTCGTGCCTGTGGCTCCTAGTAGCTGTCAGCATGCGACAGCGGCACCCCCCGGGCAACAGCTGTGAGAGGCTGGCTAAACCAGGCATGGGTAGCCGATTTGGTGTCAAACCAAGCGGTAAACTAGGGTATGCCTATCCATCATGTGATGACAGGATTCGGCAGACTGCGCGGAAGAAATCATTCCTGATTCAACAGGCAAGACGGCGTTTACCTGCAAAGCGTTGTGGAACGTAATGAGCACGGCAAGGCACGTACAGCGCCCTGGTCACCCACTGCACCTGTATTCGTCTCCAGTAGTCTCGACTTGTCTTGCCACTGGACTCAAATGGACTCGGGCTAGAGAGTGAGGTCGATGAATTGCGCAACTCTTCCTCACTTTAATCCAAGTCATTGCGCAAGTCATTCTTCATCCAACGTCATATATCACCTTCAAGCCCTGTGGCGATGGGCGAGCGGCGAAGCAGCAGGCGTGGGTACGCTGGCAGCCGTAGTCGCAGACCTGCACACAGGCGGCTCAGGCCATATGGTCGTCTTCTACTGACCGGAGCAGCAGTGGGATTCGGCAGCCCCCTGAGCGACTGAGCAGCCCTTTATAGGAACACACTGCTCACCTCCATAGCATGAGGAAGGGGCTAGAAAAGATGCATAAACATTGTCTGCTCCATCACTACCTAACCAGCTAGCCTCGGTTGGTGGGTACCCTTAACTGCGGTCGACATACAAACAAAGATAACACAAGCAAAGCTAAAAGAGTAAACCATATTCCCTTAACAATTGGAACTTGGAATGTACGCACCCTACTTGACAGAGACGGCGCGTCGGGTCCAGAGAGACGAACAGCACTGATTGGGAGAGAGCTGGGCAGGTACAACACCGACATTGCAGCCTTGAGCGAGACACGACTTGCAGAAGAAGGCCAAATCTGTGAAATAGGTGCCGGCTACACATTTTTCTGGAGTGGAAGGAAAAGCAAGGAAAGACGCCAATCCGGTGTGGGATTTGCCTTTAAGCCAGGTCGGCAAATTAGCTGGATTTCCAAAGGCTATAAACGACAGGCTCATGACCATTAAGTTGCCCCTGCTGAATGGAAGGAAGCATGCAACCATTGTGAGTGTCTACGCACCAACTATGACCAACGAAGATGATGTCAAGAACAGGTTCTATGACGACCTGCACAACGTACTAACATCTGTTCCCAAAGGAGACAAACTTATACCCCTTGGGGATTTCAATGACAGAGTAGGCACGGACACCACCTCTTGGAGTGGCATTATTGGAAAGCATGGAGTCGGAAATTGTAACAGCAATGGACTCCTCCTCCTCCTTCAGACATGTGCCGAACATGATCTCCTGATTACGAACACAATTGTCCGTCTCCCCATGAGAAATAGGACATCGTGGATGCACCCTCGCTCGAAACACTGGCACCTCATTGACTATGTCATCGTCAGGAGGAGTGACAGACAAGACGTTCGAGTGACAAAATCCATGTGTGGTGCCGAATGTTGGACAGACCATCGTCTCATTGTCTTGAAAATAAACATTCACATCAGGCCACGACGGCGTCCTCAAGGGGTGAAAATGCAAAAAAGCTAATGTCACCCGCCTAAACAGCAAGAAAATGCAGCAGTCGTTTGAAAATATGCTGGAAGACCGCCTCAAGCCCAATGCTGAAACTAAACAGGATACAGAAACAGAATGGAGAGCCCTAAAGGACATAATTTACAACACTGCTATGGAAATCCTGGGCCCAGCCCCCCGAAATCATAAAGACTGGTTTGATGAAAATTCCGAAGGCATCAACCAATTGCTGGCCGAGAAACATCTTCTCCTCAAGGCACATTTGAATGACCTCAACATCAAAAAAAGATGCCTTTAAGAACATTCAGAGAGTAGGGCAGCAGAAACTTCGGCACATGCGGGACTCCTGGCTGAGCAGCACAGCTGATGAAACTCCGGGCTTTGCTGACAGACATGATATTAAAAACTTCTACGACTCACTGAAAGCGGTCTATGGTCCTACATCACCAGGCATAGTTCCCCTCCTCAATGCAGATGGGGAATCATTGGTCACCGATAAGAAAGAAATCCTTCAACGCTGGGCAGAGCATTTCAGCAACATCTTAAATGCAACTTCCTTCTTCGATGATGAAACCATCAACTGCCTTCCTCAAGTTCCCACCAATGAGACACTTGATGACCTGCCAACCATAGTGGAAGTAAACAAAGCCATCCAAAAACTCTCCAGCGGCAAGGCACCAGGTCTTGACTCCATCCCAGCAGAGATATACAAGGCAGGTGGGCCAGTCTTAACAGAACAGATTCACCAAGTCTTTACAAACATATGGGTGAACGAGGCCATGCAACAAGATTTCAAGGACGCGTCAATAGTCCACCTTTACAAACGTAGAGGAAACCGCAAATCCTGTGACAACCACCGAGGCATCTCCTTGCTTTCAATTGCAGAATTCTTCTCAATCGCCTCACAGCCCATCTCGATCAAGGTCTTCTTCATGAGAGTCAATGTAGCTTCAGAAAAGAACGTGGAACTGTTGACATGATTTTCGCTGCAAGGCAGCTTCAAGAAAAATGTCAGGAACAGAACTGCGAAATGTTCTCCACTTTCATTGACCTTACCAAGGCTTTTGATACAGTCAGCAGAGAAGGACTGTGGAAGATTATGGCAAAATATGGCTATCCACGAAAGTTTGTCCAAATAGTGCGGCTATTTCATGATGGCATGCAGGCAAGAGTACAGGAAAATGGTGAACTGTCTGAACCCTTTCCTGTCACCAATGGAGTGAAGCAAGGATGTGTCCTGGCACCAACACTGTTCAGCCTCATGTTTTCAGCCATGTTGATGAATGCCTTCGAGAACAACGACATTGGAATAGACGTCAACTACCGTATGGATGGAAAGTTATTCAATCTCAGAAGGCTGAAAGCTAAGACCAAAATTAACAGCGACACCGTCAGAGATCTCCTGTTTGCAGATGATTGTGCTCTATACGCCAACTCAGAGGCGGATATGCAACATAATGTTTCAGCTTTCTCACATGCCTGTGCCAACTTTGGGCTCAATATCAACTTGGAGAAGACTGTAGTTATGTACCAGCCAGCTCCAGGGAATAATCACACTGTTCCGAATATCAAAGTGAATGATCATAGATTAAGTGTTGTGGACAAATTCACCTATCTTGGCAGCACTGTGTCACAAGCTGCCACAATTGATGACGAAGTGAATGCAAGAATCTCCAAGGCCAGTGCGGCCTTTGGCAGACTGTATAAGAATGTATGGGACAGAACTGGAATAAGCCTGCAAATAAAGCTAAAAGTCTACAAAGCAGTTGTATTATCCACACTGTTATAAGATTGTGAAACATGGACTGTTTATCAGCGACACGCTAGGGAATTAAACCACTTCCACAGTCTGCCTAAGGAAGCTACTGAAGATTAAATGGCAAGACAAGATTCCAGACACTGAAGTCCTAGAAAGAGCGTATAGAAAGAAAGAAAGAGCATATCCTATACAGGACGTTGCAGTCAACACCAGCATATTTTGTTGTTGTGATCTCTTGGCAAGTTTACGTTCAGTAGTTTATTCTTGCTTTCTTAAAGACCGTCATCTACACCATTTTGTAAAAAACATCAACGCAATAAGAGGACACGTTAAATAAAAGAATAACAGCTGACTAAAACATAGAGAGAACGGCTGCTCGAGGACTCCCACACTGGAAGGAATAAACTATTGATATGCAAATAACACAGTAGCTGTCTTCCGGCTCACACACCATTGGTCACGATCCATCGCCATGCAGGTAATTGGTGATATCACAAACACATTACCATTGTTATCAACATGACACCCGTGTGCTTTCTTTCACACATCGACCTGGCCTGGCTTACCAAATCTGGGTTTTTTTACCCACTCAAATTAATATAATGCCAACGTGACTTAGGTGTTGTGAGGAAACATAAAAAGTTGTCCGTGTTTATCTGGCACTATTTCAATAAAGAGGTAAGGAGAGTGTATCAATTAGCGATGTTAGAAAATGCGGAGGGAAATATAATCAACTTAGGTTTGCCCTTGGAAAGTGACGACATGTGGAAGGATCCAGTTTGTGAATGCAGTGTCATTATTGGTGAAGTAGAAGAATGGGGGTGTCACAATCCTTGGTTAATGTCACGGTGTGTCTTTCGTAATCATGTTAGTTAGTTAGTTAGTTGGTTGGTTGGTTGGTTGGTTGGTTGGTTGGTCGGTCAGTCATTCAATTAGCTAGTTAGTCAGTTTTAACAGTGCTGGCCGACATTGCAGGGGAAGTCAAAGGACGTGACGTAAATCGGTGGGAGCAATCATTGTAGAACTCTCTTCATGCTGCATTTCTCAAGTATGAGTCCGAACGCATGTAAAGTCGGGTTCTATTACGTTTTATATGTGGATTCATACAAATCAGGATCATTAATCAGCATGGCCACAAAAGCTCCTGGTCACGGCTCAAATTACAAAATAGCTTTATAAATCAACAACCTAAAAATCTCACTCTCGCCTGATGGAACCCTTCATGCTGCCACTTGGGATGATCGTCCTGAAGCTTCTGTCCCGTAACCAAGTGGTCATCTCCTATGACTCTCCTCTACGCATCATCAGGAGACCGTGCTCAATCGTGCACAGCCAACTTTTCATCTTGCACAATAAGTGCCATGCTTTGCTTTGCCTTTGGAACCCCCGACCTTTTGCCTTGCGAATCCATAACAGTGGCACACTGTTATAGATTCCTCATTTTCTTATTCTGAGACTTTTTCTAAACAGTCTTAAAACAAACCCTATATTTATTTCAACTCTAATTCACTCAACACTCAACTCTTAGACTATTTCTAACTACTAATTAAATAAAGATTCTTCTAATATCATAACTTACTACCTAAAAATTACAATACCAGAACCATTGATACCTCAAAAACAAACATCTCCATGTTTCATATTTCTGCCTTTCAAAGGCATCAACCCTGGCTCTTCTTCGTATTATATGCCTATGTCACTTCTTCTTGGGCTGAGCACTCTATAGTCATTCATGAGCAATCCGCTACTGACTACAGCAACACCCAACCATCACTCACTGCTACCTTTCGCTAATGACCTTATAAATCTTCAACTATTTCTCTTACCCTTTTGTATCATTTTTTCAGATATGTAACAAAAATCACCTATTTCAATCATTACAAGTCTTACATTTACTTTATCATCAGTAATTATCAAAATACAGCATGACACAGAGAAAAATAGAAAAACTCAAGGATAGAAAGAAAAAGAATCGGTGGCCACCTGAGGAAGACAGAAAGAAGAACTATTTCTTACATATTGGGTATTTACAACAAAAAGTTCGAACCACTCCTATTTACCTTACATTGTCCCAATGAGACTTTATGTAATAAAGTCTAAAAACAACCTAAGCACAACTCTCATAATTGAGCTCCTTTTTCACCCTAGTTGGTTCAAAACCCCCGATAAACCTATCACTTTGTCCATTTATTATGGGCATTACCTTCTATTAACCACCTCACCATGGCTCTGAACGTTTAATCTAAGACCACTTCATGTTATGCTGATATCTACAGCGACCCAAAGATACTCTCTATTATGGGCATCACTTCCTAAAACTTCTACGTCACTTAATCTCTGACCACCCCAGGTTATGCTGTTAACCACAGCAACCAAAAAAATGTTAGGATTTCCGTGGGAACCACTTCCCCCCCCCCCCCCCCCCCACCCCACCCCGGCGGAGAACCACTGATCTAAGTAGTCTTGCTGGTTTGTTGTTTATTTTATTAATTTTGTCATTAGAGAAGAAAGAAAGAAAGAAAGAAAGAAAGAAAGAAAGAAAGAAAGAAAGAAAGAAAGAAAGAAAGAAAGAAAGAAAGAAAGAAAGAAAAGTATGCAGACAGACAGATAGATAGATGGATAGGTAGATCAACATCCAGAAGTATCAACTAGCAGTCAGACAGACAATCAAGATAATATCAAAAGTTACACATGACTGTATGTATCAACATGAGAGAAAAAGCTCTTGGTAACTTCAGAGTGGTTGAAATAACTGAAACCTCGATGACGAGTCAAGAAGCTATTTAAAAAACAAAAAAAGACTGTAAAACACAAAACAAGCAAGAAAAACATATCTTACATCAAGAATAAACATATAACAGAAATCCGGGGAAATTGTAAATAAATAATTACACAGTTGGTGACCTCAGATACCGACCCCATGCAGACTGGTCTAGTCAAAGAAAGATGGATAAATTGCGAGGACATCATAGATTACAGGTCACGTTCTGCGCATGCCCCGTGTCGAACGTATGTTGCACAAAGTAAATGATAAACATGGGAAGCTAGAAATTAGAAAGGAATATTTTACTACAGAGAAAATGTCATCGATATATCACGGACATTTCATCAATACATCAATTACATGCCACATCACGAAGATTCAGAAATTGGACTCAGTTCTTTGTTCGCGTGGATTAATTATCAAGGATTGTGATAGTATGTTAGTTTCTCAGATAAATAGTCTTGCTGGTTTGTTATACTGTCGTCGTGTCGTGCGTCGTGTTCGTCGTCATTTCGCACTGCGAGCGCTAACAAGTCAAGTCGCCTTATTCTGTCAAGAAGCCTGATACGCGGGAAAATGCCACGTTGAAAGTCCAACAACAAGAAACACGCGGTAGCCAAGATGTGCAGCGTGGGAGCCGACAACAAGAAGAAGAACGTGGAGAGCCTACCTGCTAGCTGCATCAAAGAGCCTGATACTACAGCTATTACTGAAGCTACCACGAGGGAGAAGATCGACAGCCCAACACAGACAAGAATCAAGACAACAGAGAAGAAGGAGGAGAAAGACACCAGAGCCGGGAACACCGACTCAAAAACAGTCCGATGGGTTGTCAAGCGGATTCAAGTGGAGCTGTCAGACGAAGAAATCCTGAAGCAGCTACGAGAAGAGAATCTCCACATCCGATTCGTGAAGGCGGAGCGGCTCCTCACCTACTCCAAGATACCTACAACCTTGGCAGTGGTGACATCGGAGGGCAGCGAAATGCCGACCACAGTATCAATCAACAAGAGAATGCAGCAACCAGAGAGATTCATCCCAAGAATCACTCAATGTTCCAGATGTCAGAAGGCCGGCCACAGCAGAGCATTGTGTCGCAGTAAGACGGAAATCTGCCGATACTGCGCCGATTATCACACCTTCAAGGAGTGTCCGCTGGCTAAGCTGGACACCGACTTCCGAGCACCCAACAACAAAAGAAAGTGTGCCAACTGCCTGGGCAAACATGGAGCAAGATACCTGGGTTGTCCGTACCTGCAAAGGCACAGAGACGTCTTAAAGATCGCCATCACCACCAAGACGCCATATAAGGAAGCAATGCGGAGGTGCGGGACAGCCACGGGCATCTCGCAAGATGAAAGAGCTCAACTACAAAGCCAGATCGACGAGTTAAAGAAACAAGTCAAGGCACTGCTGACGCCTAACCCGACCAGCGACAACGAGAATCTACTGGCGGAAATAAAGGAGATCCAGCAAAACATCAAGCGAGAAGTGGAACAGATGACCGCGTTGAAGCAGGAAAACGAAGAAATGCTACGCACTATAAAAGCGGAGAGAGAGCGGCTAAAAGCTGAAATGAAATCAACTCAAAACAAACCAACAGAAGCCATGCAAGAGACCACAAAGAAGCCGCAAGAAACACAACAAAAAACCGAGCCGGAGACGCAAGATAAAACCAGCAGCCGAACCTCGACGCCCAAAACATCCAAGGGGAAACCAACATCCCGCCAGACAGCCGAAGAAAGACAAGATGAGGTACCTTCCGACGGCATGAGTGGATTGGAGGGGAACCTACCCGGGAGGAAATGGAGGAGTACATAGAAGAAGGAAAGAAACGAGCAAGGCAAGAGGAACTCAGACACGAGGAATACATGAGGAGACAGGAAGCAAAAGGAAAGAAGCCCAAGAAACTCAGGGGGAAACCGACAGAATACCCGGAATTACACTATGACGTCGATACCGACATCGAGTACTACATAGAAGACGGAGAGATCGTCCCATGGCTGACCACAGAGGAAGCAATCGAAAAACAGCAAGAACTTAAACACGAAAGTGAAAGAAAGCGCAAGGAGGTAAATAGCATCGAAAAGCTTCTACGGGCAATACACAGAACAGGAGGCAAAAATACTA
>JACEFZ010001677.1:0-35000 GCA_014155875.1 Cepaea nemoralis | reverse complement strand
GTTTAGCCATCACCCTTGTCTCTCGACATGGCTCCGTGTGATGTCTTGCTATTCCTGAATATTAAAATGTTGAAATTGACCCAGTTGGTACCAGTTTCAACATGATTATATGTCCGTCTAGTTTTTCCTTTGAATGAATGTCGGTCAGATCCTCTGGTCACTCCTTGCCGCATTATTCTCACCAGACCATGATGATTTATCTCATATTTCACACTCTACACCATAATCTCACAGACCTTTGACCTCATCTACCTCATCATGCACCAATACCCATCCAATGGTGCAGACCCAACCAATGTGTTCACCTGCTCGTTTCCCCAACACACCAGCTCCCTCCTTACTCGCCCGACATGGCTCTTCGCGATTTTTTGCTGTTCCCCCAAGCTTAAAATGCCGTTGAAATTTACCAGATTTTAGTCAACAGAAGACACTGGAATGCGACGCTCACACTGTATCCCACTTTCCATTTGTAATTGTTGCCCCTACTAATGAACTTCCGTCTTTGTTTTTTTTAAAGTATATTTTCACACTCCGTTTCTTTAATATAGTCACGTTGTGTTTCTCATGTCATTCTATCGGTGTGTGTGTTTGCTGTTTGTGTGCTGACGAAGACTTTGGCTGTAATGTCAGTGTTGCCACTTGTGATCGTGTTCTAGCTTACAGATTGTATTTCACGTGATATTTCTGTTGATTCATCCACTCTCAAAGAGACTTTCCAGAAATGCTTGAAACAATGGCTGGACCCTTGTGAGAGGAGAGTACTATCAATCCCATGGAGAAAACTTTGAAGGGGATTACGGTTTCATACTTCAAGTTGAGTAATTGTATTTTTCACAGCCAGAGATCTAATCATCATCATCATCATCATCATCATCATCATGTGCCATGTCGAAAAGCGTGGACGGTCATGTATTGCCATCTAAAACGATCACCGGATCGTGAATCAGCTCTGTGTTCTTGTTTCGATCATATCATGGGGAAAAGCCATTCAGATATTTATTTATCCTGCGTTTCATTTGTTCTTTTCCCCCTCAATCTTGCCAGTTGTCTCAAAGCTCTATAGTTAATTTCTTCTCATAACGTGTCCCAAAATGTGTTGACTGTACGTTTAATTTTCTAAACATTTTACGGTTTTTGTTTGTTTCTTGTAGGACGTGGTCATTGGTTTTTCATTCTGTCAATGGTATTCTTTGCATTATTCTCAGAAACCACATTTCCACAATCATCAGATGTTTTTCAGCTTGTCTGATCTTTGTCCACGCTTCAGATCCATACACAAGTACATCTTCTATGTAGCACCTCAACACTCTTTTTCTCGGTAAAACTGACATCTTTTTTTATTTCTTAATATGTTTTCTATTTTACACAAGGCTACCTTCGCCAGTGTCTAATACTCTTGTTTAAAGACGTACAAATTAAATACTTGTACAAATTACAAGTGCACTTCTGCTGAGACTCGTGATGTTCAGGTGGGAGTTCGACAACTACCCACAGCATACAGACTCTGTGATGTACAACTTACTGACTTATTGCCAATGGAAAACAGTTGCCAACAGTTAAATTCACCCCGCTCAGCACAAACAATACCCAGTTACACTTAGACAATGCTCAATTGATAGGCTGTAAAGCGCCGTCCTCGTCGATTTCTCAACATCTCATAACATATATAGCGTGAACAAAGAAAATGAGTTTCGTAAGGGGTTGCTCAAATATAGTGAAGCGTTAGCAATTAGGCGGTTCAAGCCAGTTTTGTGCAAACCGAAAGAGTTCCTGTTAAATTTGAAATATCCATGGGGGTAACAAATGTTCCACATTCGAACAATAACCTTGACTATGTGTTTAAGTGTTTCAGCTCAAGTACTATTCATGTATTCACTTCATATTATATACAGGATGTTTGTATAGTCTCACTACACTGTGTATGTAGAACGGCTTTGAAAAATGAAGTACCTGACGTCATCAACAAATGTGCCCCACAGTCCATCGTGAAGCAATACTCAGATAATGGCTGTCGTCTGCTGGGGTAATTATTTGCACTCCAAACAGAATGGTGTTATCAGCGGAAGAAATAATTGTTTTGGTTGAACAGGTGTTTCGAAATGGTGGTCGATACACAACAGACTCGTTGCAGAAATTATTGTACAATATGAAGAGACGCGTACAGTCGTGTCTTGAAGCCAGCGGTGGACATTTTTAGGTTAACTGTTTCCTGATTTTTTTATTTCCTGAACTTATTTTTTTTTAAACACCTGTTATAATGAATACTTCATTGGTAGTTTCCAGCTTTCCCAAAACAACGTTAGACCATAGCAGTAACTATTGTAACTAATTAAATGAATTTTACGCACATTTTGTAACAACGTCATGTACTTCATTTTTGTTTTCAAATTTAACCTACATACAAAGTGTAGTGAGACTTTAGAAACACCCTGTATGGACGTAACGAGATGCAGCGACATATGCCAGTCAATAAATCGCGCAGTATATTATCTGTGGCTCCCATGTTTAAACTGATATTATGATTGATGACCTATGAAGACATCAGAGTTTAACTCTTTAAATGATCTTACATAATCAAAAGGCACGCTGATCAATGATTAACATGTGGCATTGACACGGGCATGAACTTGGGCGGTCGAGGTTTCAATCTCAGCTCTCGACGTTCGCCTGAGAGATAAAGACTGACCATCTATCATGCATGCACTCCGGCCTACACAATGTTATGGTCATATCATTTTAATTTCACACATTAGATTCCTGCTACGGGACACGCCTTTATCTCGCACATATAATCTTGGGGTAGTTGAGCATCCAGGGCTCCAGACACTGTTAGTTGCACATCTTTTACTGGACGTCACAATCAACCCCTCATGCTTGGTTGCGTGTGATTCCTTGGGAATTTCTACGCTCGATAGGTCAGAAACAGTTAACAACAGAATCATGACAGAATAGAAACAGACAAGACGTCTCATAATTAAATACGATAATTAAATGTCACACGTAACCAGTTATTACATTGTGTTAAGAGTTGGGAAACGTCTTAATCTAAATCTGTCAACAGCATTTAGATGGTAACAGATAGAAAGGGAAATCAAAAACTGTCGTATGTAATAAAAATGTGAACAGTGATAAATAGACAAGCATAAACTGCCAGCTGTTAAAAGATGTTAACAGATAGATTGAGACTTAACCGAACATTAATAAACTACAATAGAATGGGGAAATTTAGAAAGACACAGTCAACAACTGTCAGCTGCAATAGAATGTTAACAGATAGAAAGAGACCGCCATAAACTGTCAGCTGCAATACAATGTTAACAGACAGAAAAACGCATCCGAATATTGTCAGCTGCAATACAATGTTAACTGACAGAAAAACGCATCCGAATATTGTCAGCTGCAATACAATGTTAACTGACAGAAAAACGCATCCGAATATTGTCAGCTGCAATACAATGTTAACTGACAGAAAAACGCATCCGAATATTGTCAGCTGCAATACAATGTTAACTGACAGAAAAACGCATCCGAATATTGTCAGCTGCAATACAATGTTAACTGACAGAAAAACGCATCCGAATATTGTCAGCTGCAATACAATGTTAACAGACAGAAAAACGCATCCGAATATTGTCAGCTGCAATACAATGTTAACTGACAGAAAAACGCATCCGAATATTGTCAGCTGCAATACAATGTAACAGACAGAAAAACGCATCCGAAAATTGTCAGCTGCAATACAATGTTAACTGACAGAAAAACGCATCCGAATATTGTCAGCTGCAATACAATGTTAACTGACAGAAAAACGCATCCGAATATTGTCAGCTGCAATACAATAATAACAGACAGAAAAATACATCCAAAAACTGTCAGCTGCAATACAATAATAACAGACAGAAAAACAGATCCGAAAACTGTCAGCGGCAATACAATAATAACAGACAGAAAAACACATCCAAAAGCAACGTAAATAAATAAACAACTAGGAGGTACTGCCGTCGGGTGTAAAGTGGTAGGCCATTTACATATTCTAGACCAGGACAAATGAATGAAGTTCGGGTGTAAAGTGGTAGACATTGACATACTCTAGACCAGGACAAATGAATGAAGTTCGGGTGTAAAGTGGTAGACATTGACATACTCTAGACCAGGACAAATGAATGAAGTTCGGGTGTAAAGTGGTAGACATTTACATATTCTAGACCAGGACATATGAATGAAGTTCGGGTGTAAAGTGGTAGACATTTACATATTCTAGACCAGGACATATGAATGAAGTTCGGGTGTAAAGTGGTAGACATTTACATATTCTAGACCAGGACATATGAATGAAGTTCGGGTGTAAAGTGGTAGACATTTACATATTCTAGACCAGGACATATGAATGAAGTTCGGGTGTAAAGTGGTAGACATTGACATACTCGAGACCAGGACATATGAATGAAGTGGCCATTTCCCTTCCTCATCGTTTCGTCTTCGGGCCTGCGTGCCCAATTCTTAACCCTTTGAAAATAAAGTTTGTTCGTTCGTTCGTCTTCCCAGACAATTTCTAGAAAACTGACTAGTATCAATTTTTCATGAACCATGGACTAAGCGTCATTAAAGAGTTATTTTATCTGATGAAAACGGCTGTGGAGTGGACCACTTCACAACCACAGCCGTTCGAGTCAGCAGATAACATAACCCTGGCTCTGCTCGGAACTGAACCCACGATCTTCACAGACAAGCGCATTAAAAACTATGCCAGCTCAGCTCCTTAGACCTGCCAACTGCAATAAAGGAATTCAATATATTTCATGAAATCATTAATTTCTACCACAAGAAATGGACGATAATTCCTTTCATAGCCAATGAACGGAAGGACAATACAGAAATGTGGAAAACCCCCAGAAGGCAGTACTCCAGGCCTGTGGGAAGTCCAAATAATTATCTGGGAGATCTGGTGCACGTAAGGATGCGATTAAATGTCTTGTCTGGGCCAGGATTCGGGGCCTCCGACATGAATATGTTATATTTTCGATTATAACCTTCGGGGACTGTGCTAACTCAAGGAAAGAATACAATTACATTGAATAATAGAAATGTCAGCGTCGACAAATGAAAACATGGGAAAAGTATGAATTCATTTGATAATTAATGAATGATTTTGAACGATTCATTCAGCCGATGGTAATTTGAGGCATTTATTCTTTATTCTTCTTCTTCTACTGCCATTAGCTGTCAGGTGTTAGTCAGATATGACTGAGCTACTGTAAGACATTAAACGGTACTACCTGCTTTCTGTTAGCGCCGAATGTTGGGCGGCGTACACCACGCCCAACACGGCACATTGTGCCACTGCTTCATGCGGAAGAACGCAACTGGGGGGGGGGTACAAGCCTTACCCTGGTGCGGGAAAATGCAACCTGAAGACTAAATGGCATGACAGGGCAGACCAGGCTCTAAGCTGTGGTTGGCAACTGGTCTAGGATCAAAGCTCCGACAGACGGAGCGTTAGAGGTAGAATATGAAATGAGGAAATTAGAAAACGACTAAGTCAGAAACCAGTCATGCACTTCATTAAAGAACAACAAATTAAAGGGTTTAGCCACCTCACAAGAATGCCCTGGTACCATCTGCTACAATGCCACACTGAAAAAAATGAAGAAATCTAATGGCTGCAGCGCAAGAGGAAGACCACTTGAAGATAGAGTGATGGTATCTTCTTCTTCTTCTTCTTCTTCTTCTTTTTCTTTTTCTTCTTCTTCTGCGTTCGTTCGGAATGTTGTTTTGGACGTAATTTTGTCTGTCTACAGCAGGGCTACGAAATTTGCACTTTTCGGCCGACTTTTACGGGCATTTGTTAACAGGTGTAACTTTTTCGGGTAGTGATGGTATCAAGAACTACCTAAGAGAAATGAATATTAATTTACAAAACGCATTAGAAAGAGGGCATAAAAGATGTTCACATCTATCCCCACAACTTCACTGGGGTAAATGGAGAAAGAGAAGAAGAGGATATTCATGGCAGGCCAGATTGACAGAGGTGACAAAAAACATCCCTGTTGCACTCATTTTCTTATTTCATATGAATATATCTCTTAGTTATACCTCGTGAAGAACTCTCTATTTAAAGTCTGCTTATGCTGCCCTTATTAAATTCATGATTTTCTGTGAGATCCTCGTGAGCCTCATCAGTTTCCAAAGGGATTCACTATAACATGTGTCAAAGATGTTGTCATAGTCCACACATCCGATATAAGCTGGCTAGTTAAGGTCCATGATTTGTTCCAACATTGAGCATACGGCACAGCATCTTTTTGGTCAGTAGCCTTCCTGGTATCCTTATGAGGATGCATAGTGTGGCCATATTGTCATTGCAGAATCTATTCGCTAGAAGCTCATTCCTTCTTGTTTGATAATGGATCTCTCCATTCCTCTAGAATAGTCTTGCTTAATATTTTCTCAAAAATTGACAATATCATTCATCTTCATCATATGTTGCCGTCAAGAGCCGTGGGGAGAAATAGTTGGCTTTCCAGCGCGAGATGGGCGGCACTGGAAAGTGTCATTCCTTGTGATTGTGCAATGTCGTTGATGTCGTCAGTCGATTTTCTTCTCGGGTGTCCTCTTGCAGATCTTGTTTGATGTAACGCCAATGCTGGTACTTGCTCGTGCTACATTCTAACGATATGGCCGAGCCATT
Organism: Cepaea nemoralis; assembly: GCA_014155875.1. Taxonomy (NCBI): domain Eukaryota; kingdom Metazoa; phylum Mollusca; class Gastropoda; order Stylommatophora; family Helicidae; genus Cepaea; species Cepaea nemoralis. Next base: position 28,312 of record JACEFZ010001677.1, on the reverse strand, counting down.
TGATCTTCTTCCTCTCTGTAAAGTGTTTATGGCCCTGTAGGTTTGATAAAATAATTTCTTTCTCGGTCTCTGATACTCATGTAGGCAGCTCTTCTCAAACATCTTATCTCGCCGGTGTTCTTTTCACGTAAATGAGATTGGGTAAATCGGGCAATTGGACTTACATTTTTGACTTCTCATTCAGATAGCATGGCAAACTACTCACGGTAAAGTTTAGTAGAAAGTCAACCCGGAGTTGACAGTAACGTCCTCCAAAGGATATAAAACATTTTCAGCGGGCGGGTCAGCGAAGATGATATGGGAATGTGCTGATAATAACATTAGCACAGTTGAGTGAGGGTTCCTCGCCTGGGTTCGTCTTCTGCTAACAGAGCTAAAGCCTGACCACGTGATCCTCCGTGCATTCAACCCTACGGAATGTGACTGCCCTATCACATCTCAGACACACTGCACGTCCCCGCTTTGAGACACGTTTTACGCAAATATTGTCCACGCGACGTCCAAAAGCCAGAGGTATCCGCTGAAAATGTCTTAGTATCAACAGAATCCTCTTTATCTCTGCGCCTTGCTGTTGCCTCCAGATGCTAGTTTCCACAATTCCGGCGATCAGGCTCAACTTGATAACATGTTAAAACAGTTTAACCAAACAATAACGCCCAGGTTGTGATAACACACATCGTGGCCAGGGACCGAGTGGAGAAACCATCGGACACCTCGTGCTGGTTGTTTCAAATATGGGATCACAATGGCGCCGTCAGGCACGCGCAACGCCAGGTATTTGCCTAGATAAGGTTGCCTGTTTGTCCATTGTTTAATGTTTTATTAGTTGTTTTGGTTTTATAATGATAAGAGCAGTAAGTTGTGATTTGGGTCGACTGGGTGGTCGTTTTTGTAAAAGTACGAGGAGAAAATTGAGACACCCACGAGTTAAGCGAAGTAAACACCGCGAAAATATCAGCATTGATTTCCACTGATAGAACACAAGGGAAAGAACCATATATCGGGCAACGTAAGAACAAACACAATGAACAGTTTTATCAATATGAAAGAGCAAAATAAATATTTCTTGTCTAGGATAAACTAGATGAAAGTACATCAAGGATGCCTGCTCTTTTGCGAACGCGTTACGAATGCAATTCGCAATCGCGCATATTTCTGTCGGAACACATCTGCGGGCGACTTGGCAGCAGACAGCCTTGCGTTGATTTTCTTACAATGGCAGGTCGTTCAGAAAGCAATGGCAAACTACTTAACGTCACACTTGAGAAGAAATCACAAACTGCCAAATACACGCTGGGATTGACAGAGACATCCTGACAGGATATGCCAAACACAATTGTTAAGACAAATAACCTTCCCGCAAAGAGATAAAGAGTCAGTGACCTTGAATGGAATCTGTTTAAAGGACGTAAACCTGAGCCTAATGCATTCTGAGGTCAGATATCTTAACCTTGGGGTGCGTACATGGAGGTTTGCTTGCTTCCTAGCTTGTGTTCGCTGGCTGTGAACTCCAGCGTGAAGTCCTGTATGTCGGATGAAGACATCCTGTTGTCCAACATCAGTGTGATGTCATACAGGACCTGAGGTTTGCGTGAGTATCCGTTGTCCCATGTCTGGCTTATTGGTGTGTAGACTGGTGGTTCCTCACCGTGCAGACAGTGACTTCGGCAGATGACACGCACACACTTTGAAAAAGGAGCGATTAGGAAGAGGATGAAAGAACACAGCATAGCGCAAGAGTTGGGATCCCCGGGTGTGAATGCAAGACACTGTACTGTCAGCTTGCTGTTTTGACAGACGTTAAAAGTCAGTTTGTTGCTATTCCAACTTCACAGCAAAGGGTCGTACCCTATGCCCAGTTCCTGTGCCAGTGAATATCACACACAATGCTCCTAACTGTCACATGTGAAAAGTGAAACAGACAGGAGTCTCGACAAACCAACAGCCCGCACAAGTACACTATGCATAATGCCGCTGCCAGAACGCCAACACAAAAGTCCTTCACGAAAAATACGGCTCTTCGCCGATGGAAGCGGCAGTCACTAGAAAACCAGCAGCCACACATTACTGCACAAGGCAAACTAGTTAGTTCAGCGAACGGCCGGTTGCCATTTTTCTGAACATGCAGTTCACACTACAAATAACCCCGGACAGATCTAAATGCACTCAACACGAAATGCATAGCTCACGGTGTCACCCACGCACTTAACTCAGTAGCAGGACGACGGAACCATTTTGACAGAGGATTGTTTATTACATTGTGGTTCATAAATGTCATAACTAAGCAAGTGCCAGAGGATGATTAATCGGTATACGCAACTTCTCGTATCTGCAGTGGGTTTATTTTTAACCGAATGGTTGTCATTACATTATAATACAACATATTTGCTACCATATTAACAACTTGTATGTCATAACTGTAATACACCCATACTTTCCATTTTCCGCCTTCCATTTTTTTTTGGTCCAACCCTACTTTTTTGTTTGAGCAGAATCTGTAATAGGGTTATACCTCTCCATAGGACAAATCCTGGACTGAATTTAGAGATCATGAGTTGCCCGTGTAGCACGACTTCTCTCTCTCTCTCTCTCTCTCTCTCTCTCTCTCTCTCTCTCTCTCTCTCTCTCTCTCTCTCTCTCTCTCTCTCTCTCTCTCTCTCTCTCTTTCTCTCTTACATGCTATTCCATATTTTTTTTGGTGTATTCTCACCTTCATATTATCATTTTAAATGCCACTTGATTTTATCATGTATAATAGGAACACATGTACATTACTGTAGAGTGAGTGAGAGAGCTAGTGAGTGTGAGTGAGAGAATTGAATTGAATTGAACTTTGAACTTTATTTTAAAAGGGTTACAAATTGCGCACGTAGGCAAGTCTTATATTCGGCCCTTCCAATTACTCATCTTAAGTTCATCAACAGTGCATGATACATACACATAGGGGAAAAAACATTGTCAAATCAATGTTGTAAGAATAAACAGTGCATATTATCACATTATATGGCACATCCCCCACTCCAAAACAGACATCCACGCACCGACCCACACACACATCTCTCACCAACTCACACATAACCCACCCATACCCACACCCCCCACCAACGACATATCCATAAACCACCCACATCCCTTCCATCCAATCACATATCCCCTCACCAACCCAGACATCTGGCACCCACCCACACAAACATCCCTCACACACATCCCCAACCACACACAACTCCCCACTCACACATAAAGCAACCCACACAAACTTGCCCACACACACATGCTCCACCCACCCACCCACACACCCCCAACCACACACACATACCCCTCCCACACACACATTCCGCACCAACCCACACGCACATCCCTCACGCACTCACACATCACCCACCCATACCCACGCATTTTCCCATCCACACACACATCCCCACACACACATTTCCCCACCCACCCACACATTTCACATCAACCCAGACACCGCACCAACCACACACACATCCCTACACACACACATACCCCACCCACACACATATCCCACGCATGCAAACATCCCCCACTCCCCCTACACATGCCCCAACACAACCACCCACACTCATCTCCCCCACCTACTAATACCCACACATCTTCTTCACGCCAACACCTACACATACCACTACCACCAACACCCACACAAACACACCAAATCAAACATATGTTGGGGATGTGTGTGGGTTGGGGATGGATGTGGTTATGTGTGTGGGTGGGGAATATGTCTGTGTGGGTTGGGGTGTGTGTGGGTGGGTGGAGGATGTATTTGTGGGTGGTGAGGGTAATTGCTGGTTGGGGATGTGTGGTGGGTGGGAGGTGTGTGGGGAGACGTGTGTGGGTGAGGGATGTGTGTGGGTGGGTGCGGGAGGTGTGGTTGGGTGTGGGATGAGCGGGTATGTGAGGAATGTGTGAGGGTGCGGGATGTGTGTTTGGCTGGGTGGTTGGGGTGTGTGAGTGTGGATGGATAGTTTGAGGAGGTATGTGTTGATGGGTGGGTGCGGGATGTGTGGGTGTGAGTGTTTGAGGGATGAATACGTGGGTTGGGGGATTATGTGGGGATGTGTCTATGGGTGGGGAATGTGTATGTGGGAGGGGATGTGTATGGGTGGTGTATGTGTGGGTTGGTGGGGGATGTGTGTGTGGGTGGGGGATATGTGATTGAGGGATGAGTGGATGGGGGATGGGTGATTGGGAGTGTGTAGGTGGATTAGTGGAGGATGTGTAGAGGATGTGTAGGTGGGTGAGTGTGTGTGGGATGGGGGATGGGTGTGGTGTGTGTGTGAGTGGGGAGATTGTGTGGGTGGGGATGTGTGTGGGTTGGGGATGTTTATAGTGGTGGGTGCGGGATGTGTGTGGGTGGGCGGGGGAGATTTTGTGGTGGGGAAGTGTGGGTGGGGTTTGTGTTGGTGGGTGTATGATGTGTGGGTTGGCAGGGAATGTTTTTGTGGGTGAGTGAATGTGTGACTGAGAATGTGTGTTTGGCTGAGTGGTTTGGGGTGTGTGGGTGTTTGGGTGGAGGATGTGTGGGTGGGGATGGGTGGGTGGGTGGGGGATATGTCTCATAACATGGTAATATGCATTGTTTATGTTTACATTTCATTTGACAATGTTTTTTTCTTATGTAAATGCATCATTTACTATTGATGAACGAAAGATGAGTGACTGGAAGGGCCGAATGTAAGACTGGCCTACGTGCCCAATTTGTAACCCTTCTAAAATAAAGATCAATCAATCAATCAATCAAACAACCTCTCTCTCTCTCTCTCTCTCTCTCTCTCTCTCTCTCTCTCTCTCTCTCTCTCTCTCTCTCTCTTTCTCTCGGCCTGTCTAGTTTGTTTTTTGTTTGTTATTTTCGCATATCCTTTACAGGACATCGCTGTCAACACCAGCATTTTACCACTGTTGTTGATTTTTTGGCAAGATTACGCACAGTAGTTTGCCATTGCTTTCTGAGCGGCCGGCTCACTTATCCCGTAAGTCACCAACGCGGCGAGAACCGCTACCAATTCTCGTGCGCTGAGTTACTCTACTTGGATAAACGGGATTACGGAGAAAGTCGTTTAACGCCTAGGCCAGGGAGACCGGTCTGCCTAGTTTACCCCAGAATAAAGGTAACACCAATACACATAGAACAAGACAAGCTGCAGAAGCTGCTGGATCAGCAAAGCAGTGCTCTGTCGAAGCTTCGATCCTAGGCTACTTGCCGACCAAGGCTTAAGGCCGGGTGTGGCCTGTCATGACATTCATGAAACATTCATGTCGCAGCTATACGTGTCTATGGGTTGCTTTCTGATTTTCAAATTCTGCCTGGAATCATCTTATTCGGTTCACTCTTTCCGATTTCCATTTGTTGGGATATGGCAAAAGTAGCCTTTAGCAAGATGAAAAACATACTGACCAATAAAAAAATGTAAATTGAAACGAGAAAAAGAGTGTTGAGATGCTACATAGAACCTGTACTTGTATATGGATGTGAAGCTTGTACAATGAGCGGTCAGGCTGAAAAACATCTGATGGCTGTAGAAATGTGGTTTCTGAGGAAAATGCAAAGAATACCATGGATAGCCAGAAAGACCAATGAACAAGTCCTTCAAGAAACAAATGAAGATCGTAAACTGATTGGAGACATTAGACGTAGACAGCCACAATTTTTTGGGCATGTTATGAGAAGAAATGAATTGGAGAACTTGGTGACAACTCGCAAGATCGATGGGAACAGACCAAGGGGAAGACCTAGAAGCAAGTACCTGGATGGCTTGGCCTTGTGGCATGGTCGAGACAGAAACACGGAGCTGATCCACGACTCTGGTGATCGAGTGAGATGGCAGAACATGACCGCCCACGCTTACCGGCATGGCACATGATGGATGGATGGAGATATTTTAGTTATGCCCGACTTATTTACACGCCCTCTTAGGTTCTCGCCCGCAACTGGGAAAGCTGGGCGTCCATCCACTTTTTTTTTGTCCATCAAGAATGATGGTGACTATTTATTTCATCCAGTGGGGTTGAAAGTGTGGAGCCGTGAGTTCTAAGATGGCTGATAAGGCCTATTTTGGCTCGAAATGTACTTTGACAATGTGGGCAAAGAATGCTTGACGTTCCAGGAGGAGGATCTTCTGCAGTGGTTTTTCTGTCCAGCCTTTTCTTCACAGCTCTTGCAGTCGTGGTTGCTTCACAAGTGACTGCACCCTTGCGTAATGATGTAAGCCATGAATTTAGGTCTTTGGCAGCAGTCTCCCAGGTGTCAGGATGAATTCCAAAAATTTCAGTGAGATTTTCAGTCTTCAAAGAGTTTCCTCTGGCCGCCCGGAGAGCGTTTACCACAAAGCAGCTCGCCATAAAAAATTCGTTTAGGAAGCCTGTGATCTGACATGCGAGTTAAGTGACCAGCCCAGCGAATCTGAGTCTTCATTAGTAGAGTGTTGATACTGGGCATCGACGCTGTTTCTAGAACTTCAGTGTCTGAGATCTTCCCATCCACTACCCCTGGAGTAAAGGTAGATATAATATTATCGGCTTCTGTTTTACGTATAAATCTACAATAGTCATTGGTATCGCTCGAGAGATAGAGGTGGACGTAGAACATTTAAGCTACTCTGCAGTGAAGACGAATCTTGTAATACTTAGCCTCCGTAGTCAACAGTAAAATGAAGCACCCGTTTACACCGACGTAAATAACGGACAGAGGGAATAACCAGCCAATGGGAATCTTGATACATGAAGCTCATACACGGACACTCTCACCTCGACACCGCAAGGTCCAAGAGGAATAACATGAGATGAGATGAAGAGTACGAACCAACGAACTTTATTTTCAAAGGATCACAAATTGGGCACGCATGCCTGTCTATCATTTGGCCTTTCCAACCACTCATCTTTCGTACATTCACACAGGAAAAACATTTCTAAATGAGTGTTGGGTATATCGTGCTAGTCCTGTATTTTAATCAACCAATCTGCACCGTGTGGAAAATGTGTGGTAGATAGATACCCTTACCCTAGGCAGCCGGGGTATAGTAGTGGTCAGTAAGCTAGACAATCGGGGTAGAGCAGTGGTCAGCAAGCTAGACAGTCGGGGTAGAGCAGTGGTCAGCAAGTTAGGCAATAGGGGTAGAGCAGTGGTCAGTAAGCTAGGCCCCCGACGTAGTCCTGTATTCACACCCCCATGGAGGCGGGGGTTTTCTCTTTTAATGACTATGGGCTCTCAGGTCGACCCAAGCTAAACCTGGCACTAGAAAACGTCATGGGGAGTAATTAGCCCCGCTCTAGTCTATCTCTAACCACTTGATATGCTGGAGTCTATCTTGTTCTCTTCCTATAGCTCCGCTCTATTCTATCTCTAACCGCTTGATATGCTAGAGTCTATCTTGTTCTCTTCCTCGAGCTCCCACTCTAGTCTATCTCTAACCGCTTGATATGCTAGAGTCTATCTTGTTCTCTTCCTATAGCTCCGCTCTAGTCTATCTCTAACCGCTTGATATGCTGGAGTCTATCTTGTTCTCTTCCTATAGCTCCGCTCTATTCTATCTCTAACCGCTTGATATGCTAGAGTCTATCTTGTTCTCTTCCTATAGCTCCGCTCTAGTCTATCTCTAACCGCTTGATATGCTAGAGTCTATCTTGTTCTCTTCCTATAGCTCCGCTCTAGTCTATCTCTAACAGCTTGATATGCTGGAGTCTATCTTGTTCTCTTCCTATAGCTCCGCTCTAGTCTATCTCTAACAGCTTGATATGCTGAGAGTCTATCTTGTTCTCTTCCTATAGCTCCGCTCTAGTCTATCTCTAACCGCTTGATATGCTGGAGTCTATCTTGTTCTCTTCCTATAGCTCCGCTCTAGTCTATCTCTAACAGCTTGATATGCTAGAGTCTATCTTGTTCTCTTCCTCGAGCTCCGCTCTAGTCTATTTCTAACCGTTTGATATGCTAGTCTGTCATGTTATCTTCCTCGAGCTCGGCTCTGGTGATTCTGCGGTACATGTTCTTCTGTTCTGCGCAAAACGACGCTGTGGCTAAGAACAGACAAATCGTTTCAAAATTCCCCGACACACCGAATCGAGGGCTCTACATCAGCTGTAGAGGATTTGGAAGCAGACAGCCTTGCGCTGTTGTCAATGGTATGAGCTCGGGTTGTTCAGAAAGCATGGCAAACTAGTGAACGTTAAATTGCCTAGGAAATCACAGTCACACAATGCTGGCGTTGATTGCGACGTCCTGTAAAGGATATGCTCTGGCTGCAATTATTGGATGTGGTGGTTGTTCCGGTTGACAAAGTGATGGCGTGGCATTTCAGGTTCTCTCCTCAAAGACACGTAAAGATGTTTTCTTTTATATATCACACTATCTTGTTGACTGTTCAGGAATGCTTCTTGGAAATGATTGTTGTGGTTTCCTTTTATCTTCCGCAATTATTGCACATAGACTCAGAAATTTTGGTATAGCAAGTTAGTTAGACTACTGGTTGTATGGTAAATGATTACCTCATGCTGAGTGTGTCAATGCCTGTGTGAACTTGCTACTTCATTCCATACATGGGACATGTTCATAACAGTCGTCATGTGAACACACTGTGGGGGTTGTCCCTGGGCTCCAATATCCACAAGGGTTGTTTGTAGCTTGCGCTATTGATAGAATTATACTGTTGTCAGGACAATTAAAATCCCCGTTCAGCTCAATGACAGATTGTCCACTTACTCCAGTTGAAATGTTTGTCATACTGTTTAGCCGTGTCCGTCTTCTATTATCTGGAGGTGAACTTGGAAGTTTACCGTCGTAGAGCTGAGACTATGATGCCATCTCCCAGCCTCTCCCGACTTGAGAAGACATATTGTTATCAACACCTGCGCTGTCACGTTATGGATTAGGTCCGCGTTCTTGTCTCAGATCAGTCAAACCATCCAAGTATTTATCTCTCTGTCTTCCTATTGTTCTTTTCACATCAAACTTGCCAGTGGTCACTACATTTTTAAATTGATTTACTGACGAAGGATAATATATCGCCAAAATGTGACCTTCCATTTGGACAGACGCACGTTACGTCGCCGAATTAGGGTCATGGTGTTATTTGTTTCGTTTCATAGTATCTTCAGCAATTTTAATGCTCAGTGAACAGACATTACATTATAATAAATGTTCATTTGATTGTGTACCATATTTCATCAAAACCAACTTTTGGTTTGTCACTGAATCTGCTTAAACGTATTTCTCCCCACAATATGCACAAACAATCTTGACTGTCAGCGGCTAATTTCTCTAATCTGTTTACGGCTTTAATTCTTTTTAAGGACTACCGTTTTCGTTTTTGTCTCCGTCCATAGTATTCATGGCACTTTCCCCAGAAACCACATCTCTACTGCCATTAGATGTTCCTCGGCTACTCTAGTTGTTGTTCATTTTTATATGCATTAAATGTATAGGTTCTGCGTAGCATTGTTTCAATTGTGTTACCACTGCAAGTGATAGCTTTTTGTTTACATGCAAAAGAACTGTACAAAGCACAGGCTCCGTGGCTAAGGGCTTACGGGCGCAATTTGTAATCCCGCATACAGCGTTCGAAACACAGCGATTTGGCAGCAGGCCGACTTGTGTTTGTTTTCATACAATGGTATGAGTGCCGGTCTTTCAAAAGGCAATAGCTCCTACTGAACACAAGCTTGCCAAGAAATCACAAACAGTGGGGTTGACTGCAATATCCTGTAAAGGACATGCAACTAAAAGAAAGAATAGATCCGAAGACAGTTGTTGGTGTCTCTGAGTCGGTCACGGTTGGAAAATATTAGTTTCATGTTTATGCCAGGGCGTGTGGGTGTACCGGTTAACTGGCTTGCAGGTAAGGCTACTGTGGAAGGCGGATGAGCCATGAACCAGGCTGATGTACTGAATGCTCTACGAGAAGTAAGACTTTTGTGATGACTGTGAATTTACAACCATGGTCAGACTGCGAGAACAGCAAGTTAAAGAGATGTAGCCAAACAAGAACATTATGCAGGAAGCCAAAGAAGATTAATAAACCAACACAGAACTGGTGTCGTTACACGCTGCGGGATTTACTGAGGAAGGGATCCGAGCACGTATGGACTGAATGGTTCGATGTGCAATGAGGATGATCTGTCGACTAACTAACTAACTAACTAATTAACTAACTAACTAATTAACTAACTAACTAACTAACTAATTAACTAACTAACTAAACAACAAACTAACAAACTAAATAACTAACACGGGGCAGGTTTTTGGCAAGAGATAGGAGATCAGCATGTGACAATGTAGGAGACGGTATAAACAGCATGCCACAGGTGACACAATACAAGGCTTAGGTGAGCTAATTGCTGGACGGGTATACTTGAGCATGTCAGCAATAAATATTTGGAGTAATTTAACCTGGGGCAAAAACTTGTGCCTGAGGCAGCTTACAGGGCACGGCAGAAAATAGAAGCAAAGACAAGTATGAAGACATAATAAATGAAATAGCATATACACAAATCGAAAGACAGAAAAAAAGACAGTTAAAGAAAGAAAGAAAGAAAGAAAGAAAGAAAGAAAGAAAGAAAGAAAGAAAGAAAGAAAGAAAGAAAGAAAGACAGAAAGACAGAAAGACAGAAAGACAGAAAGACAGAAAGAAAGACAGAAAGACAGAAAGACAGAAAGAAAGACAGAAAGACAGACAGAAAGACAGAAAGAAAGACAGAAAGACCTAAAGACTGGTAGTTGATCAGAGGGAAAGAAAGAAGAAAGAAGAAAGAAAGAAAGAAAAGGAAAAAAGACAGAAAGAAAGAAAGAAAGAAAGAAAGAAAGAAAGAAAGAAAGAAAGAAAGAAAGAAAGAGTGAAAAGGTAATACAGAAAAAAAGGACGAGAGAGAGTGAGTGAGAGAGATTGATGGAGGGAACGAGAGATATAGTGCAAGAAAGAAAGAAAGAAAGAAAGAAAGAAAGAAAGAAAGAAAGAAAGAAAGAAAGAAAGAAAGAAAGAAAGAAAGAAAGAAAGAAAGAAAGAAACTAAATGAAATGATAACTCCTAAAGCATCATTTTATTTTCCGAAATAGAATAAAAAGTCACAAACTAAAGCATTTTGAGAAAATCAACAAGCCACATGTACATGGCCCTCACCTGACTTCGCTGAAGAAGGTCTACAGTTGTGCTGCTGTCACGTTTTCAAACACCCAAAAGCTGCCCCTCACTACACCAAACTATCCTCTTCTGCTCGGCAGTCTCCAAGAAACAAATTAACAGTTACTACAAAATATAAATTATCTTCTTATTTTCAACTAATAAATTTTGGTTCGACTAGGGCCAAAGATGAAACTTGCTTACTGCCTTCGGTGACTTACGGTGTACGTTTGGGTGGCCAAAGCTTCTTGTTGATTTGGTCTGCGCTTTTTATCTTGGCATATGAAAACTACGCGGGCCGCCAACGCACTTGTGTATGGCAAGTCATAAAACTGGATGCATTCTTTCTCCGTCTCTGACACTCTCTCCTCTTTTCTAGTTTTTACTTCTTTTTTGATACCACGCTGGTTGCAAAAGCCTTTATCAATTTCTCTACCCCGTGTGTTTAGTTACAACTTGAAGGCGTAATTACAGCACTAGGTAATCTTCTTCACTGTTTTGATTCTGCGCATGCGCTGTTCCTATTGGCGCGTGACGTCACGTGGAAACTAATCAATGGTAGAGCTGGAGAGAGAAGTTCACGGCGATGGTTTCTATTCTCTGATTGGTTCTCTGGTGATCGTTGCGACGGGCGTGGGGGGAGACAGGGATGTCTTAATATTCTGTTGCGCTATCAATATTCTGTTTGGTTACTTGATTACTAGTATCACTTTCACTTCTACCACCACTGTTATTACTGTTAACACCAGCTCCTCCACAACCAACAACGTCATCATCATTCCTACTACTACAACAGGAACAGCAAGAGAAACGACAGCAACATTATTGACCACCATCACTACTACTTCTGCTACTACTACAACTACTACTACTACTACTACTATACTACTACTACTACTACTACTACTACTACTACTACTACTATACTACTACTACTGCTACTACTACTAGTACTACTACTACTACTACTACTACTACTACTACTACTACTAGTACTACTACTACAACTAGTACTACTACTACAACAACTACTACTACTACTACTACTACTATTACTACTACTATTGCTACTACTACTATTGCTACTACTACTAGTACTAATAATACTACTACTACTACTACTACTACTACTTCTACTACTACTACTACTACTACTACTACTACTACTACTACTACTACTACTATTGCTACTACTACTACTACTACTACTACTACTACTACTACTACTACTACTACTACGAGTACCACTACTATCAAACACAACTACAAATGTTACTACTACTATCACCACTACCTCTACTATTACTTTTTTTTTTTGCATATCCTTTACAGGACATCGCTGTCAACACCAGCATCTTTCAGCTGTATGTTGATTTCTTGGCAAGATTACACTCAGTAGTTTGCCTTTGCTTTCTGAGCGGCCGGCTCACATACCCCGTAAGTTACCGATACGATTCGAACCACACTGATTCTCACCGTCGTCACGTTACCCACGAGAGTATTCGAGATTACGGAGAGAAGTCATAACCTCTAAGCCACGAAGCTGGTCTACTATTACTACAAAAACAATAACCGCCAAAACGAATGCTATTACTAACATTACTGCTGCTATTATTTCGTCTACTACTACTACTACTACTACTACTACTACTACTACTACTACTACTACTACTACTACTACTACTACTACTACTACTACTACTACTACTTTTACTACTACTACTACTACTACTACTACTACTACTACTACTACTACTACTACTACTACAACTACTACTACTACTACTACTACAACTACTACTACTACTACTACTACTACTACTACAGCTGCTGCTACTACTGCTACTACTACTATTACCACTGCTTCAACCCCACCACGTCTTCGCCAAGATGAACATAAAAACTACTACTATTACTACTACTGCTACTACTACTACTACTACTACTACTACTACTACTACTACTACTACTACTACTACTACTACTACTACTACTATTACTACTACTAGTATACACTATTAGCCGGTCTCTCTGGCTGAGGGGTTACACCACTTTCTCCGTAATCCCGTTTATCCACGCAGGGTCTCGCAGCGAGGCGAGAATTGGAAGCGGTTCGACCCGCGCTCGTGACTTGCGGGATAATGAGCCGGCCGCTCAGAAAGCAATGGCAAACTACTGAGCGTAATCTTGCCAAGAAATCAACATACAGCTGAAAGATGCTGGTGTTGACAACGATGTCCTATAAAGGATATGCAAAACATTTTTATTAGTATACAATATTACTACTACTATTACTAATACTACTATTACGATTACTACTGCTACCACTTCTACTAATTGTATTACTACTAACAATTACTACTATATTACTACTGCTACTTCTGCTACCACGTCTTCAACAAATATAACATTTAAAAAAACAACTAATATTACAACTACTGCTACTATTACGCCAGCTGCGTGGCGTAGGTGTTACGAAAACTGTTCATGACCCGCATACTCGCTTTTAAAACACAGCTGCGCGCGATTTGGCAGCAGACCGCGTTGTGTTGGTTTCTTTACGAAATGGTATGGGTGCCGGTCGTTCACAAAGCAATGGCAAACTACTGAACGTAAACTTGCCGAGAAATTACAACAGCACACAATGATGATGTTTACTGCAACATGCAGTAAAGGATATGCAAGTACTATTGCTGCTGCTACAACCACCACCATCACCACCACCACTACCACCACCACCATCATCACCACCACTACCACTACCACCACCACTACTACAAGTACAACGGCTAATTCTACCACAACAACCGGGATGTATAGATGTATGTATGTCTTTGGTCTAAACATAAAAACACTTTGAAGATAACGATGTTCATAGCCATAGATATTCATTGAGTTTATGCACAGGTATGAGCTGGTGGCCGTACACACACTTGTATGTGCATTTTTAAATATTGATCTTTGCTGTATTGACTACGCAAAGGCTTTCAATGAAGTAAGACATGTCAGCGAGATGAAGATATTTGTGGATCTACACATTGATGGGAAAGACCTATAATATAGACTTGTGGCCTACTTCATTATCAATCTTTATGGCAGCTTGTTTGCAATATACATGTTTTTTTTTTTTTTTTTTTTTATGTTGCATATCCCTTGCAAGACATTGCAGTCATCACTAGCATCGTTCTCCGCGAAAGCAGTTCGTGAGCCGGGTACCAGGCGTTCGAAACTCAGCTGCGACCGATTTGTGCAGCAGACCTTGTCGCGTTGTGTTATAACGTGCTGGTATGGGAGCCGGTCGTTCTGAAAGCAATGGCAAACTACTGAACGTAAAAGCTGGAAATGCTGGTTTTGACTGCCATGTCCTGCAAGGGATATGCAACATTTATTAAAAAAAAAAACATATATGTTGGAAACAAGCTGCCATAAAGATTGAACGAACGAAAGAACGAACGAACGAACTTTATTTTCAAAGGGTAACAATAATAATGATAATGATAATGAAGCTGGCCAATATCAGCCTATTAAGAGAAGTCTGCGTCAGGGAGGTCTAATGTCGCCAGATCTTGTTTCCCCAATACAGTGAAAATATTGTGTTTAAAGAAATGTAGAAGATACGAGAGGAATCATCATTGGCGGACATAACATCAGTAACATTAGATATGCGGATGATACAGTCAGTCAGTCAGTCAGTCAGTCAGTCAGACAGTCAGAACAGTCAGTCAGTCAGTCAGTCAGTCAGTCAGTCAGTCGACAGATCATCCTTATTGCACATCGAACCATTCAGTACATAAGTGCTAGGATCCCCTCTTCAGCAAATCCCGCAGCGTGTAGCGGCTAACGACACCAGTTCTGTGTTGGTTTATCAGTCTTTGGCTTCCTGCGTAGTGTTTCTATTTGGCCACATCTCTTTTAATTTGCTGTTCTCGCAGTCTGACCATGGTTGTAGATTCACAGTCATCACTTGGTTCTCGCAAAAGTCTTACTTCTCGTAGAGCATTCAGAATGTCAGCCTGGTCCATGGCGCGTCCGCCCTCCATCGTAGCCTCACCTGCGAGCTTGTCAGCCCGCTCATTTCCTTGTACTCCCGTATGCCCTGGCACGAAGATGAAACTAATCTTTACCAGCTGAGACCGCTTTAGAGACAGCAACCGCTCTCATCGGATCCACCCCGTCTCTATCCTCTTGAGCATTCTCATTGAGTCGCTAAGGAAATATGCCCTAGTGAATGTCTGTGTCTCGAGCCAGGATGATAGTTTTGATTGCAGACAATGAATAGGATCTGCAACATACAGTAGATGCCGGTCTTGTACACAGTGAACAACTAGAGTTAGAATTAAATTATTAGAAGACACAAATTATGTTCGTCACTTTTTTTTTTTTTTTTTTTTAATGCATATCCTTTACAGGACATCGCTATCAACACCAGCATCTTTCAGTTGTATGTTGATTTCTTAGCAAGATTACTTACGCTCAGTAGTTTGCCATTGCTTTCTGAGCGGCTGGCTCACGTACCCCGTAAGTTACCGATGCGATTAGAACCACTGCTGATTCTCACCGTCATCACGTCACCTACGAGAGTATACGAGATTACGGAGAAAAGTCATAACCTCAAAGCCACGAAGCCGGCTTGGTCGTCACTAGGAAGACATAAATACAACAATGTAACATAAACTGCCTCGGAACAGTAATAACATCTGATGGGAGGTGCCTTGAAGAGATTAGAACTAGACTCACTATGGCAAAGGTTGTCTTTTGCTAGATTTAAAGCATACTGACCAATAAAAAGGATGTAAATTGCCACGAAGAAAACAGAGTGTACGTTTGTTTGCATGTGAAACGTGGACAATGAGCAGACACGCTGAAACATATCTGATGGCTGTGGAAATGTGGTTTCTGGGGAAACTGCTTATTGGCATGGCATATTTTATATATATATATATATATATATATATATATATATATATATATATATATATATATATATATATATATATATATATATATATATATATATATATATATTAGGCCTGCGGAAGTTAACGATTAATTAATCGATTAATCGTTAATTTTTAACGATTAATATTTTTTTTACGATTAATCGAAAACTTTTCTCCCATCACTTATACAAATGAACCGGATGTCGAAAAATTGTCGGACATTTTAAACATAGTGCTGCAAACACAATCGAGTTGCAAAATTGTACTGAGTCACCATTGTGTAAGCTGCAGCAAGATGTACCAACAAGATGGAACAGTATGTTTATAAGCTACAGAGTCTTCTATAGGTCAGAGAAGCATAAACTGTCTACACGAGGCTCTAGGCTACCAGTTGTTTTTTGAGAGCCAATATATACAGGGATAATTGGCCTGTGGCAGCCTAACGTCCACTGCATCTGTGTCCGTCTCCAGTCGTCTTACCATGCTCGCCACTGGAACCAGATGGGCGCGGACGAGAGAGTGAGGTCGAAGGAGTTGCGCAACCACTTCCTCACTATCATCCAATCTAAAGCGCAAGTCATTCGTTCTTCATCAAATTAAAAGATATAATGAATGAATGGTCCTCATCATTCGTGATGGACGAACATCCAACTGTCTAAATGTCAGATGAAAAGATGCACTACAAAGGTCCAAAACTGTCAGATTGAGATCGGGAGAAGATTTCGAAATATGCCAAAGTTTCGGACTTATTCTGTCAGACCACGATCCTGCTTGGCGGTCAAGATTTTGTTTCATGTAGCTGTGTATTGCCACTGCCATCATCGTTGACAAAGCATATGACTGTACACGATGATGATCCGGGCTACATAGCTAAATTTAAGGCAGCATGTATTAATGACTTCAGTGAACGTGTAGCTAATATGACAAGTATTGAAATACTACAGATTACAACAGCACTTGATCCACGCTACAAATAACTGAAGTGTTTGTCAAAAGATGCAAAAGATCGAACTTGGTCACGTATTGAACAACAAATAGGAATTAATGTTCATGATGAGCAGATGGAGACTGCTGCAACAAATGATACTGACATTGACAATGAAACTATATGTGAATCAAATGAAGAGAGTATTAAGTTAATTGAGTCTGACATGGACAAGAATGTTGCTGAATCGGTTGACCCTTTACAATGGTGGAAACTTAATGAACATCGATATCCAAAATTGGCATTCCTTGCCAAGACCATTCTGTGCATACCGACTACCTCAGTTCCATGTGAACGATTGTTCAGCTCTGCTGGTTATATTGTTAATAAGACGCGCTCGTCACTTGAAGCACATACTGTCAACATACTCGTCTGTTTGCATAGTTGGTTATCAGATGACATATGAACAAGACAATCCAGTGTTATTTCGATTTTTGACAAATACGACTATAATGTGAGTTATATTACCATAATTTTTTTGCTTTAATCGAAATTAACAATTAATTAATCGCTAATTTTTCAAAAGTTAACTATTAAATGTAAATTAATCGGTCGCAGCCTAATATATATATATTATGTGTGTGTGTGCGCGCGCGCGTGCGTGCGTGAGTGTGTATGTGTGTGTGTGTGCGTGTGTGTGTGTTGTATATACGTATTTAACTAACTGGCACCTTGTTGTCTAGACAGACGATAGTTTGTTACAGTGTGCTACAAATAAAAGGCATAATAACTACAACCCATGGCGGTAGGAATGAGACTGGACAGACTAAATAATTTCATGCTTTAAATGTTCGTCAATAATGGATGCATGTGAAAACATGGTTATGTCCACCACCACGCACCATCTGACGTCTCACACGCTCAGTGTATGACCTATCTGCAATCATTTTCTCTTTTGTTTTTATTCCATTTATGATTTATGCCCTCCATGCAACAGGATCAGCGGCGATTTGCTACCAAGCTACAATATCAATTATGCCTGTATCAATTATGTCCCACTTAATACATATTTGTATCGTAATAAGAGGCCGACTCCGAGATTTCTTACTCATCTATAATTAACCAAAAGAGATGGCCTTTGGCATTCTACCGTCATCCTTCTTGTTAATGTGTCCAATCCATCTAAGTCTACGAAGACTGAGCATGGAAGAAACCGTCACACAACTTGATCTTTCCAATACTTCAGTTATTTGTGATTTTTTTCTTGCCATTTAATACCAAGAATTCTTCGCAGACACCGCATATGAAGTAACTTGACTAGGCTTCACTGCCATAAAGAAGAGCACTAAGGACACATACTTGATAGACAAAGATATTTGTTGTAGGAGTAACTTCCTACTCTCGCAGTCTCTTTTTGTTAACATGTTCATTATTGTTACTGCCTTACCAATCCTGATCTTGATTTCCTGATCTAGGGATAATTTACTGTTTGCTTCTGATCTTAGATATGTTAGATTAGTTAGTTAGTTAGATATGTGTGGGAGCTGAGTGGTCTCGAGGTAAGGTGTCCTCGAGTGCTGGAGGTCCCGGGTTCAAGCCCCGGTGAGGACCGGGATTTGTTCACGTGGACTTCTAGTAATAAAATTTCCCCTGGTCTCTGTGCAGTGAGATCGAACGCTCGTGTGTATTGTTTCGCACGTAAAAAATCCCTTGGCAGTTGGAAATCGAAAAAGTGTAGCCTAACGGTGCTGCCCGGGCAAAATTTGGAGTTAAAAATCTACCCAAAGTATTTCAGGATCCTCGTCGGTGCTACGGAGTTCGTGCACTGAGCTGAGTTTCTCCGGACTCAGGCTTGAGTTAGGGTAAGAACGGAGCACTTATGGGTTGCACCCGTGTGCCGTGATGTTGATCCATCGACTAAACTAAACTAAACTAAACTAAACGATCTTAGATATGTAAAACTTCTACTATCTCCAGTTCGGTGAAGTCAATAAAGATTGATAGTACCCCATATGCATCTTGTGACATAATCTGTGTCTTCTTTTTGCTAATTGTTAAATCAAATTCAGAACAAGCATTGGGGAATGCAGATAGTAGACGTTGTAATTCTTCCACAGAGTAGGTTGTTTTCATATGTTGCTATTGAAATGAGGATCACGTTGTGCATTACCCGTTTTCTAGTGTTCATAGAAGTTGGGCCCCATTCCTCTCTAATGTGTAATAGTCAAAGTGCTACGGAGTTCGTGCACTGAGTTGAGTTTCTCCAGACTCAGCTTTGAATTAGGAGAAGAACGGAGCACTTATGGATTGCACCCGTGTGCCATGATGTTGATCCGTCGACTAAACTAAACTAGTCAAGATTAAGAACATTGACCATTAAGCTCGGGTTGGTCTAGGGTAGTCCCGTGGAAGATAGAAGCATATTACGAAAATATTTCTCTCACATAAGAATCCCAATAGCTGTTATGCCCCCTCTAGATTGTGAAATTCTAATCAGTATGGAATGACTTCATCAGAAATGTTAAAGGATTCAGTGAAAGAATAATATGGACTGTGGATAGATCTGGGGAAAAGTTCATCTATTTCTCAGCAGATGTCATCCCTTCTCTTACTTTAATTCCCATTCTAGTTATTGTGATAATTATTTCTTTAATTTATCCACAAACAACAACAATAACTTGTTAACGAACAATCTTACACAAACAAGTGAACTTTAAATAAAATAGAGAAGTATCTAGTGTTAATGGGTTTATTAGTTGTAAAAAACCTGTACTTGGTTCAAAGGAACATAATTCAAATCAGTTCACAAACATGTTAGATTGTGACAACATCATTAAACATGAAAATGCATGAATATATGCCCTCCCCTTTTCGAAGTACACAACCAATCTATATGTGTATAACTACAGTCTGTTAGTTGTGGAAAGAATCAGTGGATCTTCCTGAAAAAAAGACAAAAGTGTGTGTGGCCTGGTTTGTTTGGCCTCTTCTGCTTAGTGTGGATATTTATATCGGTAGAATATGTCACCTTGAGCAATGAGACTGAGCTGTAGCCTGGGTCCATGTGTTAGTGGATCCGCTTCATTACCTGCCAGTTCGGTCAAGATGAAGGCTGCTCTTACTCTGGTAGATGCCTGAGTCGCCTCATTCTCTCACAAGTTTTGGGAACATCTTCTCTTCTACAATTCCACCAGGTTGCACCACTGTGTTTAAATAAGCATATGTATGTACATATGAACTAACTTGTTGTTTTGTAGTGATAGTTAAGGATGAAAAAAGGACAGTACAGGGAGGATGATAAGGAAGGAAGAAACCTAACAGCCTGAGAGTAGGAACTATACCCCCCTCCTAGCTGGTGTTGTGTTAACTCTGAATGTCAGGGGTTATCACACTGTATGCATGTTGTTATCATCTGGCCCTGCTGTATGCATGTGTTCTCAGTGTACCTGGGTTTTCATTGAGATGTTTGCAAACAGGCATTGACAAGACTGATGATATGTTGTTTCATGAGCAAATCAAGTCAAGCTGATAGGACTAGAAAATGATGATGGTAGGATGGCATTAATAAATGACATACAAATACTACATCTTCATCCATTCAGTCTAACTATGCATGTTGTGTGTAATTGTTCCTGAGCCTTTCATGTTAAGCAACTGGTGTTTCTTCTCCTCTCTCAACTCACCTCTGACTATCTTTTGTTGTTGTGGTGTGTTGTGTTGTGTTGTGTTAACTTCTGTTGACTGGGGTTCTAATAGATTCGAACAACTTCCCCTCCAGTCTTCAGCAGTTACATATGAGTATAACTCACATAGCATTGATTCTTGTTCATGAATTACATAAAGAAAACTTTTATGTGTACTGTTACAAACTGTAAACCATACAAAATCATGAGAACAATCAATGTGCATCAGTGTGAGAGGTTTACATGTAGTTATACCTCTTCCAGTAATTCTTCATCTTATTCTTTTTCTGGAGTCAGTGTGTACTTGTCCCATTCTGTTGGCTATCAACAGTTGGTTACAGACAGAGGTTTGAGTCTCCTCAGGTCTGGACAGATTGTCTAAGCACAACTGTCACAAATGGCAATTTGTGAAGCGTAAACTTACTAGGCACTGCAGTTAATTGGTGCTGTGTCTAAGTGCAAGGTCTGTCACATATATACAACTATATCACATCAAACCATGTTGACTCAGCTTGGAAAGGAGGGAGGAAAGCTAGAAACTCCTCTCTCTTTCTCTAGATGGTGTACAGGCAAAAACATGTAGGTTTCAAGTGAGGCAGTGGTTCATGCACAAACTGTCTTCTAGATAGCAGATAGTTTAATAGGCAATTTTGATGAAATGCATAAGAGTGCATTAAGAATTCCACCTCCTACAGTTTCCTATGATGGTATGTTGTAATATGCACACATTAACGACAACAGAATTAAAGAATCACTTCAGAGCGAGCAGTTTTAAGAAAAAGGTGATCGCGTCAGATTGGCCGGAGAATGGCGCAGTTCAGCCAGAAGTGGCGGCTAGCAAGTTGACACGCCAGAGTTTTTATATTATTAATAATACACTTAAAATGACGCACAAACACTGGATACCTCAACTGTACACTTCTGGGCATTATGTAGATCTATAGACTGATGAGCTTACCTCGGTTCAGAACCAACTACACATTATAATTGGAAAATTCGGCCATCACTCAAGCGACTGGACCGTCTGCCTGTATCTTGTATCGAAGAATGCGCAAATTCAAAAAGTTGGACGCAGTGAACGGGTCGACTCAAGATCACGTGACTGGTCTCCTCCAATGGTCATATATAGTGAGGACGCTGTTTCATCTAAATATAATTTGACATGTGTCCATCTCTAGTGTCAAGTGGCGTGGTGTGTTTCTGATGCGTTCAAGTGCAATATTTTCTCTGGTTGGTGTGCAATAGTTGACGCACTGTAACAATGATGAAGGACGTTATGTCACATGTTGTAAATGGATCATAATCTGCGAGAAGCAATTCTCTCACCAGTACCCTCCTAATTTTGGTCTTGGCTTTCAACCTCTGACAATTATAGAGGCCGCCATTTGAGCGTGAGTGAATGTATCTACCACTATCCTGATCACGAAACGCACATTTGAATAAAAGCGATAAATTTATTCCAGAGGATGGGAGCAAGTACACAACCATGTTTAACTTCTCTTGATTTCAAACGCTTCTGAAGTTGTACCATCAAGCCTGAGCATACACGTCATATCTGTCTGGAACGATTCCACAATGGACAGAATGTTGGCGGGCAGCCGATCTTCTTTAATGTATTAGGCCCTCACGACTGACCAAATAGAAGGCCTTTGTTGTGTATAAGAATATATGTTGTATTTATGTATGTGTGTTATATACGTGTATATTTGTTGTATATATATATTTTAAAAAGCAGATTTCCGAAATCTCCGAAATAATGATGGAGAATACGATACACACACACACACACACACACACACACACACACACACACACACACAAACACATCGTGATTGTAACTGACTCAGAAAGCATGCTGAGTAGGGTGAGGACAGGGAAGCTTCGTGCCAAGTGGCTTTCTTCGCTTCGGAAGTCACGGGTGACAAGCATCGTCTGGATCTTTTCTCCGGGGCGTGCTAGTGTGCTGGGGAATGAACAGGCAGACAGATTGGCTGGCTATGCATAACTTGGTGTAGTATTGATGCATGCTATGGCAGACGTGGATGCGGCCTTGTGGGAGCACGTGCACACCTCGGAGGAGTAAATGGATCACCATGGTCTGGCAAGAATGCGACAGCGAGGGATGACGAGGGAACCTGGCCGACGATCGACGCTCAGAGGAAAAGCGAGACGGACATATAATCAGATTGCTACTGGTACTATTAGTGTTGGAACTCTTCGCTGGCTGCTGAGGATCGGGACGGAGCGCCCACGGGAATGCCCCAAATGCTGTGATGTCGGTTCCTAAATCAACCAATCAATCAATATTTAAACAATGAAACATATAACTCGCTTTACAAGGCCCACCACTCAATTCTCCTCTTCTCTGCGTTCATCTCCTTGCCTCCACTTATTCGTTTCTCCAACTTCCTGCTCTTATTTTTATTTCGAGTGCCCGGATTTCTGTTTCCTTGTGCTATTTTTGTTTACAACCAGGTCTTCTTGTTCTTTTTTTTTTTTTTGTTCCTATAAAAAGAGTTTGATCGAATCGTTAGAGTCTAAGTGTGTGTGTGTTGGTTTTGTTTTTTATTCTCTTTGTGGAGCTTCGTTGTCACTTTTCAATTTTATTTGTGGCCACAGAAATATTGATAAGTGCAGTAATAACTGTAACAACGAATATAACAACAAGAATAAAAGAATTATAGCACCAATTATAACAGCTATAACATCAATTATGGCAACAACCATAACAACAAAAGCAACATCGATAGCAAAACAATAGCAATAGCTATAACAAGAATTGTAACAAAAACTATAACAACAGTTATAACAAAATCTATAATAACAATTATAACAACAAATGCAACAACAAATGTGACAACAATTATAACATCACCTAAACAATTAACTATAACAACAGCTAGACCAAGAGCTATAATAACATACAATAAACAAGCAACAAAACATCAACTATAACAAAAACTATACAACTATAACAACAACTATAATAACAACTATAACAACAACTATAATAACAACTATACAACTATAACAACTATAATAACAGCTTCACCAACATCTGTGACAGCAATTATGACAACAACAACTATACGAACACATACAGTAACAGCCATAACAACAAACTATAATAACTACACATATAACAACCACTGTAACGACAACTCAAACAACATATATAACAACGACTGAAGTTGAGTTGAGTCAAGAACCGACATCACTGCACTCAGAACATTCCCATACGTGCTCAGTCCCCTCGTTCAACAGCCTTAGAAAAGTCATACTACTAATCGTTCCCACCGCTATCTGATTAAATGTTCTCCTGGTCTTCCCTCTCAGTGCATTAACTCTTGGCATACGATGGTTCGTTTGAAGTGGCTCATAAATGCTCCCAAATTTATCTCCACTTAGAATGGCTCTAATTTTTTATTTTTTTTTTTTTATGTTGCACGACTTTCTCCGTAATCTCGTATACTCTCGTAAGTAACGTGACGTTGCGAGAGAATTGGTAGCTGTTCTCTCCGTGTCGGTAACTTACAGGGTATGTGAGCCGTCGCTCAGAAAGCAATGGCAAACTACTGAGTGTAATCTTGCCAAGAAATCAACAATCAGCTGAAAGATGCTGATGTTGACAGCGATGTCCTGTAGAGGATATGCGAACAACAACAAAAAAATCCCTTGCAGGACGTTGCAGTCAACACCAGCATTTTTCAGCTGCTATTGATGTACTAGGCAAATTTTACGTTCAGTAGTTTGCAATGGCTCTAATAGTTGAGCCAGTAAGACTCAGATTAAGTAACACAAATTCCATTCCAGAATTTCTGTATATCACTTCGGGTAATCTGTGTTTTGATGTGTGGTGGAGTGTTCAGCTATGAATTCATCTGAGGCAATGAACATTTTATTTAGTTACCAAGTTATTTTACTAGTTGTTTACAGCTCTTCTTAGTTATCTCATTCATTCATTCATTCATTCATTCAGTAGCGTGTCCTTTGCAGAACCTCGCTCCCATAACAACCTTCCGGAAAACTTCTCGATCACAAGCGAGATGTCCCGCGTCTGATACACCCATCTGGAGATCATCCGCCACATCTTGCACCCATCTTCTCTTTGGCCTTCCTCTTCCTCTCTTCCCAGGCATATACCCTTCCATTATTGTTCTCTCCAAACTGTCGTGACGTTTCAAGTGACCAAAATACTTCAATTTTCTTTGTTTTATCGTCTTTAATAGCCATCCCTCCTCAATATTCAACTCTTGAAGTATGGATGCATTTGTTCTTTTCTTTACCCAAGATATTCTTAGACCTCGTCTATAACATTTATATTCAAAGGCATGTATGCGCTGTTCAGCTTGTTTAGTAAGTGTCCATGTCTCACAGGCGTATGTTGCAATGGGAAAGATGCATGCTCTTAAAAATCTAATTTTTGTAGTTCTGTCTGTCCCACTCCATAATTTATTCATCTGTTTTAGTCTTTGAAGAGCAATGGATAGTCGCCGTTTAATTTCTTTCATTGTGTCACCATTATTGGTAATCAATGACCCAAGATATTCAAAATTTTCCACCACCTCCAATTTTCTCCCATTATTGTATATTTCTTTCTCCATAGTAGTTTTATCTGTATGCATTATCTTAGTTTTTGCTATGTTAAGATATAAGTTGTGATTTTCACTATTCAATTGGGTTGAGGCTATTAGGTTTTCTATGCCATTCTGTGTTGTGGATAGTAATACTGTATCATCAGCATATCGAATCTCTGGTATGTCATGACAGCCGATATTTAGGGCATCATATGGCTCCCTGTTTATATCATCTCTTACATTTCTCATTATATTTTCGGCATACAGGTTAAACAAATAGGGTGACAGCACGCAGCCCTGACGGACTCCTTGCTTCATGTCAAACCAATCTGATGTCTCGCCATCTATTCTAACTGCTGCTTGTTTGTCTAGATATAGCATTTTTATGAGATGTACTACATGTGAGGAAAGCCCATATTCCTCATGATTTCCCAAAGTTTCTGATGTTGTACACAGTCAAATGCCTTTGAATAATCCACAAAACATGAGAATAGGTTTACATTAAATTCTCCGCACTTCTCTATTATTAAACGCGTGTTGAATATGTGATCTCTTGTGCCTCTTCCTTGTCTAAATCCAGCTTGAACTACGTTAATCTCTTCTTCCATTTTCTTACTAAGTCTTCGCATTATGACTTTTAGTAGAATTTTACTTGCATGACTTATCAGGGCAACAGTTCTATAGTTGGTGCATAATTTCAGGTTGCCCTTTTTTGGTATTGGAATGAAGATAGTTCTCTTCCAATCTTTTGGCCATATACCATATTTCCAAATCTTTGTACATAATGCATGATATATGTGTATGCTTTCTTCTCCTCCTGCTTTAATTAGTTCAGCTGGTATCTCATCACATCCAGGTGATTTACCATTCTTCAGGTTCCTTATAGCCCAAGCAATTTCATCTAATGAGGGTTTAGGTTCTGTCTCTGCTGTCATTGGCTCATGTATCTCATTCATATCCTCACTGTCACTCATATCATACATTCCACTGCAGTACTCCTGCCATCTTTCTAGAATTTGTCTAGATTCTGTTAAGGTATTTCCCATCTTGTCACAGATAACATTCAATTGAGGTTGAACATTTATTGTCAATAACTTCATTTCCTTGAACATTTCATAATCTCTTCCAGCCTTATGATATTGCTCTATTCTGGTACAGCAATCCTGTATATATTGATTTTTGTCCTTTCTTGTGTTCTTTCTTATTTCTCGAGTTAAAGATTTATACTTATTCCTGCATCGGATTCATCTCCTTTCTGTTTCAGCTCCCTTCGTTGTTTTATTAATTCTAACGTGTCTGATGTAATCCATGGCTTAAGTTGCTTTTTCTTGGTCGGAATGAAATCTTTGGCTGCAGTTATCAAGATATCTCTAGCTTGTACTGCCAGTTCATCAGGTGTCATTTCTTCTTGTACAGACATCAAGACCCCAAAGCGATTTCCTAACTTCTATGTTGTATGCGTCCGGTATTTTTGTGAGATCAAAACGAAGTGGCCTTGGTCCTCGGGTAAGCTTTTTTGAGTTTTAATTTCAGATCTGCTTCTAATAACTGATGATCTGTATCACAGTCTGCACTTCGTAGGGTTTTTGCAGATGTTTATGCTTGATCTCCATCTTCTTTGTATTAAAATATAATCTATCTCATTTTTGGTAAACTGTCTGGAGACTTCCATGTGAAGAGTCTTCTTGGATGTTGTTTAAAAAGTGTGTTGGCTATCGTTAACTCATTTTCTGTGCAAATTCAATAATTTGTCACCTGCATCATTCTATTTCCTAATCCAATTTTCCTAAAACGTGTCTCTCATTTTCAGCTCTTCCTGCACCTACTTTAGCATTAAAATATCCCATTATTATTGCTATATCATTATGACCAATCTTATTTAATGTGTCTTGTAGTGTGTTGTAAAAATCTTCAATTTCGTCCTCCTCTGCTGTTGAAGTAGGTGCATATATCTGTATGAGAGTTGTGTTTTTGGACGGCCTTTAAGTCTAATAGTGAGGATTCTATCACTAACTGGATTATATCCCATTAAGCTTTTGCAGTTGTCTTATCTAAACAAAATGCAACTCCACTCTGGCCTCCGACATCTCCTACCAGAATAAATGAAAATACTTCCATTTTCAGTTGTAAAATGTCCCTTGCCGCTCCAGAGATGTTCACTAATTCCTAAAATGTGAATGTTTAACCTCTCAATCTCATCACACACTACTTTAAACTTTTCCCCCATACAAACTTCTCACATTCCACGTTGCCATTCTCACTCTGTTTCTTAGTCTGACACAGGGGATTTCCTTGATAACACAGTCAGGATTAACTCCGTCATCACGATTACTAGTACTGGTCCCTGCGTCACACTCTTCCCCAGTGTTATCTGATCTGCCTGGCCTGGGGTCTCGCCACCAGATCTCTTTCTTATTATGTTTTCTTTCATGGTTGTTATGGTTCTTGGCAAGTTTTGCAGAAGGTAGTTTGCCGTTGCTTTCCTTCTGGGCAGTGACTGTACTAGTCGGTGGCCATAGCCATTGTCTCTACTGATGAGATCATCTGCCTATCGCCGCAGAGTGCAAGACCATAACCAACAACAATCTGTCGGCTGCTCTCACACTCCATCCACCACGTGCTTCCATGGCTTCAAGTAACCCTGATCGGGGGCTAAACGGGTACTCCACCTTGCCCAAGTGTGTCCCGTAGACTAACGGAGGAAAGGAGGGGTCTTACATCTCCTTTTATAGGGGATACCCCCACCCCGCTAACCCCTCTAGTTATCTAGTTAGGTAATTTGTTATTAATTTAAAATTAATTAATTATTTAGCTTGAAATGGGTCTTAAAGAAAAACCTGATAAATGTGATAGAAATTACAATAACATGACTGTCCTGTACCCGTCAATATTGTTGTTAAAGGGGGTCAAGCGTTTTTAACTTTTGGGTCCAATGCAGACGAAAACGGTGACGTCATTGAGTAGGTCGGAGGCAAGGGGCAGTGATTTAGAATAAAATACCGAAATTGTGGGGGGGCCGGGGCAAAAGGGGGAAAAAAAGGGAAGAGTTAACCAAAAAGGG
>JACEFZ010001676.1:0-96498 GCA_014155875.1 Cepaea nemoralis | reverse complement strand
CCAGTCAGTTGGATTAAAATGTTGACTTCTCGTCCTTGACTTGGGGACATAAATTACAAGTACCTCAGAAGTTGGAGTGGGTTTGCCTGATGGCCAGGGATATTGGTAAAAGGGAATGCTAATCCAGATGCAAAAATCAGCTGTGTGCACTAGAAGTAGTAGCATGTGTATGGACTACACTTAAGTTCACAGTGAGCGAACAAAATAAAAATGTGAATAAATGAACGACTTGGTACACAGAACATAAGGTCAGTCTTTCTGTCTTGCTCCATGTGCAGCTGTTGTCTAGCACAATCAAACAAGATGAATATGAACTTAATCTGACCTTGACGTTTGCCCTACGAAATGATAAAGACCTTGTGATGGGGAAGCAGCATGGGTTGTCCAAGTCGGAGAGTTATCTGAGTGCCCGCTCCCAGCAGGATGGCCCCATGTACTCTGAGGATGAAGGTATATGTAAAACCTGAAGGTATATGTAAAACCTATGTTTTGTTTTAAATGTTGGTAGAAGATTCCCTCTGGCCATCCGGTTGGAGTCTGTTGACAGTGTAATACCTAAAACCTGTGGAGAAATTACCAATTTAGGTTGCATCGTAATCAGTCTGTATGTGCTGTGCTGAATTATGACCTGAATACATCC
Organism: Cepaea nemoralis; assembly: GCA_014155875.1. NCBI lineage: Eukaryota > Metazoa > Mollusca > Gastropoda > Stylommatophora > Helicidae > Cepaea > Cepaea nemoralis. The sequence goes on along the minus strand of JACEFZ010001676.1, from coordinate 95,858 downwards.
TAAGACACCTCTCTTCATATGTGACGTTCAAGTATCAGTCTCGCACACCCCACAAGTTTGTGATCATATGTTAAAAGTTTAATAGAATCTAAAAATGTCAAAGAGTAGGCCAAAAAGGCTACTGCCTTGGCAAAATGTAAATAAAACAGAAAAAAAAAATCTATCCACAACAGAATATTCACAGAATGTTTTCAGTGTCTGAAATAGGCTGGGCTCTTCCTGGCTTTGAGGTTGCCCATAACACATTACAGAATGGCTTGTAAAGGATCAATTTCTTTGCCCATAGATACCCCCATTAGATCTCCAGCCTCCTTCTATAGATCACATCAGGAGAATCTCAGCACAATGCATGAACTCTGTATCATCGGCAAAGATCCAAATGTATCAGGATGAATTCATTCATTCAGTAGCTTGTCCTTTGCAGAACTTCGCTCCCATAACTACCTTCTGGTAAACTTCTCTGTCATAAGCAAGATGTCCCACATCCGATACGCCAATCTGGAGATCATCTGCCACATCCTGGGCCCATCTTCTCTTTGGCTTTCCTCTTCCTCTCTTCCCAGGCATATACCCCTCCATTATTGTTCTCCCCAAACTTTCATTATCAAAATATTTCAATTTTCTATTTTATCGTCTTTAGAAGCCAGCCTTCAATATTCAGTTCTTGTCGCATTTGTTCTTTTCTGTATCCAAGATATTCTTAGAACCCATCTATAACATTTATATTCAAAGACATTTATGTGATGTTCAGCTTGTTTAGTAAGTTTCCAGGTCTCACAGGGGTAAATTGTGAACTGCAAGTACAGATAATGGTGGCCAGTCAGTTACTAAAGAAGCTAGTTTTGCATTATCCAGTAATGTGTGTAAAGCTGCCGCTTTTCTAGTGACTGCCGCTTCCATCGACGATGAAGTGTAGTTTTCGTGGCGGACCACTATGTTGGCATTCTGACAGCGGCCTTATGCATATTTTTCCCTGTGAGTGCTGTTGGTTTGTCAGTACTGCTGTCTGTTCTACTTTTCACATAGGACAGTGAAGGGCATTTTGTGTGTTATTCACTGGCACAGGAATGGAGCATTATGGGGGTGACCCTTTGCCGTGAAGTTGAAACTGTGACTAACTGACTGACTGACTGACTGACTAACTAACTAAAAGGCCATCGCTGTGGCAATGGGATTACAAACACAATTCGCAACCCTGCATACCACTTTTGAAACAGGTGATTTGGAAGCAGACTGCCATGCGCTAATTTTCATACAATGGTATGGGTACCGGTCGTTTAGAAAGCAATGGCAAACTACTGAATGTAAAATTGCCAACAAACAGCCAAAAAATGCTGGATTTGATTATGACGTCCTGTGAAGGATATGCAACTAACTTTTAACTTTGGGTTCAAAATTTGTGTTTTTGTATTCACTTTCCACCAGAGAGTGAAGAAGAAGAGGAATCTGTAACCTCAAGGTCCGCAGGAGTCAGGAAAGTGAGAAAACCAAAACCCAAACCAAAGAATAAGGGACCAAAATTATCGGTACGAGTTTTCTAGATGTGCTTTTAGAAATGTCATTAAAACCTAATACATTGTGTGGGCGTCATCAAAGATGGAAAAAGTGTCCTAGTGGCATGAAATGGAATATTGCATGGATAGCAAATCCATTACGTGGAAAGTCCAAATCGAAAGCTCACTGTTTGGATGTTATCTGCAGACGGCATTCTTCTGGTTTCCGGTGGAACAGCCTGTGGTGAACAGAAGGCCCAATATATGGAAGTGAGGCTAAACAGCCATGTACAGGGCATGGCGATTCCTTGGGTGAGCCCAGTACCAGAGCGCTATGTGTCGGCTATGCAATTATGGAAGCCTCCTTGGATGGCGGGGAATGCCCATGGTCTGCCCCTGTCTTCCCTCGAGGGCTGACCGTTATGTCTTTGGTTGTTCTAAATGGACCACCTGGGATGGGGGAATAACACCTCAACAGTGAGAGTCAAACGTCTTACGAAACCCCCGGGAATGTTAACTCAGTCAACAAATGCCCGCAGAAGTCGGATGTGTCGGCCTAACGGCAAGAATGCAGCTCTGCTGTAAACAGGCACAACGCAATCACATCAGAAAAAAAAACTCAAGGTGAACACAGAAGAAGAAGAAGAAGACTAAGAAGAAGAAGAAGAAGAAGAAGAAGAAACCTAATACATGGTCTGCCTGACCCTTCATGTCTTGTATCTTTAACTTATATGGTACAAAACTCTTTATTATGAGTCTGGAGGATATTTTTCTGTAGCTCCTTCTGTCCCAACCAACATCCAATGTATGATGGTTATCCTTCATGTGAACCATTGAACATGATGCATGTGATCATACTTATTATGTTGATTGAAAGCATACTAAAGACACCTGGTAAGGTATTTGTTTTTACAAGGTGTGTATATCTGTAAACTGCACCCCTGTGAAAGAAATACACTTGCCATTAGGTATTACTTTAATTCATCACGTTCTACACGAAGTCTATTACTGTGGTAGTGATTCCCCACGTAACCAAATATTCTCACAAAAGTTGAATTAAGGAAAGTATATCCTTTGTAATATAATCCATACAAAGGCAGCATTCCTTAGATTCCTTAGTTTTTGTGCTACTTATCCCTGTCCATGGCAGATGATGATGATGATGAAGATGGCAGTCATGAAATGAGTTTAGGATGTTACATACTGCCCTTACTACTCTATCATGGGCACAGAATAATGAGAGGTGGCAGAAACTAGAGCCATAGAAATGTGATTTATTTGAAGAATGGATGGCTGTGAAGAATAGTATCCTAGTGGGACGAGAGGATATGGAGAAGGAAGAGTGTTACAGACAGATGGAGAAAATGCTAGACAGGCTGGCAAAGTGGCACCGAAGATTTTCAGCGCTTGAATTTATCATAAACACTGGTGGAACTTGTTCTTTGAACTTATGCAACAATGAAGAGAACTAGCCAACACCATCTCATTCTACTGTAGCCTAGAATATGTGAAGGTCTAAGACCTCACATCACATGGCAATACGTGCCAAGGGAAGAGCGATACCTCATATGCATCTGAAAACAAGTATATTGTAAATAGCAGTGAAATTATCTCTATTTTACTGTCCTTTTCTCCAGATAGAGCCCATTACCCTGGATGAAATATGTGTAGAAGAAGCAAACCTTCAATAAATTGTCTGTCGTAGTCAGACATACTAAACTATCAGATGCATAATTAGGTGTGACACACTCTCCTCTAACAAAGAAGAAGAAGAAGTATTTGAGTACTTGTATATTACAGACTGTCATTGGTTGTAACAATTCTGCTTGCAGCCAATCAATGCAAAGTTGTTCAGATTGCTGAGTTCAAAGGTTGATGTTGCTGTTGATGAAGTTCAGCAGCTCCTAGATGAGGTTGGTGTACCATTTACTGCCATTGGTTGTTTTTGTTTTCAGTGCTGCATTTTTGCACATTTTTCTCAAAATTGATTTACAGACATTCCTTAAAGCCCATCCTGCATGAATTTGTGTATTATATTATCTAATCAACAATCTAGTGCTTTCTCCACAGTGAAGGTTGGGTCTCCAACACTATTCCTATTCTACATGCTGAAAGACTGCTGTTTATCCATCTCTTGGCGTTAACTGCCCACTTATATCACTGTCTAGCTTTGCTCTTCTACCTTCAGCTCCTCCTTCCAGTATGGTTTTTACAAGAGTGTTATGTCTTTAATGTGGCCTACAAGAGTGTTGTGTCTTTTAATGTGGCCTACCAGAGTGTTATGTCTTTTAACGTGGCCAAAATCTTTAACTTGTCTCCTTTTATTTCCTTCGTCAACTCTCTTTTCATTCCCAGGCTTGCCAGAATCTCTGTATTTCACTGACATATTCTTCTGTATATCTACATGTCTAATAATTGCTGAAAGCAATACAAAAAGGTGTAGCAGTGTGTTCAAAATTTATACTAAAGAAATTTCTAGAATGCAACATCCTTAGCAATGAAGTCTTTCTGGTGACTGCCGTTTTCATCGACGATGAACTGTATTTTCGTGGAGGACTTTGTGTTGGCATTCTGGCGACGGCATTATGCACAGTGTACCTGTGCGGGCTGTTGGCTTGTCGAAACTCCTGTCTATTCCATTGTTCATTGAGGGGCATTGAGGAGTGTTTTGTGTGATATTCACTGGCACAGGAATGGAGCAATATGGGGACAACCCGCTGCCGTGAAGTTGGAACCGCGACTATCTAACTAACTAACCATAGAGTAGTTTTATTACTAGTCACACAGAGAGCTGTAAGACTGAGGCTAGCATGATATGATGGAACTATTGGTGAGATATGATTGGAAGACGTGAAAACCTGTAAAAGAACTTATAACTTTGTTGATGGCAATGGATCTTTAGATCTCTTTACGTTTATCTGATGTTAGTACACCACACACCAGGTTTCTACAATTCAGCCCAGGCTTTGTGCTATGGTCAAAGTATCTAAAATATCAGGTGGTGTTGGCTGTATGATCAGTCTTCGTAGACTGATGGATAGGACACATAAGGAAGGTGGACGATGATAGAATACCAAAGGACATGTGTTTGGTGAATTATAGATGGGTGAAAGATCTTTTGGTCGGCCTCTATTACAGTACAAATATGTGTGTAAATGGCATCGATATTGAACCTTGGGAGCAAGTTACAGTTGATAACTTTGCATGCAGGGAAAAGATCAGGAATGACATAATGACAAAGGAGAAAATTATTGCTGATAGGTCACACACTGAGCATGTGAGACGTTAGCTGGTGCATGATGGTGGAAATAACCATGTATTCACATGCATCCATTATTGGTGAATATTTACTGCGCAAATTAGTTGGATCAGGCAAATTCGCTACTGCCATGTGTTGTAGTTAATATGCATTTTTTTAAAGCAAAATGTAACAAACTATCATCTGTCAAAACGACAGAGTGCCAGTAGTAATATTACACACCATTTCAGAATCACATATTTTGCTGGAAACATAATGGAGTCACTTCAGGTAGCTTGCATCAAGTTATATAGTTTTCTGGAGGTGTAATTCTTTGTTACTTTTGATATTGCAATTGTAGTCATTTTTGTCGTTATAGTCATCATCATTATTATAATTGTTAACCTTACTGTGATGTCACTCACTGCGTTTGACTGGTGAATACTTGGAGCCATCCCTATAGAGAAGAAACAGACTCATTCCAAACGTCTTCATGAGTCCCCTGGGAAGGTCATTGCTGGAGCTATGGAGTTCGTGCTTTGTGCAATGTTCTCAGTAAGGCACTTGCTGTTCTGTGGAAAGATACCAAATCAGATGGGGTGAAACCTGGTGCAATGAGTTCAATCCTCTTGCCTTTGGTCACAGAAGAAGAAAATAGAAGGGAAACTGTGGGGCACCCACGACCAACTTCTATTGAGGTCCACAGTAGAAGAAATTGATCTTTTTGTTTCGATTGTTGAGTAGAGGAAACTGATATCTTTGTTTCGACTGTTGAGTAGAGGAAACTAATATCTCTGTTTCAACTGTTGAGTAAAGAAAACTGATCTCTTTGTTTAAACTGTTGAGTAGATGAAACTGATATCTTTGTTTAAACTGTTGAGTAGAGGAAACCGATATCCTTGTTTAAACTGTTGAGTTAATTTATTTGGTTGTTTTAGGATTAAAGGTTTGAAGATTGAGCATAACCCCTACTGGCAATACTGATGGTATTCCGGCATGAACCTTGGGCCTTGTCCACGTCACATTGGAAGCACTAGAATCAAGTTTCGCTCTCATTTGAGCTCTTCAGTCACAGTGATCTGGCAAACTTTGAGCTGTAGCCTATAATGGGTGACGTTGTGATATTCTAGTATGATAATTTGGTCGCGTCTAGTGTGAGTCGCATGGTCTAGTGGTTACACACCCGCCTCACACGCCAGTGATCCGGAGTTTGATCCTGGGTCCAGTCAGGGATATGCACTACTGACGAGCTCAAACGAGAATGAAAATCGAGTCTAGTGCTTCAAATCTGACGTGGATAAGGTCCAAGGTTCATGCTGGAATACGATCAGCGTTGCTAGTAGTGGGTTGTGCTAAATCTTTAAACTGTTGAGTAATGGAAACTGATTGCAAAAGAAAAAGAAGTCACTGATTATCAATCATTGAAAGTACTTTTTTAAATAGAAATGTTTCATAGCTGATTCCTTAACATGTTTTATGCATTTCACAGGGGGCAGATCCAAATTGCTTGAATAAAAATGGTACCAGTCCATTATTTGTAGCTGTCAAGAACCGCCATGTTGATTCAATTGATGTGTTAGTTCGTGCTGGAGCAGACGTCAATGCCAAGGGACCTAACTCAATGTAAGAGTAAACTTTAGTCTGTAACAAGCTGCATTACTCACCCTTGAAACAAATATTGAGTTAGATGATCCTTGTTCATGCCTTAACTGATTCACTACCAAGCACCACTTTAGTGACAGAAGGGATCGACACTGGACTGTCGAATTATGCTTGCTCTAATTGGCCACACTTATGCCCCTAAATTTGCTATGCATAACACAAATAAGCTGAAGAGTATTTAAATAATTAAATTTAAAAGAATAATAATAACTAAATAAAAAATAGTGTTTTTATTGTTTCTCAGTACAAATCTTACTCGCATTTTCCTGACTTTTTCTATTTTGTGCGAAAATGATGTGCTTCAAAATATGAAGTTTTATTGGTGTTAAGGAGCAGTTCTTGTGATATTGGTAAAGAAAAGTGGTGTATTTATCATTATTCAGTAAATTTCATTGGATTATCATCAACGAAGTAGTGCCTTGGTATGTGGAAATTTTCAATAATTGTCACCTCTGTCTTCAATTCCTTTTTAAAGAAAATCTAACATTATTGTAAGATATTTCTAACCTCTAGCAATAGTAGCCATACTGATGTGTTCCCTGTGCAATCTCCTTTAATGTGATATATAATACAATATAGCTGCTACCATTTCAATCATTTTTAGATCATTACTGTGACACACCCCTACTTCCAATTTTCTGCCATCATTTTCGGTTTGGTCCAAACCAACGTTTTGTTTGGCAGTAAATCAGCTAATGCACATTGGACCAATATTTGTATAGGGCATCTGACACTTGGTGGGTGATGTGATCGGTATCGGGCGGGCCACCGTTACTTTCCAAGACGTTTGATGGTGCCCAATTTAGGCTGGGTCAGCCTGGCAGCCCAGGTCATTAAAAACAATTAAAATGTGTCCAGATGTGGATTGAACCCATGACCACCGGGTGGCAGGTGAGTCTAGCGACTACGCTACCATGGCAATTAGAAGGGAATACAGGTATCTCCATGGTAGATGGTGAATCAGGATATTACCCTACTTCCCTTCCTTGCTGCTGCTCTTCAAGACAAAAATGCTTAAGCCCGACTCGGTTATTTAAAAAAAAATGTTTTATATTTTGCATATTCTATTTTTTCCCTGTACAGTGAAAGTATTTTCAGAAATATTGAAGATATGGAAGGAATCAACATTGGGGGACGATGCATCAATAACATTAGATATGCAGATGATACAGTCTTGATTGCAGACAATGAACAGGACCTGCAAAATTTAGTAGATGCGATTGTTACACACAGTGAACAACTAGGGTTAGAATTAAATTGTAAAAAGACACAGATTATGGTCGTCACTAGGAAGGACGAAATACCACAATGTAATATACAAGTAAATGGGAATATTCTTCAACAAGTGAGCAGGTACAATTATCTCGGAACAGTAATAACATCTGATAGGAGATGCCTTGAAGAGATTAGAACAAGAATCGCCATGGCAAAAGTAGCCTTTAGCAAGATGAAAAACATATTGACCAATAAAAAGATGTCAATTGAAACGAGAAAAAGAGTGTTGAGATGCTACATTGAACCTGTACTTTTATATGGATGTGAAGCTTGGACAATGAGCAGTCAGGCTGAAAAACATCTGATGGCTGTAGAGATGTGGTTTCTGAGGAAAATGCAAAGAATACCATGGACAGCCAGAAAGACCAATGAACAAGTCCTTCAAGAAACAAATGAAGATCGTAAATTGATTAGAGAAATTAGACGTAGACAGTCAAAATTTTTTGGGCATGTTATGAGAAGAAATGGATTGGAGAATTTGGTGACAACTGGTAAGATCGAGGGGAACAGACCAAGGGGAAGACCTAGAAGCAAGTACCTGGATGGCTTGGCCTTGTGGCATGGTCGAGACAGAAACACGGAGCTGATCCACGACTCTGGTGATCGAGTGAGATGGCAGAACATGACCGCCCACGCTTACCGGCATGGCACATGATGGATGGATATCCTATTTTACAGAACATTGCAGTCAACACCAGCATTTCTGCCACTGTGATCTTTTGGCAAGTTTACGTGCAGTAGTTTGCCATTACTTTCTGAACGACCGGCACCAACATCAACGCTGCCAAATTGCGCGCAGCAGTGTTTCGAGTGCGGGTAAGCTAGGTCCACGAACCGCTTCCATAATTCCTTTGCCATGGAGACCGACCAGTTGTCATTATGATAACTTATTATAAATGAGACCTTGATGGTGTGTCTTTCCCATGAGGTGTCGCTTTTTGAATTTAACTGCTGGATTTGCTTCATGGTTATCTGCGATTTGCTGCTTTGGTGCTGTTTTCTGCTATGTTGATCACCTTGTTCTCATGCTTGTTTAGTTTTGCACAATTCTTTGTGGTGTTGGAGGATAGTCTTTGCTTCTTTTGTTGTTCTATTTGAGTCATTAGTGTCTTGATTTTAGGATTTGCAGTCCTGAGAAGGACTAGCCCTTAGAAGGACTCAACAATGATTGCTCCTTTCCCTTTCAGAGATAGACATTGTATAAGGCTGGGTCAGGCACAGAGTGATCAGCATCCTCACCTTATATTGTTTGCTGACAGAGATGGCGTATCTGTGGGTTTGTCCAGAGTGCTCTAATCTTGATTCTCTAGAAAAAGAAACATAGAAAGCCCAGTTACTATATCAGTTCCTTCCGACTCATGGCAGTCTTTCATCTTCTGATAACACAAGTTCAGTGACTTACATTATATGAGAATTCTGGTCATTTCTAACATCAATAAGTGGATTTCTGGTAATTTCTAGCCCCAACAAATAGAATTATCACCAATTCTAGCCTGAAAAAGTAGAATGCTAACATATTCTAGCCTGAACAAGTAATATTCTGGCCTAAGTTAGCCTGAAAAAGTAGAATTCCAGCTGAATCTTGCCTGAAGAAGTAGAATTTGGGACTGTAATAGTCTGGACAAGTAGAATTCTGGCCTATTCTAACCTGAACAAGTATTAAGTCCTATTCTAGTCTGGAGAAGTAGAATTCTAGCACCTGAACAAGTATAATTATGGCCTATTCTAGTCTTAACAAGTAGAATTCTGGCCTATTCTCACCTGAACAAGTAGAATTCTGACCTATTCTAGCCTGAACAAGTAGAATTCTGGTCATTTCTAGCCTGAACAAGTAGTATTCTGGCCTAAGTTAGCCTGAACAGGTAGAATTTCAGCCGAATCTTGTCTGAACAAGTAGAATTTTGGCCTATTATAGTCTGGACAAGTAGAATTCTGGCCTATTCTAGCCTGAACAAATTTAATCTTGGCCTATTCTTTCCTGAACATGTTGAATTTTGGCTTTGTTGGGCTTGGAGGGAGGGACATGTGAGAGGATGAAGTGTATGTGTTTATAAACAATGTGTCCATGGAATGTGACACCTTGCAGCATTTGTTGCGGGAGACAGAATATCTATGGGTTTGCCCAGAATGTTATAATGTTGATTCTTCAATCAATCAATCAATCAAATAGTGGAGTAACCAAACAACACATGCTGAGTTGCTAAGTATATGGTGAGTCAAACATTTATAATAATTTTCTTTGAGGGTAGAGTATCAGGTTGACATTTATCATAAATTTCTATCCACAGAAAAGGAAACACAGCCCTTCATGAAGCTGTCAATTTGGGACCCTCTGGCATGAAAGTTGTTGAAGCTTTATTACAGTAAGAACTTCAAAAACACTGTTTGTCCTAGGAAAATGTTTCTGTGTGTTTCATAGCAACATGTTTCTTTGCTTGTCCTAGAAAATGTTTATTTGTGTGTCCTAGCAAAATGTTACTTTGCTTGTCCTAGAAAATGTTTATTTGTCCTAACAAAATGTTTATTTTCTTGTCCTAGAAAATGTTTGTTTGTCTGTCCTAATAAATGTTTCTATATATCTTTGTTCTAGCTAAGGAACGTTGTTTGCTTTAATAAAATATGTATAATTTTTTTTGTTTTTTAAAGTGAAATGTTTCTTGTCTTAATAAAATGTTCCTTTGTCCTAGTAAAATGTTTCTTTCTTAGCGAAATATTTCTTTGTCCTACTAAGATGTTTATCTGTTTGCTCTAGCAAAATATTTCTTTGTTTGTCCCAGCAAAATGTTTCTTTGTCCCAGTAAAATATTTCTTTGTTTGACCTAGAAACATGTTTCTTCCTCTTAACAGAATGTTTCTTCTTCCTTGCAAAATATTCGCAATAGTCTAAAAATACAACTTTAAAAAAAACGCCAGTATTTATATATATATATATATCTCCCCCGATGTGTCTCCACCTTGCCGTGGTAGGGGAGCTTGCGTGTCCCATCGACCCCATGTGCTTGCCGATGGGTGAAAACTACATATCGAACGGCTCATGGGATAGGGACCAGACTAAGAGAGACACAACCTGCTGCTCTGCAGGTGAGACTGAGGATAGCAGTCTAAAATCTAAATCAGGCGCACGAAGGCAGAATATCTTGGTCCGGACAAAACACTAAAGGCTCCCTGTCGAGGGCTGTGGCTGAACGCCTCTAAGCCACAAACCCTCGGACCTGAGAGCTGGGCCGATACCCACCTTTTGAAAAATAAAGGCGTGATACTGAGCAAGCTACATGCTCAGGTCTGATATAAGTTCGAAGGCTCTCAGCTGGGGGATATGAGAGATTCCCGGATGAGAGGGCCAGGCCGTTCTCTCGTTCACCGCTGCACGAAGGTAAGGTGCTGAGCCGGCAGCACAAGTAGCCTACCTCGTGAGCGAGTACAAAAAGTCAAAAAAGTGCCCCAGTCGAAGAAAATGGCTGAAAAAACTGTATCTCTCTCATAGAGAGTGTAGACAAAAGTTGAAGAACGTCTCAATGACGCAAAATGGAACGCACGGCGAGCGAACCTATTGCGTGGTCCGAAGTCAAAAGCAAAAGCTTACCGAGTGGGTGTCGCTCGCAGTCTGACCGTCCCTGGTGTGTGCTTGAGCGATCAGTGGCAAACGAGTTGCCCAACACATGGAAGTGAGGAACTAAAGCAGCCATGAGCAGGACGTGGCAACTCCTCGGGTGAGCCCAGTCACAGAGCAAATTGTGCCGGCTCTGCAATTATGGAAGCCTCCTTGGATAGCGAGGGAATGCTCATGGTCTGCCCCTGCCTTCCCTTGAGGGCCGACCACGATGTCGTTCATCGTTCTATCTTGACCAGCTGAGATGTTAGCGACATCACAACAGTCCAACGTGCCTCGAAACCAGAGGAAGGCTAACCTCATTAAAAAATGCCCGCTGAAGTCGGAAGTGTCGTCCTACGGGTGGCAAACTAAAAATTGACACTACGCAATTACGTCCGAGTGAAATGTCTCGTCCGAATGTCTCCCGTGCTAGGAACAGCTCTGACTACCTAGTTTCCGAATGCCGCTCTTGTTCGGAACAGCTCTGACTGGGTAGTTTTCCGAATGTCTGGTGTGCCTGGAAAAGCTCTGATGGGCGCAACGACAAGCACATGTCCGAAAACTCGCTGAGTGGATGCCGTCTGCAAACCTGTCTGGTTTGTGCGGGAATGACCCGGGGAAACGAAATGACCAATATATTGAAGTGAGGAATTAAAGCAGCCATGAGCAGGACATGAAGATCTCCCTCGGTGAGCCCAGATCCAGGGCGTTATGTGTCGGCCCTGCAATTATGGAAGCAACCTTGGATGGCGGAAAATGCTATGGACTGTCCCTGCCTTCCTTTGAGGGATGACCGTTTGCTTCGACCGTTCTAACTTGGCCAGCATGGTTGTAGATGGCACCACAAAAGTGAGAGTCTCCCAGGAATGCTACCTGGTCAAAAAAAAAAAAGCACGCTAAAGTCGATGTGTTGGCCTACGTGTTTCGGCCCAAGGGCGCATAACAGACACACCGCAATCACATCTGAAAAAACACACCGGATGAACGAAAAGAAGAAGATATATATTTTCCCCCCCCCCCCCCCCCCCCCCCCCCCACGTTTCCATCCTGTTTCAGGGTATTGCGGTCAACACCAGCATCTTTCAGCTGTATGTTGATTCCTAGGCTAGATTACGCTCATCAGCACGCCACGACTTTCTGAGCGACCGGCTCCATACTCTCATAAGTCACTTTTGCGATTCGAAACACTGCTAATTCTTGTCGCGTCACGTGACGAGAGTATTCGGGGTTAGCGGAGAAAGCTGCTAACCCCTCGGCCATGGAGCCGGCATATATATATATATATATATATATATATATATATATATATATATATATATATATATATATATATATATATATATATATATATATATGTTGATTTGCCAGTTCTGTTTGCAAATTCATTTTTATTCGTGAAAACTATGTTTGGCTAGCAATAAATTATTATTTACATTTGGGTAATATTCGTAAAGCAAAGCCAACTTTGTGTAAGCAAAATTACATGATAGTCAGTTTAAAATTACAGTGGCAGACAATTTCAATTTTTTGGAGAATATGTGTGTAGCATATTTCAGCTGCAAAGTTTTATCATGTTGCTCTAGATTATGTTGTGTAATTTTTGCAGTGTGCACCTGATGAGATGCAGCGTAATATGCCTGGCATTCAGTTGTGCAATCTATTGTTGGTGTCTTCATTATTCAAATTCACTATGGGAAAACATTGTTTTTAGTAATAAATGTTTGCTACTACACAGCCTGTTGACATTGTTTTCTATTTTCCCTTTTTGTAGGGCTGGGGCTGACCAGAGTGTGAAAAATGATAAAGGTGAAACAGCACATGATTTGGCAGTGAAAGCTGGCTACGAGAGTGTCAGCAAATGTTTGATGTCTGCTCTGGGACAGTCTCATCTGGAGAAAATGACCAAACCATAATTTTGTTTAAAAGTAGATCATTATCATATTTCTTGAAACACTATTGCCAGCACATTAAAAAAATAGCAATATTATGTTGGCCACTTAATTTAATGAGACTTATTTTTAATATATAAATGCTCACCTACCAGCCAATGGTCATGTGTTTGAATCCATATCAGGGACGGATTTGTAAAATTGATCTGGGCTCCTAGGTCGACTCAAGCTAAAATGGGTACCAGGAAATGTCTTGGGAAGTAAAGGCAGCCGGTGTGATACTGACCACATTACCCGCTGAGTGCTGATTGGTCTATACAAGTATGGGTGCTGATTGGTCTATACAAGTATGGGTGCTGATTGATCTATACAAGTATGGGTGCAGATTGGTCTATACAAGTGTGGGTGCTGATTGGTCTATACCCCGGGAAGGTTAACCCGGTCAACAAATGCCCGCAGAAGTCGGATGTGTCGGCCTAACGGCGCAAGAACGCAGCTCTGCTGCAAACAGGCACAACGCAGTCACATCCGAAAAAAAACTCCGGATGAACGAAGAAGAAGAAGAAGAAGAAGATTGGTCTATACAAGTGTGGGTGCTGATTGGTCTATACAAGTGTGGGTGCTGATTGGTCGATACAAGTGTGGGTGCTGATTGGACTATACAAGTATGGGTACTGATTGGACTATACAAGTATGGGTTTTACACCACATGCCCAATCAGCCTTAAGGCATGTATGAGGGTCTTTTACATACTCACTTACTTGATATTTCATATATATGTTTAAAACACTTTTGTTTTACCTATCATACATGAGTAATTGCTGTCATGTTAGAACACAGTCTATTCTTACAACATGTTTGTTCTCTATCATACATGAGTAATTGCTGTCATGTTAGAACACAGTCTGTTCTCACAATACATTTGTTCTCTATCATACATGAGTAATTGCTGTCATGTTAGAACACAGTCTATTCTTACAACATGTTTGTTCTCTATCATACATGAGTAATTGCTGTCATGTTAGAACACAGTCTATTCTTACAACATGTTTATTCTCTGTCATAAATGAGTAATTGCTGTCAAGTTAGAACACAGTCTGTTCTTACAACATGTTTGTTCTCTATCATACATGAGTAATTGCTGTCAAGTTAGAACACAGTCTATTCTTACAACATGTTTATTCTCTGTCATAAATGAGTAATTGCTGTCAAGTTAGAACACAGTCTGTTCTTACAACATGTTTGTTCTCTGTCATAAATGAGTAATTGCTTTCATGTAAGAACACAGTCTATTCTTACAACATGTTTGTTCTCTGTCATAAATGTGTAATTGCTGTCAAGCTAGAACACAGTCTATTCTTACAACATGTTTGTTCTCTGTCATAAATGAGTAATTGCTGTCACGTTAGAACACAGTCTATTGTTACAACATGTTTGTTCTCTGTCATAAATGAGTAATTGCTGTCACGTTAGAACACAGTCTATTCTTACAACATGTTTGTTCTCTGTCATAAATGTGTAATTGCTGCCAAGCTAGAACACAGTCTGTTCTTACGACGTGCTTGTTCTCTGTCATAAATGAGTCATTGCAGTCATGTTAGAATGCAATCTGTTTTTACAACACCTTTTGTTCTCTACCATAAATAAGTCAATGCCATAGCGAGCGAAAGAAGAAGAAGAGTCATTTCTGTCATGTTAGAATGCAATCTCTTTTTTTTTACAACATGTTTGTTCTCTATCATAAATCATTCATTGCTGTCATGTTAGAACACAGTCTGTTTTGTACTGGATTAGGTTTTCTAACCACATAACAACAACAAAAATAACTGACTCTTTCACTCTCCTTGAGAAGTATTGGCTATATGATACCAGCTCCATATTTCTACAGACCCACTGACACTCAAGGTGAGATGTGGTCAGTATAACAATGGCACTGGGTGGGGATTGTGGTCAGTATAACACTGGCTGCCTTTACTTCCCATAATATTTCCTGGTACCAATTTTAGGCTGGGTTGTCTTGAGAGCCTAGATCAACTTTAAAAGCTCAATGAGGATTTGAACATACGACTGCCAGGACAGCAGGCAAGCGTGCTAGCCACAAACTAGTGCAGATCACTTTTTAACATAGCTTGGTGTAAATAGCATTTTTGTTTCATTCAACAGTGCAGTTTTCTATACTAAGTATTCATTCCCTCTGTTTTACTATTATGCTTTGTAGTTGTAAGAAGATTTGTTTGTTATTTTGCAAGGTGTATTGCATTGCTTTAACTACCATTGTACTTGTTTCTTTATTGGTTGACAAAATGACTCTATGGAGCACACATAAGTGCTAAATCTTCCTAGGCAGATATCAAAGTGATTGGTTTTAGTGAAGGATCACTCCACTACACAAGAATATCTCCGTTAGTGCTCCAGTCTCCTTTCATAGATCACACAAGAATATCTCCGTTAGTGCTGCAGTCTCCTCTCATAGATCACACAAGAATATCTCCGTTAGTGCTCCAGTCTCCTTTCATAGATCACACAAGAATATCTCCATAAGTGCTGCAGTCTCCTCTCATAGATCACACACGGATATCTCCATAAGTGCTGCAGTCTCCTCTCATAGATCACACGAGGGTGTCTCCATAAGTGTACCAGTCTCCTCTCATAGATCACACAAGAATATCTCCATAAGTGCTGCAGTCTCCTCTCATAGATCACACGAGGGTGTCTCCATAAGTGTACCAGTCTCCTCTCATAGATCACACAAGAATATCTCCATAAGTGCTGCAGTCTCCTCTCATAGATCACACAAGAATATCTCCATAAGTGCACCAGTCTCCTCTCATAGATCACACAAGAATATCTCCATAAGTGTACCAGTCTCCTCTCATAGATCACACAAGAATATCTCCATAAGTGCCCCAGTCTCCTCTCATAGATCACACGAGGGTGTCTCCATAAGTGTACCAGTCTCCTCTCATAGATCACACGAGGGTGTCTCCATAAGTGCTGCAGTCTCCTCTCATAGATCACACGAGGGTATCTCCATAAGTGTACCAGTCTCCTCTCATAGATCACACAAGAATATCTCCATAAGTGCTGCAGTCTCCTCTCATAGATCATACAAGGGTGTCTCCATAAGTGCACCAGTCTCCTCTCATAGATCATACAAGGGTGTCTCCATAAGTGCACCAGTCTCCTCTCATAGATACACAAGAATATTTCCATAAGTGCTCCAGTCTCCCCTCATAGATCGCACAAGGAGAATCTCAGCACAGTGTGTGAACTCTGTAGCACCAGCAAGGATCCAAGTTTGTGTATAACAGAATCATGTAGGCTATAACATTCCTGTTGTAGATAGGTTTTTTTTTTCAATTTAAAATTTAGCCTCAGAAGCATTGCACATATAGACAATTAATTTCAAGCGAACATATGGAAAAGAAGGAAGGAATATCCACACAGTCCAGAACTGTGAAAAGAAGAAGGAACAGGAGGAGGAGAAAAGGGAGCAGGAGCAGAAGAAGTTTCTGGAAACCTCACTTAACATGTTGCACTCATTCTCAGCAGTGGGTTGGAATCTGTTCACAGTGAACTTGCTAGTGCAACACGACCAGTCCTCAGCCTAATCCCAGCCACTCCGTACATGCTGTGCTGAACCATGACCTGGTTACAATTTCATACGTGAGGCGCTCCTGTACCAGTCTTACACACCTGAACTTGGAGAGGGGAAGGAGAGCTCTGCAAGTCCCTTGGTGATGGCACTTCTGTACCAGGCTGGGAGGACAATCTGTACACTAACCTCACACCAATAGATAAGTAAGTCAGTAGAGTCAAAGATCCTTTTACAAGCCGTAGGCACTTTAGGTGTATGATAGTGAGTAAGTAAATGTCCCTTTCACATGCTATTAGAAACATTCGACACATGATGCTAGACTCATATTCTCATAGACCAATGAACACTCCGAGGCTGATTTGACCAGTATCATGTCAGCTGACTTGACTTCCGAAGATATTTTCTGTTACTAATTTTAGGCCAGGTCGACTTGCGAGTCCAGGTCAGTTTGTAATTCAAATCTGCCTCCATGCGGATCGAACCCATGACCACAAGACCAGCAGGCAAGCATCTAGCCACTATACTCTCTCTAATCACTATTACATGCAGGACACAAATGACACTGGACTTAATTGCTTAAATCCCATCTCATTCTTTCAGACAATTCACCAACAACCAACATATTGTCACTTTTCTGTCTAGTGCCTTTTTAAAATGAATGTTTTGTGCTTACTTCTCAGGTCCTGATCATTTCACATTACATTTTATAATTGCATCTTGTCACACATCACCTACCAGTGGTCGTAAGAATCAATGCAGTCTCTATGGCAAAGTGGTTAAAACATCTGCCTCGTGTTTCGAAGGTCGTTGGTTCATTTCCTGGCCCCCCACATCATTCAGTTCATGAGTGCTATTTCCTCAGAGACTCCTACGAGTCATCGCTGGAGATATGGAGTTCATGCTGTGTGCAGCACTTCTGGCAGGCTGTTTTGAGGAAGGAGACCATGCTACATGGGATAAAACCTGGTGCAATGAAGTTAATCCTACACTGTTAAACCCAGCCTTTAAAAGAATCACCGCAATGTTGTAGCCACTGCAGTAACTTGCAGAAATTACCACACATCATGTAAAAGTTAAAGAGGTCGTGAGTTTGATCAAATCCAGTCCAGCTTGTTTGAAATCCCTCAGGAAATTTAATTGCCTGTCCAACATGTGAATGGATCGAGAAACCCATAAATTATATTGGTTTTCACATTCCAGCGAATCAAGAGGTGATGGACAGATACAACCACTGCATAGGACACACATTAAGACAACCTGATAATGGTTTAACTAGAAAGTCCTTCCATTGGAACCCACAAGGCAAATGAAATAAAGGGAGACCTAAAAACACAGAGAAGAGAATTATGGATAGATGAATTATGATGAGGACATGGAGCGAAGCTGCAGGGACTAGAAAATATATGGTGACTTGGGCATGAGTAGGTTGGCTGAATAGACTGAAATTAGGGATAAAGGGCGGAAGAAGAAGCAGCAGCAAGAGAACAATTAAGAATATCCTACAACAGCATTGAATGGGATCTTGAATAAGTGAGAATTTGTAAACTTCATTGATGAAAGATCAATTGTGACTTTGAAAAGTTCAATGTAATCCCCATGGCAGTACTGCAGTTGGGGTGGGAAGTTCCCATCCTCGCCACATTCCCCCAGATAATCCTTAAAACTATCGGGTACCACAAAGCCATGCTGCTTGGAGGAAAAAAATCAGCCTGTCACTTGTGGGGATTGAACTGGCCAGTATCTTGTTAAGACATTTTATATGAACACTTTCTTGGTGAGACAGTTTATATGAACACTTTCTTGGTAAGACAGTTTATATGAACGCTTTGTTGGTAAGATAGTTTATATGAACACTTTCTTGGTAAGACATTTTATATGAACACTTTCTTGGTAAGATAGTTTGTATGAAAACTTTCTTGGTAAGACAGTTTATATGAACACTTTCTTGGTAAGACAGTTTATATGAACACTTTCTTGGTAAGATAGTTTATATGAACACTTTCTTGGTAAGACGTTTTATATGAACACTTTCTTGATAAGACATTTTATATGAACACTTTCTTGGTAAGAAATTTTATATGAACACTTTCTTGTTGAAGACATTTTATATGAACACTTTCTTGGTAAGGCAGTTTCTATGAACACTTTCTTGGTAAGACATATTATATGAACACTCTTGGTAAGAAAATTTATATGAATACTATCTTGGTAAAACATTTTATATGAATACTGTCTTGGTAAGACAGTTTATGTGAGTTGTTTGACCAGAGTGTATGTCAGGAGACTCCATTAGTAGCATGGCAACACGAAGATATCTGATAACCGACAGTTTGCTCGTAGTGCATGGGCCTTCATTCCTTCCCTTGTTGACCCGTTTTGGGGTTATGACTCTCATGTGCCATTCTCCTGCAGCATTTGTGTTTAATGTTCATGATTACATATGTTGTTATTTATTGATGATCTCATTTGTCAGATTAATTGCTAATATCCTAGACTGAAATATATTAATATTTGTTCTTTAATTGTTCTAAACACATTTTTTTTAAAAGTTGCATATCCCATACATGGCGTTGCAGTCAACACCAGCATTTTTCAGCTGTTGTTGATGTTCTTGGCAAGATTACGCTGAGTAGTTTGCCATTGCTTTCTGCGTGACCGGCTACCCCGTATGTAACCAACGCGGCGTGATCTGCTCCCAAATCTCACGCAGTTACGTTCCTCGCATAAATATACAGTATTACGGAGAGTCGTTAACCCCTTCTAAACATATATATATATATATATATATATATATATATATATATATATATATATATATATATACACACACACATATGTGTGTGTGTGTGTGTGTGTATATATATATATATATATATATATATATATATATATATATATATATACTACACACTACTATACATATATATATATATATATTGGCTGTTCGTGATTCCTGGGCGAGTTTACTTTCAGTCCATAACACCTTCGCCATGGAGCCGGCTATATATATATATATGAATAAAACTTTGCAATATTTATATTGTTGCATCTTGTTAACCAGTTTCTGCTAAACTAAACTACTAAACATCATGGTGGAGTAAGTCAGAAAGTTCCTATGTATATATATATACATGAATGGCACCTTGCCGTCTTGACAGACAGTAGTTTGTAAATTGGAGTTGTACCTCTCCAAAACACAAAGCCTGGGCTGAATTCAGAGACCATGTGTTGCTCGTGAAGTTATTCGTATAATCCATGATATTAGTGACCATGTCTGTTCACAGCCTTCTATCTCGTGTGCTGGCCAATCATTTCTGAATTGAATGTTCCTATATGCCATGATGTCAAACAGTCCAGCATCTTCTCTCTTAGTTTCCCTCTGCCTCTTCCCCCCGTTGTGATTACATACTCCAGTTTTCCCTTTCTCATGACATGCTCAAAGATAATGGTTATAGTCACAGAATTTTCATAATCAACTACTGCTGCTGTAGTTGTTGTAGTCAGCTTTGTTGTATTGAGTTGTTCACAAAATGAAAAATCCACAAGCTGATGATTTATGCTGAAGAATTGATGTCACTGCACTAGGGACAAGCCCACACATGTTTGGTCTCTCCCAGCAGAAGTTGAAGGGTGTGGATGCTGATTTTCTCTGCTGTCGCTGGTTAGTCATATATGAGAACAGTCTTTGCTTGCGGTCATTCTCGATTTCCCACTCCAACAATCTTTCTCTTTTGTTTGCTTGCGGTCATTCTCGTTTTCCCACTCCAACAACCTTTCTCTTTTGTTTGCTTGAAATCGACTGTCTATATCTGCAATGTTGAATCCTGTATAAACTTCACTGTCTTTCCTAGTTCACTCAATGGTCTATAAAGTTTATGTTCCACTGTTGTATCTCTAGGCCAGGTTTGTTTAGATGTGTCGTATTCGGGGCAGCCTCAGAGTATGTGATCTGTTGTCTGCGGTGCCATTCCGTATGTACAAATGGCTGATTTGCCAATCTTAACACATAGTTGCATAATCAATTGTATCCTGTTCTGAGGCGTAGAAGAATTTGTCCTGGTCTGTCCGTAACATGGAGAAAATTCATCGGGAGATGACTTCCCATACATCAAACTATTATTTATTGCCTGCAGTATAATAGCTAACACAGACATTATTTTGCCACATTAAACTTTTGCATATTCCAGATCATTTGTCATATTCAGATTTTATTATGTTTTTTTTTTTAAATGTGTACATTTTAAATAAAATGCAATCTTAATATTACATTGCACTTTGTTAAAGCATTGATTTTAAAGCCATTTTTATCTGAAATCGTTCATCTTGCAATGTTTCACTCCCCATCAGATGTTTGTTTATTCTTCATTTCTGTTCCTCTTTTAACTAATTAAGTGCCAAGAGATGATAAATTGTCTTATTCAAACTTCCCATAACTGCCATGGGCTTATAAATCAAACCATAGTTAAAATATTAACACAGTAGTTTTCCCTATGCAACCTCTTAAATTTGATATATAATACCACATCTGCTACGAGAACAACGTTTAAGTCATAACTGTGACACAGCCCTACTTCCCATTTTCCGCCATCCATTTTTGTTTGGGCCCAACCTACATTTTGTTTGGCACTGAATCTGTTAAGAAGCACTTATCACACCTGGTTATATACCTCTGTAGTTCAGTGGTCAGTATCCGACTTTGGCAAGGGTTGTGAGATAAAGTACATTTCATTATTTTCATTTTGATGTTCACATAACTGTCTGTCAATGACTTAGAATAGAGAGAAAAAGCAGCGGCTGCAGCAGGATATAACAATATGAAATGGAAACAAATAGGTATTTTAAATTCCTGCGAGAAAAAACGAACTAAACATTAACAAACGTTGCACATACCTTACAAGGAGATCCACGTGTCGCGAAAATACAGGTGAAAAATCCGAAATCAGAAGCACTCAATAAATATAAAAATGAATAATAAAATAAGATAAAATACACACGAACGCATACAGTATGACACACAGACGTTTCGATTCTAAGAATCTTTGTCAATGACAACACAGATAGCTGACGACAAACAACGACAAAAACACAAACACACGACCTATCACTTATAGTGCACAACCTGATAATTCCATGTGGCTTGGTATCATCACTCCACTATCTCTGTGGTATCGTCACTCCACTATGTGGTAACGTCACTCCACTATCTCTGTGGATCGTCAATGACTTAGGATACTTCTCTTTTCTGTTAAGTATTCAGACAAGATGAAAAACATCTGATGGCTGTGGAAATGTTTTTATTTCTGAGGAAAATGCAAAGAATACTATGGATAGACAGAAAAATCAATGACCAAGTCCTACAAGAAATAAATAAAAACTGTAAACTGATTAGAGAAATTAGACGTAGACAGTCAACATTTTTTGGACACATGAGAAGAAATAAATTGGACAACTTTGTGATAACTGGCAAGATTGAGGGGAAATGAACAAGGGGAAGGCAGAAAAGTAAATACCTGGATGGCTTGGCCATGTAGTATGGTCGAAACAAGAACACACAGCTGATCCATGACTCTGGTAAGCGTGTGAAATGGCGCAACATGAGTGCCCACACTTATCGGCATGGCACATGATGATGATATAATTGTTCTGAACCAGCAGCGTGGGCTTAGGGGATAGTTTCATAATTTGCCAATAAACTGAATCATGGGTTTGAAACCAGCCACAGGCAATTTAGAAGCAGACCACTCTGCATTTCCTATAGTATGCTAGTCAACAGTTCAGAATGAAATGGCAAAATACTGACTAAATTGCCTTGTAAACCACAACCAGCCAATAAATGCTGGGATTGATTGCAAGTATTCGTCCACTGAATTCAGATGGACTCAGGCGAGAGATTGTGGTCAACAAATTGCGCAACTCTTCCTCACTTTAATCCAATCCATCACACAAGTCATTCCAGCTTCTAGCCATCTTCTTTCGTTCGCTTGAAATATGTCTATATCTGCAATGTTGTCTCTTGTATGAATTTAACTGTCTTATTTAGATCACACAGCGGTCCATAGACACTGGCGTCTCTCTAGGCCAGAAGTTTTGCCTAGACATGTAATTTGGGCAGTCTTGGAGTATGCGCTCTGCTGTCTACAATGCCAATCCACATGGCTGATTCACCAATCTTGAATTTTGTATAAATGTGGTTGTGTAATCTATTATATCCTGTTCTGAGGCACAGAATAATGACTTGTTCTGTCTGTCCATAATGTGGTAGTCATCTTGAGCAGGTTTTGGTGGTTTTCTGACTGATTTGATAATTCTTTTCTTTTTGTGGTATGTAACGGGCACATCAGGCTGTTCTTCTTTTGCTCCATCCTTACCCAATGGATCAGCTGTCATTTCCAGGTATTCCACAGTGGGATGGTATCCACTGTATGGTGACCTTATGCTGACTGCTAAGTTCAGAAAGTAGTGTCCTTAATACTGGCAATTTCCCAGACAGGAGCGCCTCAAATACTGATTTTGCATCTGTCAATAGCACCACAGGTTGTGCGCTATGGCTGGTATTTAGTAATTTCTCTGTTGCTATCTTGATTGCCTCAATTTCAGCATCATAGTTATGGCAGTACTTTCCTGTTGTCTAGCCATCTTAGAACTCACAGCTCCAAACTTTCAACACCACTGGATACCGAACGAAAGAAGAACAACAATACCACTGGATGAAATGAATGGCCATCATTCTTGATGGACAAACACTAGTGGAGTGATGTGATCACAGTGATAATGGCAGGGATAGTGGGGTGACGATACCACAGAGATAGTGGAGTGACAATACCACAGAGATAGTGGAGTGGCAATACCACAGAGATAGTGGAGTGGCAATACCACAGAGATAGTGGAGTGTTGTAATCAGAGATAGTGGAGTGATGTGATCACAGTGATAGTGGGGTGGTGATACCACAGAGATAGTGGGGTGATGATACCACAGAGATAGTGGGGTGATGATACCACAGAGATAGTGGAGTGACAATACCACAGAGATAGTGGAGTGTTGTAATCAGAGATAGTGGAGTGATGTGATCACAGTGATAGTGGGGTGATGATACTAAGGATAGTGGGGTGACGATACCACAGAGTTAGTGGGGTGACGATACCACAGAGTTAGTGGAGTGACAATACCACAGAGATAGTGGGGTGACGATACCACAGAGTTAGTGGAGTGACAATACCACAGAGATAGTGGAGTGACGATCCACAGAGATAGTGGAGTGACGATACCACAGAGATAGTGGAGTGATGATACCACAGAGATAGTGGAGTGATGATACCACAGAGATAGTGGAGTGATGATACCACAGAGATAGATAGTGGAGTGATGATACCACAGAGATAGATAGTGGAGTGACAATTCCACATAGATAGTGGAGTGATGATACCACAGAGATAGTGGAGTGATGATACCAGAGATAGTGGAGTGATACCACAGAGATAGTGGAGTGATGATACCACAGAGATAGATAGTGGAGTGATGATACCACAGAGATAGATAGTGGAGTGACAATTCCACAGAGATAGTGGAGTGATGATACCAGAGATAGTGGAGTGATACCACAGAGATAGTGGAGTGATGATACCACAGAGATAGTAGAGTGATGATACGACAGAGATAGTGGAGTGATGATACGACAGAGATAGTGGAATGATGATACCACAGAGATAGTGGAGTGACAATACCACAGAGATAGTGGGGTGATGATACCACAGAGATAATGGAGTGATGATACCACAGAGATAGTGGAGTGACAATACTACAGAGATAGTGGAGTGATGTCACAGAGATAGTGGAGTGACGATACCACAGAGATAGTGGGATGACAATACCACAGAGATAGTGGAGTGATGATACCACAGAGATAGTGGGGTGACAATACCACAGAGATAGTGGAGTGACAATACCACAGATAGTGGGGTGATATCACAGGGATAGTAGGGTGATGTGATCATTGGGATAGTGGAGTGACAATACCACAGAGATAGTGGGGTGATGATACCACAGAGATAGTAGAGTGACAATACCACAGAGATAGTGGAGTGACGATACCACAGAGATAGTGGAGTGACGATACCACAGAGATAGTAGGGTGATGTGATCACTGGGATAGTGGAGTGATGTGATCAGACTTCAACACAGGTTTTTGAATCGACTGGTCTGGTGGTTATATTTATACTGGAAATTCTAACATGGCCTCACCTTCTCTGTAATTCACCATACAACTGATCTTTTTCCATGTTTATTTTGCAATAAACTTAAGTTTTCCCCTCCTATTCTCTTAACACAGAAAACAAACAATATAAAATGACACAAAGTAGTGCGGCTTTACATTACAGAATTACGACACATACAGGACGTTGCGGCGATTAGCCTTCATCAGCAAACAAACACATACACCAAACACAACATATAGTCACAGAGATATACACAGCTTAGAATTCTGAGGTAAGTAGGAACATTTTTTCCAGTTTTTATTTTCTCTTCACTGCTTTCATTTTTTCATCTTTTTATTCCTCTCATCCTGTCGTCACATCTTAATGTAGTCATAGGAGATCTTTGTGACTATATGTTGTGTTTGGTGTATGTGTTTGTTTGCTGATGAAAGCTGATCACCGCAACGTCCTGTATGTGTCGTAATTCTGTTATGTAAAGCTGCACTACTTTGTGTCATTTTATATTGTTTACATTTTCACAGCTTTACCGCAGTTCCACCAAATTTTCTTCACACAGAAAACACAAGGAAAACATGTAAGACACCCCAAGTATCTTTGTTCTTTATTTCTCTAAACCGAAATGAAATAGTGTAAATAAAAATAAACACGGCTACACAGAAACAAAATTCTGCATGATAAAAGACATCATCTCAGACCAAACACTACCATCTAATCATAAATGAAAATAAAATGGTATTCATTCACCAAACCTGGTGCCCCTTACTTCCATTAAGGTAAACAATGATGATGATGACAAATGCCACAAACTAACTTTATCATCATGTCCACTTTATAAAGCATTACTGACACTGTCCCCAATATCTTTATAGCTTTTCTTAGCTGTCGAGGTTTTTTTTTTTAAAAATCGATACAGATAATGTCATATAAACAATCAGCTTTGTTATTAACTGTCATTTCAGAACTTGTTTTACTTCTACTCCTTCTTATTTATGGTATTTCACCGTAAATCTGTGATCATCACACCAAGTGGCATTTTGTAGAGTAGCAACAAATACATTAAACTTGGTTGATTCATAACCAATTGTCATTAAGAAGCCCAACTATCTTAATCTTGGCCCTGAAAGTTATCTGCGCATCACATCTGTCTTTCACCATCCATTTAGGGTTCATGCATTGACAGATCAAATGGTGGGTTTCAGACTGACTTTTGTGTTGGCATTCTGGCAACAGCATTATGCATAGTATACCTGTGCAGGCTGTTGGTTTGTCGAGTCTGTTCAACTTTTCACATGGGGCAGTGAGGAGCATTTTTGTGTGATATTCACTGGTACAGGAACGGAGCATGAGGCGACTCTGCCATGAAGTTGGAAACGCGACTGACTAACTCAGACTACAGCCAATCCAGTAACAGCATTCATCTTTCAGCTGCCCCTGTTAGGCCTTTCAATGTCGGACCAATAACAGATTTTTGGAGAAGACTATTGTGTGGGCTGTGTATAAGGTGTCGTCTATGGCACTGGGCTGATTTTTGCGAGAAGTCAACGTTTTAGTCCAACAGGCTGATGTAGGGGTTGAACCTGCTACCTCAGCACCAGCACACAAGAAGTTTAAGAACAAACGCTCATATCTATTTGGCCACGCCGACCCCGACTGTGCTGTTATAATGGTGTTCATATCTACCTGACTGCTGCCTGTCACAAATTTGTTATTGTTAATTCAGTCTGGCTGGACAATTTTGTTTCTTGTAGAAGTTCTCTTACAAGTTATCAAATATATATAATCCCCAAGATCTACTAACACAACTCACATAATAACATTAAACCCATGTACCAAAGTAGTTTTATCTTCTCATTGACTCATCTAATGTACACACCCAATGATTATATTATTTACACTGAAAAGGATACGGAGAAAAAGTATGTTAAAAAATTGTCAGTTCTAATCAACATATAGGGATTTTAATTGTTACCTCATTAGGTAAATAGGTTTTTTAAAATTTTCACTGACCTAGGCTTGACCCACTGATCTAGGCTTGACCCAGCCTAAAATGGGCAACAGGAAATTTCCTAGGAAGTAAAGGTGGGTGACGTAATGCTTATTTTTTTTTTTTTTAGTTTTTAGTCGATGGATCAACATCACAGCAAGCTGGTGTAACCCATAATTGCTTCGTTCTTCTCCTAACTCAAGCCTGAGAAACTCAGCTCTGTGCACGGACTCCGTAGCACCGGCGAGGATCCTGAAATACTTTGGATAGATTTTTAACTCGAATTTTGCCCGGGCAGCGCCGTTAGGCTACTTTTTTCGATTTCCAACTGCCAAGGGATGTTTTACGTGCGCAACAATACACACGGGCGTCCGATCTCACTACCCAGAGACCAGGGGAAATTTTATTACTAGAAATCCACGTGAAAAGATTCCAGGTCTCACCGGGGCATGAACCCATGACCTCAAGCACTCGAGGCGGACACCATACCTTGAGACCACTCAGCCTGCCGACGTTATACCGACCTCATCACCCATTGAATGCTAATTAATCTAAAATTAGGAAGCTTGCACCATTTAACTAAAATACTTCACCATGTGAAAAGGGGTCCTTTATTGCTCACCAAGTGACGACTGATTCCTTGGTAGTTGTTGAGTAATGTTACTGATTCCTTGGTAGTTGTTGGGTAATGTTACTCCTTGGTAACAGTTAGACAATGTGTGCTTGGTTTTCTCATTAGAAATACGTATCTGGCACTGTTTTAAAAGTGACAGTCCATGGGGGGTATTTTCACCAACTTTGCTCTAGGCCAAACATACATAGAATATATGACTATACACATGAAGATACAGGAAGCAAAAGGGGTGAGCTTCATGAGGGTACCAATGACTACAAAAGTGAATGAAAGGGAAAATACATGTGATCAACTCCAAATTATACTTATACATCCACCATATACAGATTACCCATGACCACGCATAAACAGGCAACATAGTGAATATGACGCAACAGTAAGCAACATAGCGATGTAAACAGTCACAATTCTTGTTCATGTCCAAGCTTACTTCTAACACATGTTGACACGTGCTTATTTCCACATTTAGTTCTTCAGTATTTACATTTAGTTCCTCAGTCTTTCCATGATGTACTATTATCGTTCATTAAAATAATTTGTTCCTAAGTAGTTCCCTGCTATGGGGCTGTGATATGATAGAGCCATGACAGTTTGTAGATCTGAATGCACGCAGGAATAGATGTCCAGAATTCCCCTCACATTAGCAAGTGACAAGCCATGTTCATGAGTTCTCTATAGACTTCGCTAATGCACCGGTTATCAGTAGATAAAACATAATTATCTGTTGTTATTATTATCATTCCTGTTGTTTTTCCTGTTTAAATGTGTCCTAACATTCCATTCTTCTGCTCTAGAGTAAATAACCACCCCTACTCATCATAACCCAAAGCTATCGCTGCCCTGAAAGCCAGCCGTAATAAGTCTCCAAATGTTCTATCATGTGATCCACAATGTACATACAAATGCTTCTTGACCAAATATAACATTGCCTTCCACTTAAATTCATGTTCCCCACTTTTCCTTCCAGTTTTTAACAAGGAACCGTGGCTCTTTATATATGCCAAAAGAACTTTAATTATCAAACCTTGGGTTCACTAAATGATTTCTTCTGTTCCCCAAAAATGCTTACTACATAGAGCCAATAAAAAGAGACTTCTCAACTACACGCAAACTTCTCTAACACTCACACAAGTCTCCCTACCAAACACTGCCTATTTATCCGAACCAAACTATCCATAAATCCTATAGTAAAATACTTCTATATCATCCAGCGAAGTGTATGGCTGGCTACTGATGGTCTGCACCTGAATTGTCTGATATGCAAACACAAGCTTTATTAACCATGGACTGGCCATTACTGAATAAACTTTATAGTCTTCTTTCCTCTGTCACTCCTCTTCTAGCTTCAGATGTCCAAAAGAGTAAGATCTTTCAGTCTTGCACATTTAGCATGCACAGAAGTATATCTGGATCTGACAGGCCCAGACCAACACAGTTGCTAACATGTCACACTAGCAACATGTGACATTTGCACTGTTCCTTCCGTACAGCTACGATATGTATAAAGTGACATCATCGTGGACAACGAACATATTGTTATTCCAATACAAGTTTGGATTGCATGAATATGAACCTATTCTCAATGAACGTAAGTTATGTACACTATGGACATGAATGCAATATTATGGAATACAAGATGGACAGCATGGATACATGTTTAATTCAGTACAAGCTGGACTGCATGGGTAAGATAATATTCTCAATCTAAACAAATGTATGGGTGGTCATTTACCTATACATGATGAAAGGCCAGCAGATGAAGAATTTGCAAAGTAAATGCTTAGGCTGTAACAAGACCACTGCTGCATGTACAATTCACATCAATGCATTTTTCAAAAACAAATTAATGTAGCATATGAACCCTGAAGACAGATCTAAGTCATCACTACATCAAAGTCTTCCACACCCAACAAAGAACAACACAATCATGCTAACGTGGATCTACCATGATGTTCATCAACCTCCAGCTTCAGGGCACCCAAATTCAAGGGGCACCATGAAGGGGAAAACAAGCACTTGCACATACATGAGTATGCATTGTAAGTCACTCTGGGAGAGAACACATTCCAAGTCCCTCACATGAGAACACATAACTGAGATCTGCAAAAGAGTACACATTCTTATATCTGCAAAAGAGTGCACATTCTAAGATCTGCAAGAGAGTGCACATTCTAAGATCTGCAAGAGAGTGCACATTCTAAGATCTGCAAAAGAGTACACATTCTAAGCCCCTCTATATGAGTACACATTCTAAGCCCCTCTATATGAATACACATTCCAAGCCCCTCTATATGAATACATATTCTAAGCCCCTCTTTATGAGTACATACTCCAAGCCCCTCTTTAAAAAAAAATTAGTACATACTCTAAGCCCCTATAAATAAGTACATATTCTAAGCCCCTCTTTATGAGTACATATTCTAAGCCCATCTTTATGGAGTGCATATTCTAAGTCACATTATATGAGTACATATTCTAAGCCCCTCTAAATGAGTATGTACTCTTAATTTCTCTCAAAAAATACCAATTATATGTCCAATCTAGTTCTTATTTTTGTGCAGTGTCAACATTTTCTTGTCCAAAGAACCTTACATGTATATAAGAAAAGCCTGACCCATTCAAAGATGTGCAGAAGCATGATTGCCCATGCCAGACAGCAAGGCACTTGATGATAATGACTGAATTATGCCTATACAAACATGATCCTATGACATGACTTTCAGAAACATGTTGACTGCAAATGTTGTGAAAAAGTGTATTTTGTAAAGTTAACTAAATAAAACTGGCGATTTAATAGAAAATGCCTGATAAATAAATTACACTGTATGTTTCTTGACTGCTTTTATGTTTACATTTCCATAATTTACTAGTATATGTTTCTTCCCTACTCCCCAATCAAAAGAAGACGAATACAAACAGCCACTCTCAATCTTCATGGCTAGCAACATGTAGATCCACCTCAGATGACACAGTTACATTTCATAATCCTACCTAAAGTGGACACAAACACAACAGCCACTCCTTGTAATCCTACCACACACATGCTCAATCACGCTGCCCAGCCAGACACACGCTCTACACACAGCTTGTTCAGTGGTTTCTTGACTGTGGTCTATTCAATGAGCTTCTTGGCCTTGAAATATCTCCTCAGGTACAGCACCTGCCAGGTGGCCAGTCCAAGAAGGCACAGCATGGAAAACACACTGAAGTACATCACACGTGAATGAGTGGACTCTGGTGATCAGAACAAACAGCAACAGAGTTAAATGTGAATGAGTGGACTCTGGTGATCAGAACAAACAGCAACAGAGTTAAATGTGAATGAGTGGACTCTGGTGATCAGAACAAACAGCAACAGAGTTAAATGTGAATGAGTGGACTCTGGTGATCAGAACAAACAGCAACAGAGTTAAACGTGAATGAGTGGACTCTGGTGATCAGAACAAACAGCAACAGAGTTTAACATGAATGAGTGGACACTGGTGATCAGAACAAACAGCAACAGAGTTAAACGTGAATGAGTGGACTCTGGTGATCAACCAAACGACGAGTTAAATGTGAATGAGTGGACTCTGGTGATCAGAACAAACAGCAACAGAGTTAAACGTGAATGAGTGGACTCTGGTGATCAGAACAAACAGCAACAGAGTTAAATGTGAATAAGTGGACTCTGGTGATCAGAACATACAGCAACAGAGTTAAACATGAATGAGTGGACTCTGGTGATCAGAACAAACAGCAACAGAGTTAAATGTGAATAAGTGGACTCTGGTGATCAGAACATACAGCAACTGAGTTAAATGTGAATAAGTGGACTTAAACAACAACAATACAGGTAAACTTGCTGTCTAATGTTGGCAGTGGAGAGTTGTGTTTTAGAATGCAATGCAGCCTCAAAATAGAGACAGGGGTTAAACTCCTGACAGGCTGTCATATCTGATTTGTATAGTTATGCCATATGACAGGTAGATCCGATAGGGAGGAAACTAAATGTGTGGGGGTGTGAGATCTTTACCAGTTAGAATACTGGAAATAGAGTGCATCACAGCAGTCTGGCTGAGAGAACATGGACTGAACAGGGAAGACACTAATCCAGTACCGATATCATAGCACTTAGGGCTTGCCAGTTTGTACTCCAGCTCTTTCAGAAGATGGTCATGAGTATTGATACGTATAGTTTCAGTGGCCAGGTGCTTACACAACCACCTACTTGGTCTTCTACCATGCTCTTTCTTGCTCATGCCACACTGGATCCTTGAGTCCACTGCTGTGCCTGGTTGCTGATCTGTGTTTCCTAATGCAACAGGCAATCATTTATAGATAGTATCATGTTACCCCTGCTGAATGTCAGCATTCCCCTGGTGGTCAGCTAATTGACCTTTTCATGTCCAAGTACATGGTATGACCTGGACAGTAGATCTCTTGGAGGTGTCATGTCTCCGTTGGTGTCAACTATTTATGTCAGAAACAGCTGAATCATTTGGAGTACTATCTGAGAGGCAGTTATAATGACTGCCTTACTGAATATAGTCTCAGAAAGGCATCTGAGGGCTGTAGTAACCATCCCCACTTCAATTCTCAAGTTGGAGGTTGGTTACAATATGCTCCGCTCTGTGATGATGTAGCCTCCCCATCCAGCCATGAAGCCCTATTCCCCTAAATCCCATCCTAAAGTTGGTCATTAAAAATACAAGTCCTGAAGCAGAAACCTCTACTGATCTGTGAAGTGTTACGACCATTGTATTTAATATGCCTGAATTCAGGAGGAATAGGTGTCCAGTAAAGTTTGATATGGTGCGCAAAATGTGCATTTTTCACCACAGTGTATATAATGTAATTAAAACTATGAATGAGATAGAACTAGAAAGTAAACAAAAATACAACAGACTGTAAGACAGCTGTATCCATCTGTCCACTTACCATTTGTATCTCTCATTTGCTCTTCACGTTTCCTCATGTAAGCAAAATCATCCACAATGGACTTGGATAAGTCTTCTAATCTTCTCAACTCAACTTCCAGCGGCTTCAATTTCTCTGCTTTTGCAATCTAAACAACAATAACAAAAACAATACAAATATCTGACACTACCTAAGTTTGTTTACAAGTAAGTCATATTCATTCGAACATTTGATTATAATTGGGACAGAAAGTCTCTGTTATCTAACAGACAGTAGATTTGTAATTTACTTGTGCAAATACAACATGTCATGTTTCTTGTCTTCTTCACAAGGACATGTACTTATCCTCTAACTTTTTCTATAATGCAGTCAACACAATGTATCTGCTGCATCTGCTTTTGTCCAACCACACATGCTTCCCCAAAAGTGATGAGGGGAAATCAATAAGTAATTACAAATGGATATTAATAGCAAAGTAAATGAGATACTAACTTAAACATTTATTAGTGCGCTTAAATTTCCACTCTATTCCCACCATAACCTCTACCATCATGATTATACTTGTCCCATCGCTGCTGAAGTGCTCTGAAACCAGCAGCATAGTGTACCTGCTCGCTGTCTCTGCGACATTAATGTCTTAATGTTCAACTTCCGCATCATCTGCAATACACAATTTACTGCCGAGGTGAGCTTTTAGTGGAAAATCACCTGGCTTAGTCTGATGTTGAAGAATTCACTCCCAATTTTATCATTACTCGCTTGTCATTTGAATCACCTACTCCACAAGTACGATTTTCAGCTTCATGATTTCACTGTATAACTTCCTGACTTTCTCTCATATTTTAATTCTCATTGTTTTCTGCTCTTTCTCTTACTCGTTTGAGTTTTTCTCCAGTTTTTTTTTTTCCACCTCACAATGTTCAGTATAATTTATATGTTGATTGCTCATCTTATATTACTATACTATTTCAACCCTGCTTTATAATCACCCTATAAACAAGACAGTTAAAACACTGCATTTCTGTCAAACCACTAATTAAAATGTTGAGTCCACAATGGAATCTGTCCGTGTGTGTGTGTGTGCGCACATGTGTGCGTGCATGCTTCTGTGTGAATGTGCACACGCGAGTGTATGTGTCTACAAGCATGCATGCACTCATGTGAGTATCAGAAACTGAATCTTCAAATGTTGTATATAAAGCCCATAACACAACATGTCATTTTTATTTTTTGGAGCTCACTCGCTTTTAACTCAAGCGTAGTCCATACACACTACTTCTAGTAGTGCTGGACTGAATTTGTGTGTGGATTAGCTTTCCCTAGTTACAGTTTCCCTTTGCCATCAGGTGAACCCACTCCGACTTCAGAGGTACTTGTAATTTACGTCCCAAAGTTAAGGACGATAGGTCAACATTTTAGTCCAACTGTCCGGTGTTGGGGTTGAAACCCCTTATCTCGGCATCAGCACACCAGATGATTAAAACAAGCGTTCTTATCCATTCATCCACGCTGACTTACATGTGTAATTGTATGTATAACTCAGATTTAGAAGCAAACATAAGGAGGTCAGTATGCCCAAATGGGTAAGAGTGCACGTTCTAATACATCCGGTGTGTTGATGCCGAGGTAGTGGGTTCAGCCCCTATAATGGTCAGTTGGACTAAAATGTTGACTTCTCGTCTTTGATTTGGGGATGTAAATTACAAGTACCCCTGAAGCCATTGTGGGTTCGCCTGATGGCGAGAGACACTGGTAATAGGGAAAGCTAATCCACACACAAACATCAGTCCAGTGCACTAGAAGTACTAGCACATGTATGGACTACGCTTGAGTTCAAAGCGAGCAACAACACGAAAACATGTAGCATTTATCAATGGTAGGTAGTAGGCTAAGTGTGCCTGGGGTGTAGAGATGCAAGCATACAGCAAGACACCTAAAATATGTGGTAAAATTATGTGAGACATATCACTACAGTATAGCCTTCATCAGCCGACATCAACATGTCGAACCACCATCAATAAAGGTTAAATTCATTACTAATTCACTCTTAAAGCAAAGTGTGATTCCTTATTCTCTCATCTCCTAACCATAGCCACGAAACAAATCTACCTATGTCTGTACTTGCATCTTTGTAATTCTACCTAGAAAACAAATCTATCTGTTATGTATGTACTTACATCTTCATAATTCTTGGCTTCAATACCATGCTTCAGACTCAAGTATATTTCCCTTTCCTGGGCAACACCACCTGCAATATAATGTTTACATGGCTCATTCATTCCATGAGAACTGCCCATAATGTGGGTAGAATACAGCTACCCCATAAAGCAGGTAATGCTCAAACATTAAACAAGCCACGTATGGCAAACAAGCAGACAACAAAATAAACCACATACATGTCACAGAAGATGAAAACCATGTGCACGTGACTTAAAAAAAATACTTACATGTCCTTTGCAGGACATTGCAACCACCCCAGCATTTATTGAATGTTTGTGATTTTCTTGTTCCTCTATTTTTTTTTCCCGCATATCGTTTACAGAACATCGCTGTCAACATCAGCATCTTTCAGCTGATTGTTGATTTCTTGGCAAGATTACACTCAGTAGTTTGTCATTGCTTTCTGGGCGGCCGGCTCACATACCACATAAGATACCAATGCGGCGAGAACCGCTACCGAGAAAGACGCTAACACCTAGGCCAGGGAGACCGGCATTGTTAAATTCAGTAATTTGCCATTACTCACACTATTGTGAAAATCAATGCAAAGCGACCTGTTCCTAAATCATCTGTGGTTGACTTCAAACCACAGTATGTCAAGATTGTGACACTGCATTTACAAAAACTAAAAAAAAAACATACACACAAGTTAACAGTATCCCTAACTTGATATGTCAAATAAAGCTAATGTCAAGATAAGATTAAGCTAATTTTAAAGAAAGATTGTGTACAAGACCAGCAAAAAGATAATTCCTTCATATAACACTGTTACTATGAGGTCTGGCCATGGAGCTTCCTGATCATTCCACCCCATTGGTGCCCGTCTTGTGTTGCGCTCTTTAATAACTTTAATTGCATAGCTGCTTTATAAATGTTTGCATTGTTTCTGTGCAAGGTTGCTTTGTAAATGTTTTCCTTGGACCACCTCTTACTCTTTTCCCATTATTTTGCCATTGGGTAGTTAGTGCACTTATCTGCCAAACTGTTGATCTAGGATTAAAACCCCCACCTTCTATAAAAATCGTTTCATGGATTTGGCTCTGTGGTATACCTCATAAAAAGGGCACCAGAATATTCCAGGAAATAATTAGTCAGCTTTAAAGAGAGTACATCAACCATAAGCACCAGACATGCCCAATACCTCATGAAGACTGAGCCCTTAATACGAGTAACATGGCTACAGAAATAAACCAAAGCCAAAGCAAATTAAAATACCTTTAACATGTATGGAAAACAAATATGCCACTAAAATGTAGTATCTTTTAAGAAACTAATAGCAAAAACCAATAGAAAGCATCAAGACACTGATATCAGCATCTATAAATGACAGCATCTTGCTCTGTGTGAAATGGACAGTTAAATTCAATCCAGAATGACAGAATTTCACTTACCAGCTGCTATTGATGAAAAGCAAACTTCAAACTGGTCATACTCCTCAGTTGTGAATGCAAATTTTCCTTTCACTGCATTCTCCTTGGAGTAGAGAATGTGCCCCCTAGAATCTGTCACCTGAAGTCAATCAGAATGTAACATGCAGTAAATGAGGCCATGCTATGAATATAATTGAGACAATTTCCTCATAAAGTGAAGTACTATGTGTTGTTTCATCAGGTCTACGACCCAGCACGTTTGATTTTGAATAATAAAAACATAAAAAATGTACTAAACCCAAAATCACATACTTATTTTACTGATGAATAGAGGCACGTAAGTCACCAGACCAGGAACAGATAGAATACTGTGTTGTTTCTTTAACAGGTATATGTACTAGCATATTTGATTTTGCCCAACAAAACATAGTAAAAGCAATATCAAATACCACTGATGGATAGGAGCACTTGTCACAAAAACAGGTTTCACAATGTGTAGTATTTTGTGTTTTATCAGATCCAAAACCTGGTGCATTTGATTTTGGCTAACAAAAAAAAAAAAAACATCCAAAACATTTATTAAAAGTTAGTTGTATAGCCTTTACAGGGCATTGCAGTCAACCCCCAGCATTTACAGGCTGTTTGTGATTTACTAGGAAATTTTAGTTCAGTAGTTTGCCAATTGATTAGAGAAATTAGACGTAGACAGTCAAAATTTTTTGGACATGTTATGAGAAGAAATGGACTGGAGAACTTAGTGACAGCTGGCAAGATCGAAGGGAACAGACCAAGAGGAAGGCCGAGAGGAAAATACCTGGATGGCTTGGCCACGTGGCATGGACGAGACAGGAACACTGAGCTGATCCACGACTCTGGTGATCGAGTGAAATGGCGAATCATGACCGCCCACGCTTTCCGGCATGCCACATGATTGATTGATTGAGTTTGCCAATGCTTTCTGAATGGCCAGCATCTCATACCAAGGAAATCAACACACAGCAGTCTGCTTCCAAAACACCCATGGCTGATTTTGAACCCTTGACTCGGTATAGGCTGAATTATGAAACTGCATGTGTCACTATATCCCCAAGCCACAGAAGCCGATAATCAACAACATTGCCCGGGAAGGTTAACCCGGTCAACAAATTCCAGCAGAAGTCGGATGTGTCAGCCTAACGGCGCAAGAACGCAGCTCTGCTGTAAACAGGCACAACGCAATCACATCTGGAAAAAAACTCCGGATGAACGCAGAAAAAAAGAAAACAACATTGTAGAATCAAAATCAATTATTCAATATTTTGTACTGATGGATAGGAGCACCTAAGTCACATGACCAGGAACAAATTTCACACTAGCCAAGATATTGAGGTCCCTCCTTATGGTGCAGCCTATTAATAGACCAGCTCTCTATTCAAGTCAAAGTTCCAAGGACTGCCAAGCATTTCCATAGACATACAGCTCCAAAACAGGTCTTGCACACCTCAAAGGTGAATGAGCATGGAGAGGGGAAGGAAAGACTCTGCAAGTTCCTATGGAGATGGAATTTCTAGACCTGCTCAGGTTAACATTACACCAACCAGACTCCGATACATGCAAGCCCTTGCCTGGGCTCAGCCGACCTGATTGTCATTGCACTGGACTTAACAAGTTCAAAATACAGTCTTCCAGAGGATTTCCCAACCATTTAATCAATGATTCTGGGAAGGTTAACCCGGTCAACAAACACCCAAAAAGTCAGATTGTCTGCCGAAAGTAAACAGTGAAACAGGCACAATGCATTTACAGTCATCAAGGCTTCGGACGGCAAAGGTAAGCCTACCATTAAGAGATTACATCATCCTCAAGGCCATTCACACTGTGGATTCATGGAGTGAGGTAACATCAGCATGCATGAATGCTGTGCAGCGAAAACTGGCCAAAATGTGTGCTTGACTTTTGTGAATTTGACGATGTTCATGCTATTTGACGACAGATTGCTAACTTAGCCACTAAAGCTGGCTTTGAAGGGATGAAGGAAGCTGACATTGATGAGTTGCTTGCATCACATGGAGAAGAGTTGCCTAATAAGGACCTAGTGCAACTCAACATGCAGAGAGCTCAGCAGGAAGAGGAGCACCCTGTTTCTGTGGGTCATGTGTTGAGAAGAGACGCATTGGAGAACATCATGACGACTGGAAAGATCAAAGAGAGGAGAGGACAACCAGATGGATTAAGATGGTGGCATGGGGGAATATCATCAGCAGAGTTAATCCAGAACACCAAAGATCGAGATATGTGGACAGACATGAACACCAACTGGCAAGGCACTTGATGCTGATAAAGGAAAGAGACAAATGGCATTCTTTGGTCATGTGATGTGAAGAGAATTACTGCAAAATATTGTGATAAGATGAAAGGTCTACAAGATGTGGACTGTGCCTGGTCCTACAGCCAGTAGGGTTAGGATTGGCTAGCCTCTCCCAGGAGGGGTGAAAAGTGAAAATTAGTAGCTACCGATGACCCGCAGACTACACAAGTCAACCCCCACCTCCATGTAGTGTAGACTGGGAAACTTCTTCTTCTTCTGCGTTCATCCGGAGTTTTTTCCGGACGTGACTGCGTTGTGCCTGTTTACAGCAGAGCTGCGTACTTGCGCCGTTAGGCCGACACATCCGACTTCTGCGGGCATTTGTTGACAGAGTTAACCTTCCCGGGACTGGGAAACTATTACTGTGAGGTCATGGGCTAACTGGGCTTTGGTTTGCCATAGGGGATGGACTCCCTATAGTCAGATTTTTGTCCTAAACCTGCGACTGGCCAAGCAAGTCGGCGGGGGATCTTCATACTGCTCATAGAAAAACTAAGAAGTATAAACGGACGGACCCAAATGGATATAGACCCAGCAACGTTAATAGACTGAATAACAGAGTCCATGGGAATACCGATACATGAGCAGGCACGCTCCCGCTGTTTATACTTCACCTCGACACTGCAAGGGACAAGAGGAACATGATGAGATGAGGAAAGGAGGACACTGCCTCTGGCAGTAGAGGCAGAACCAGACAGAGCAATGATGCTGGCCAGAATGAGATTGTGGCATAGAGGAAAGTTATCAAAAGAGTAGATCCAGAACACCAAGGACTGAGCTCTGTGGAGATGTATGAATGCCAGTTGATTGGGCACGTAATGATGATGACATTCCACCCCACAATATGCCAGATGGGTGATCTTCTTCTTTCTTCATCACCTTTACTACAGCCCATTGGACAACAGAAAATTGTCTGGTACCCAATTGTATGAGATTGGTCGTCCCAAGAGCCATACTCAGTATGATACTGGTTGAAATAATAATCCCGCCTCCGGCCTGGGCTGAACCCCGACCATTGTTCTATGGCAGACGTAAGAGAGCACTAACTAACCACTAAACTGAAACTGTGGTCTCATAAACTAAATTTTTCTATTTTACGGTTTGAGCTCTAATAAGGTACAGATTATCACAATATATTTCCCGTCATCTGAATGAGTTGGCGGGACAGTTAGTGACTTACACCGAGATCTGCTCTTTGTCCATTATCTTGAACTTCATATTCACCGGTAACAAGAACATTTTTCTGAATCTCTTCACGAAGGCACTTCTTTTGATTCGACCCCAGATGAAACCGTATACCTTCAGCAAGCAAAAAATATGCGCACATCAGCAGAAGGCTGTAGCAGTTGATCTCCATTTTGTGAGTCAATGTAATTTACAACCAGAAACGCTTGATAACACTTTAGACTTTGCTTCGTGTTCTTGGTGATTTGTGAACTACACAACTACATCCCGTCCGTCAACATCGTTGCGACTGCTAACGTGGCAATCGGTGCTTTCCGTATCCACTCGGCTACTTCCTGTAACAGTCCCGCACAAACTGAACTGACGTCTGGTATTTTCATGGCGACCTTGTTGTAGCATGTGAAAGCCAAAGTTGTTGGTGTCGTCCTGCTGGCTGGAAGCTTTATATAGGTATAACTGGATATCGATGTGCATTAAGGATTCTGTTGTTTTTATTTAACATTTTAGTAATATTATGATGATAAGTCTTCGAATGCAAAAGAGTTCGATCCTTAACATAACAGTTGCGGCATTGTTGAGTTAGTTAGTTAGTTAGTCGACAGATCATCCTCGTTGCACATCGGACCATTCAGTCCATAAGTGCTCGGATCCCCTCCTCAGCAAATCCCGCAGCGTGTAGCGGCTAACGACGCCAGTTCTGTGTTGGTATATAAATCTTCTTTGGCTTCCTGCGTAGTGTTCTTGTTTGGCCACCCCTCTTTTAATTTGCTGCTCTCGCAGTTTGGCCATTGCTGTAGATTCACAGTCATCACTTGGTTCTCGCAAAAGTCTTACTTCTCGTAGAGCATTCAGAATGTCGGCCTGGTCCATGGCGCTTCCGCCCTCCACAGTAGCCTCACCTGCGAGCTTGTCAGCCCGCTCATTTCCTTGTACTCCCGCATGCCCTGGCACGAAGATGAAACTAATCTTTGCCAGTCGAGACCGCTCCAGAGGCAGCGACCATTCTCTTCGGATCGACCCCTCCTCTATCCTCTTGATCATGTTGAGTATTAAACAGAAATAAATAAAATAAATTATAAATGAATGGACACCACTGATAGACTGCCGTACACGGCACAGTGTGCCGTCTCACTCGGGGTCCCCCCCCTCCTGATGTTATCCTTTACAGGACATCGCTATCAGCATCTTTCAGCTGATTGTTGATTTCTTGGCAAGATTACGAGCGACCGGCTCCATACTCTCATAACTCATAAGTCACTGGCGCGACTCGAACCGCTTCCAATTCTCGTGCGCTCACGTCAACCACGAGAGTATTTGAGTTTACAGAGAAAGCTGCTAACTCCTCGATCAGGGAGACCGACCTGATGTTATAGTTAGTTATAATTGTTACTATTATATGTTCGTTAATGTTGTTACTGTCGAAATACCTTTTACATTTTACTTCTTCCTCATTTTGAAACCACTACTAACAACTGGCTGAACTATGAAAACACTTCGCAGAAGACCACAAGATTTTATATTTTATAACAATGATTCTTTCTTACTTTCTTATTTGAAGTTATAATCTCTCATCAAACTAGGAATACAATTCACAATAGTGTTGTCAGTAGCAACACAATTAATACTCATCCAAAATATAGTTATATACGCTCCTTAAAATAGTATACTAAAATATTTTATCGCTGAATAATTGCCCTGGTGGCAATATTGCTTGCCATCACCAGCTCGACATTTGATCCGTGCTGTGGGTTCCTGTCATGGACTCTAATCAACTGACTCTTTTTATGAGTCTTTTTAACTCCTCCGTTCAGTTGATGCGTGCAATTGAATCTTTCTAAACTGAAAACTTGACACGAGTTCACTTGGCTCCTGTCAGAAATAAGTTTTTAGATTTTATTTGGAGATAATGAATGGACCCTAAAGAACACTTTACCACTGTATTCTTAAATGTTCAGACCTGATTAAGAGTTATAATGGCCGCCAATTAATCATCATCATCAGTCTGGGATGTGCTAGAACGATCACATTTTCTAGGCTTGGATGCATGGAGAAATGGGTGGCCAGTCACTTAGTGGGTGGTGAATGCAGGCGTCAAATCTTGCCCGACCTTGCTCATTACTGTATCGTATCAGTAGCCCCGGGGAGGTTAACCCGGTCAACAAATGCCCGCAGAAGTTGGATGTGTCGGCCTAACGGCGCAAGCACACAGCTCTGCTGTAAACAGGTTCAACGCAATCACGTCCAGAAAAAAAAACTCTGGATGAACACAGAAGAAGAAGAAGTATCAGTAGAGCCTCCTAGCGAATGCACTAATGCTCCTACAATTGGGTTACACCAGTGTTTCCCAACGTGGGGCCCATGCCCCACAGGGGGGCAATTCGATGGTTAAGGGGGGCAATTCGAAAATGGAAGAAACCAGCTGGATATAACAAAACGGGGAGACTTGAGACTGAAGTTAGCTAAATTGGAACCTGACATAACATCTCTTTGCAGCAAGCATCAAGAGCAAGGATCTCACTAAATTTAAATAATTACTAATAATTAAAATAATATAGAAAAATCTTTCATTAAAATTATTCTGTATTTGAATTTCAGTTCTCCATTATATGTTTTGAAAATTTACTTACTGTGTTTGCTCAATAATTTCCTAGTGATTTCTTCCTAAAACCTATCGGTCCTTTGGCTAGGATCAGGTGCATTTGCTGCTCTCCCCCCAGTAGCGCGCCTGGTCTGGTCGGGGGACGGGATGATCAAATAAAAACCCATCACATATCTTCACCTTAGATGTGGGCCTGGTGGACCACTGTGGGCAATAGCTCACAGTGAGACTAAGGGGGAGGCGGGGGAACCGCCAAACCAACAAACAAACAAAAAATTCACCCAACACAACCGACACACAGGGACGCTGGACCTGGGGGGGGGGGGGGGGGGGGGGGGGGGGGGCTCTGGCCCCTCTGGGAACCGTGAGCCCTTCTAAAAAATGATAATTCAAGTTTCTTTAGTGAAAATTTCAATTTTTTAATATTAAAAATGATGCATATGTTGGGGGGGGGGGGGGGCCACATAAGAATTTTAGAAAGGCTTAGATGGGGCATAGCACAAACAAGGTTGGGAAACACTGGGTTACACAGTCTCTCTCTCTCTCTCTCTCTCTCTCTCTCTCTCTCTCTCTCTCTCTCTCTCTCTCTCTCTCACATTAAATTATTTCTTTAATCAAGTCACTTTTCTTTACACTTTCTAAGATGTTTATATTATTAGTATGTAATGTCTTTTCATTTCTACCAACAGATTGGCTCGTAGAATAAATTGCTTGGTGTCCTTGGTTGCTTTGTTGGAAAAGCTGATACAAATCATGTCTGGAAAGTAAGATTTATAACATTTATCATTGGCTGGAAACTTCTACTATTTTAACTTTTGGATTGTGTGGTTGTTGTACATTTGGGTATTATCATCTCCAAATGCAATTCATTTATTGTCTTCAAAAGAAAATAAACTTTACAAATTACTAATCAATTGAAGTGTAAAACAATCGTACAGTGAGATCCTTTTTTTAAAAAACTGATCTATTATGCCGGAGCTAGGACGGAGTTATAAATACAGTTTGCAGTCCCGCATACTATGTTTGAAAAACAGCT
This sequence comes from Cepaea nemoralis, assembly GCA_014155875.1. Lineage (NCBI taxonomy): Eukaryota > Metazoa > Mollusca > Gastropoda > Stylommatophora > Helicidae > Cepaea > Cepaea nemoralis. Next base: position 52,623 of record JACEFZ010001676.1, on the reverse strand, counting down.
GTGGACAATTTAGAAACAGACCGCCTTGTCCTGGTTTTCATACCATGGTATGAGTTCTGGTCGTTCGAAAAGCAGTGGCAAACTACTGAATGTCAACTTGTCAAGAAATCACAAACCGCCAAAAAATGCTACTAACTTTTGTGTGTGTGAACATTTACAGCAGCTAGCTATAGTTAGTTGCATATCCTTTACAGGACGTAGAAGTCAACTCCTCCATTTTTTTTGGCTGTTTGTGATTTCTGGGCAAGTTTTATGTTAAGTAATTTGCCATTGCTTTCTGAACGTCTGGCACTCATACCATTGTATGGAAACCAAAGCAAGGCGATGTGTTTCCAAATCGCCCGTAGCTGTGTTTCGAATAAATTTTATTCATAACTCCTCCACAAAGCCAGCTTACAGCTAAAATAATTATATCATCATATGTGACACATCCCGGTAGGGGTTAACGTCTTTCTCCGTAATCCCATATATTCTCGTGAGTAACGCAGCTGCGCGAGATTTGGTAGCGGATCGCCCTGCGTTGGTTACTTACGGGGGTATGTGAGCCGGTCACTCAGAAGGCAGCGGGAAACTACTGAGCGTAATTTTGCCTAGTACATCAACAGCAGCTGAAAAATGCTGGTGACTGGAACGTCCTGTAAGGAATATGCAACATTTTTTTTAAAATGTGACACGTGCAATATTTGCTGTTTGATAGTTGTGACATGCATACTATCAAAGAAAAATATTTCAGAATTGTAATCTAAAGAACAAATGTGTAAATGAATCAGAATATTCTGTTTGTTGACCAAAAAGTGGTTTATAATATTTTACTGTCATTATACTCCCACTGTTTATATTTCACCTCGACACCACAAGGTACAAGAGGAACCTGATGAAATGAGATCGAGACTCATTATTCTATCGTGATTACAGATAAGGGCAGTATAGTGACTAGCACACTTGCCTGGCGACGTGCTTATCATGGGTTTTAATTCATATCTAGGCCAATTGTTAATATTACCTTGGGCTCCCAGGTCAGTTTAAGCTAAAATGAGTACCATTAAATATCTAGGGAAGTTAAGGCAGTTGGTGTAATATTGACCACATCACCCCCTGAGTTCCGATGAGTCTGTGAAAATATGAGACTTGTGTAATATGCCTAAAGGCGTGTAAAACAGAGTGATTTATTTACTTTCTTATAGGCAAGGTTACCAATAAAATAATGTAAATTTAGTAGGAAGAAAGAAATACAACAATATAAAATGTGGCTAAATGAGAATATTCTTAAACAAGTGAACCGGTACAACTATCTCTTAATAGTCATAACATCTGATGGTAGGTGCCTTGAAGAGATTGGAACAAGAACCGCTATGGTGAAGGTAGCTTTTTGCAAGATGGAAAATATACTGACCAATAAAAAGATGTCAATTGCAATGAAAAAAAGGTGAAGTGCTACATATAACCTGTACTTTTGTATGGATGTGAGACATGGACAATGAGCAGACAAGCTGAATAACATCTATTTTTTGTGGATATGTTGTTTCTGAGGAAAATGCAAAGAATACTGTAGACAGACAGGAAAACCAGTGAGCAAGTCCTACAAGAAGCAGATTGATTGATTGATTGATTTAGGAACTGACATCACAGCATTCGGGGCATTCCCGTAAGCACTCCGTCCCCATCCTCAGAAGCCATCGAAGAGTTCCAATCCCAATAGTACCAGTATAATAGTACAAGAAGCAGATGAAAACCGTAAACTGATTAGAGAAATTAGACGTAGACAGTCACAATTTTTTTATCACGTTATGGGAAGAAAGAAACTAGTGAGCTTCTTCTTGCTTTGCGTCTGTTCAGGCATAGGTCACGAATCGAATGATGGAAGTCTTCACAAGTACCTCAGAGTTTGTCTCAAAGGGCTGTTCCTGTTGACAAGATTTCCTCTCTTTATCTGGTGAAGTTAGGGCCTGTCTTGTGGGACATTCTCTGGGGTTTGTTTAGGTGCTAGTGGCTGTCAGCGAGACCCATTTGGTGGAAGTCTGCTCTAAGTCAACAATATCCTGTTCTGGTCTGTATGCTTGACTTCCAAGCTCATTTATGCTGACATGCTATGGTCTGTAGTTTTATTCTTTCCTCTAAATCATTCCCATAGATTGCTTTAGCAGCGTTTTTACCTCCTTAAATCTCTAGGATGGAAAGAGTCTGCTTCAGGCTTCCTCCAAACTTTGCTAGCTCATCAGCCTTTTCATTTTGGGCATACCACAGTGTAACCAGTGCAGGACTCTTTCCATTCTCTTAGACAACATTCTAATGTCTCTTGTTTTATAGATAATATAGTCCAGTTTGGAGTATGAAATGTGAAGATTGCAGTTTTGGTGTTAGTTCGTGTTCCAGTTACTGTTCGTATGGGATTTTCAAAAAGGGTGTCACAGGCAAAAGGATTGACTTCATTACAGTGTGTTTTATCCCATAAAGCTCTCTGGCTCTTTTCCACAGGGCGGTCCGTAGCTTCAGTGATGACCCCCAGGAGTCTCCGAGAAAAATTACACTCGTGGACCAAATAACAGGCCAGAAGTGGGCCCTCAACCTGCTGAGCGCGAGGCAGGCCACGTAACCACTTCGCACGGAGACTCCATGGAATGAAACACCATGCCATGAAAACAAAAAGATGCAGATAGTTTAAAATGAGCAGGGTGTTCTGTGTACAGAAGAACAGTACGCTAAAATATTGATCTGAACACAATTAATACATATGAGTAATTGCTTAACACCTAACTGCTGTATGCTATAGAGAAAATATACATCTGTATGCAGATGTGGGTAGGAAATGTACCTATATGTGTGGTTGTCATTATTGTTTTCCCTATTGTAAGGTTTGCTGCAAACTAGGCAGCAAATAACTGTTTTTAGTAGCTAACTTTTTCTCACTCAGATATTTCCATTGGTCTTCTTTTATTTTCCCTTCATCTTCTTACGTTCACTTGAAATTGTTTGTCTATATCTACAGTGTTGTGTCTTGTATAGGCGCCGCTGCCTTTTTTTTTAGTTCACTCAGTGATCCATAAAGTTTATCTTCTTTGTTTTTCTAGGCCAGAAGGTTTGCCAAGATATGTCTTGTTCAGGGCAGTCTAAGAGTATGTGATCTGCTGTCTTTGGCACTAGTGCACATGGCTGATTTCTATATTTTTCATTGCATTTGCTTTGTTTTATGACCGATTTGTAAATTTTTCGTTGTATTTCCTCTGTTCTGATGGCTTCAGAATAGTTTCCTTCATTTATTGAGATGAATATATAGAACATATATGAGAGCACAGTTTCTGAACAAATTCAGAATGCTATTGTCCCATGTCGATGCATAATCAATTCTATCCTTTTCTGAGACCTATAATAATGATTTGTTCTGGTCTGCCTATAATATGGTAGTCACTTGTGCTGGTGTTGGTAGCTTTCTTATTTATTTGATGATTCTTTTTTTTTTCTGGTGTTATTCGTCCGGTTGTTCTTCTTTAACACTCTCCTCAGCTAGTTTCCAACACTTTACAGTGCAATGGCATCCACTATATAGTGACTTAATGCTTAAATTCAATCATGTGCCATGCCGGAAAGCGTGGGCGGTCATGACTCGCCATTTCACTCGATCACCAGCGTCGTGGGTCAGCTCAATGTTCCTGTCTCGTCCATGCCATGTGGCCAAGCCATCCAGGTATTTTCCTCTCGGTCTTCCTCTTGGTCTGTTCCCTTCGATCTTGCCAGTTGTCACAAAGTTCTCCAATCCATTTCTTCTCATAACATGTCCAAAAAATGTTGACTGTCTACGTCTAATTTCTCTAATCAATTTACGATTTTCATTTGTCTTCTGTAGTACTTGGTCATTGGTTTTTCTGTCTGTCCATGGTATTCTTTGCATTTTCCTCAGAAACCACATTTCTGCAGCCATCAGATGTTTTTCAGCTTGACTGCACATTGTCCAAGTTTCACATCCATACAAAAGAACAGGCTCTATGTATCCCCTCAACACTCTTTTTCTCGTTTCAATTGACATCTTTTTTATTGGTCAGAATGTTTTTCATCTTGCTAAAGGCTACTTTCGCCATGGCGATTCTTGTTCTAACCTCTTCAAGGCATGTCCCATCAGATGTTATGACTGTCCCGAGATAATTGTACCGATTCACTTGTTGAAGAATATTCCCATCTACTATTACATTGTGGTACTTCATTCTTCCTAGTGACGACCATAACCTGTGTCTTCTTACAATTTAATTCCAACCCCAGCTGCTCACTGTGTACAACAACTGTGTCGACTTAATGCTATTTGCCCAATATCAGTAGTGTCCATACTGTTGTCAATTTTCCTGACAGCAGTGTCTAAAGTACTGGTTTTTTTATCTCTCTCGTAATAAAGAGTGTTGTGCACGTGTGGGCTGTAAACCACAATTGATATTCATTAACTTCTGTTATCTTGATTGCCTGAATTCCTGTTAGTATGCTGGTGACATCCCTGGTATTATTTTAGTAGTATATGTACACTCCCGCTCCCTCGTTTCTAACTGCACTTTGCGTCAACCTTTCCACATAGACTTGGACCAAGACCCAAAGGTCGTGTGGATATTCATTATTAAGATAACTGAGTGGCTGTTCCGCATTTCACTTTCTCTGGGTGTGTACTGGTAGTCATGTTCCGCTCTCTATGGTGTTTGTTCTAGGATAGTTTTTGGAGGACTATCAACTGCAAGCAGGTCAGTGGTTTGTCTGCAGAGTCATTTGGGTTGATGTTTAAAACTGCTTCTGTTCAACTGCCTCATTGCTAGGTTTTTAAATCTACTATTCACAGGGTGGTCCTGCATACTGAGAAACTTATCAGCTTGTATGTGCATATAAAGTATGTGTCTCTCTCTTCTCTCTGTGCTTGTGTTATCCTCCCCATTTTCTCCATCTCCAATGTAAGGGTCTATTTCATCCCCTCCTTGTGGTGACTCTAAGTGCTTAATTTTGCACCGTGTTCGGTATCTGATTCTGAAACCCATGCAATTGACCCACATTTAAGTGTTAATTGTATAGTAAGCATTTTGCTGTTTTTCATAAAAGTAATAGCTGCAACAGTATATAACAGTAAAAAATATAAAACTGGTATGTGTGACTTCTACAAAAAAGTGAGGGATAATAAACACATTTTTATCTTGTTATTATCATTATTTTCCACACCATGATTTCAGTTTGCCGGATTTGCATTAATTGTAAAGTATGTACACTGTGTATGTTTATTATCTCTCACTTTTTTATATTTCTGGATGTTTGTTGTGTCTCATTTTGAATGTGATCACATTTTTATGTTTTTCATAGCTACCTCAATATGAACTTGATGTTTTTAACTGGGTGTTTGCTGTGTCTCATTTTGAACTTGATCACATTTCAGGATTATGGTAGTTCGGCTGAAGAGCCTTGCTGAGACAGGCCATGTAATATTCAGGCAGAGGCCTAAGACAGCGGAAAAATTAGAATTTTTGCACTTTGATCCATTTGGTAAGTAGATTTCCATTTACATACATGCATATGATGAGATTTGCAATAAAACAAGACAGATGAAGTTTACTAGCAAATATAGGAGATGAACTAGAGAAATTAACCTTAGGCAAGAGATGTAAAGTAAGACAGAAAGATGTTCGTTGAATGCTTTAACAGCCGAAAAACGTATATTAGGCAACAGACATTACAATAATATCATATGGCCGAGAAGGTTGGAGAGTCATGGTTCTCAATATCTGCCTAAACTAAACACCTGAAGGAGAAGATAAAGATACTTGGAAAGAAGTAGTGAGAAATTGAAGAATTCTAGTTACAGAAATCAGAAAGTTGCACACCATTTTATTAACTCTTGTGTGCTTGCATCAAAGAGTTCCAGCTCTTTAGAAGTCTGACACTACCTTTTTGTTGTGATAAGTTTGTTACATGTCCTTTCCAGTAGTTTGCCATTGCTTTCTAACAACCAACACTCATACTGTCAAAATCAATGCAAGTTGATCTGCTTCCAGAATGCCTGCACACTAATTTTGAACTCTCATTCGAAATGTCGCTTGTGAAACGCATTTGCTGCCCCTGAGCCACATTCGCAGGCTTTGTTGTGATAACAGTATTCCGGTGGCTAGAGGAGACTACTGCAACATATGTTGTATTCATTACGGATTCAAAGAGTATGCTTAGCAAGGTGGAGAAAGGAATGTTTCATGTGGAATGGCTCTCGTCGCTTCAGAGGTCACAGATTGTGAGAATTTTATGGATATTTTGCCCTGGCCATGCAGGTGTACGAGGGAATGAACAGGCTGATAGGCTAGCAGGGAAGGACACCTCTTGGTGGAATTTTGCCTATGGACAAGGGGTGGTGGTCATGCGCTTGTGGGACCAGGTGGAGAAGGCGGAGGAACAGATTGAGAACCGATATGTGGAAAGAATGAGATTGCGGGGGATCGGCAGGGGTTCTGGAAGAATCTCAAAACTGAGAGGGAAGACCAGGAGAACTTTTAATCAGATAGCGGTGGGAACAATTAGTAGTGTGACTCTACGCTGGCTGTTGAACGAGGAGATTGAGCACATATGGGAATGTCCTGAGTGCAGTGATGTCGGTTCTTAACTCAACCCAACAGTATGAAATAGTTTCATAGTGACAGATAGATGTTGAAGTGCAAGTAAAATCTGTGACTGTCTCATATTCTTGAAGGTAGGTCAGCATGGCTGAATGGATAAGATGTGTTCTTAAACATCTGGTGTGCTGATGCCGAAGTAAGGGGTTCAATCCCTACACCGGACAGTTGGACTTAAATGTTGACCTATTCCTTGACTTGGAGGCGTTAATTACAAGTACCTCTGAAGTCAGAGTTGGTTCGCCTGATGGCGAGGGACATTGTGAATAGGTTAAGCTAATCCTCACCAAAATTCACTCCAGCACTACTAGAAGTCATGCTTGTGGGCTGCGCTTGAGTTCTTCTTCGTTCATCCGGAGTTTTTTTCCGGATGTGATTGCGTTGTGCCTGTTTACAGCAGAGCTGCGTTCTTGCGCCGTTAGGCCGACACATCCGACTTCTGCGGGCATTTGTTGACCGGGTTAACCTTCCCGGGGGTTTCTTAGGATGTTTGACTCTCACTGTTGTGGTGTTATCCCCCATCCCAGCTGGTCCATATAGAACAGCCAAAGATCCTGGTCAGCCCTCAAGGGAAGGCAGGGGCAGACCATGGGCATTCCCCGCCATCCAAGGAGGCTTCCATACTTGCATAGCCGATACATAGCGCTCTGGTACTGGGCTCACCCAAGGAATCGTCACGTCCTGCACATGGCTGCTTAGCCTCACTTCCGTATATTGGGCCTTCCGTTCACCATAGGCTGTTCTTCCGGAAACCAGAAGTATGCAGTCTGCAGATGACATCCACACAGTGAGCTTTTGATTCAGACTTTCCATGTAATGGATTTGCTATCCAAGCAATATTCCATTTTGTGCCACTAGGACACTTTTCCACCTTTTATGAAGCCCACACAGTGGGCTTTTGATTCGGACTTTCCACGTAATGGATTTGCTATCCAAGCAATATTCCATTTCGTGCCACTAGGACACTTTTCCACCTTTTATGAAGCCCACACAATGGGCTTTTGATTTGGACTTTCCACGTAATGGATTTGCTATCCAAGCAATATTCCATTTCATGCCTCTGGGTCTTCATGCACCATTAAATGTCAACCTGTATATAGTTAAAGTAATCTGCGGTCAACTTTAGCTTGTTGATATCTCCATAGAGCTTGTCCTCAAATGAAGCAGGTGTGGGCCAAAATATCTTTCTCTGTTCTGCATACGTTGGGCAATCCTGCAGCAAATGTTTTGCTGTCATTTTTCCAGTTCTACAATTACATTCATCGGTATCTCCTATCTTTAGTTTATTGAACAAGTGGTATTTCAGCCTGTTATGTCCTGTGCGGAGTCTGAAGATTGCTACTTGTTCTCTTCGGTCGAGTTTGTAATATGCATCATCCTTCTGATGGCCTGGATGCTCTGATTCCCATTTGGTTCTATAAGTGCTTTTTATCAACCTCTTTGCCTCATTATAGGTTATGTCTATGTCAGGCTGTGGTAGTCGTCCGCCCTCTTTTGCCAGTCTGTCAGCCTCTTCGTTTCCAGGTATACTGCAATGTGATGTGATCCACTGTATTACAACTTTTTTGGATTTCTGGCATAGACCATGGAGTGCTGCTCTTAGGTCAGTTAGTTCTGTGCTGTTATTGCTCTTCAGTATTGAGACAGCTGACTTTGCATCTGTGAAGATAGCTATTTGCTTCTCTTTATTTTCCTCCATCAGGAGCATTTCTGCTGCAGTTTTCAGAGCCTCTACCTCCGCTTTGAAGTTACTTGAAAATTTTCCAGTTGCCATTGAATGTGTTTTTTTCGCTCCATTTTTTAAATTTAGGAGAATTCCTCCTCCTCCATTCTCTATTGAATTTTTGGCTAATCCATCTGTATATGCATGGGTCCAATTCCTGCTTGGGTAATGTTCTTTTATGTAGTTTAGGGTTATTTCTCTTCTTTCGGTTTCATGCTGAGTGTTCTTTTTCTCAATACCAGGAATGTTTTCTATCATCTCAGGCAGTTGCTGCTGTCTCCAAGCTGGGAACTTGTGTGCATTGTGTATGGGCTTGACTGTTGATATGTTAAGAATAGGATCTGACCTAATCCTTCGTTTTGCAGTTTCTACAAAGTTGCTACGCTTCAGTCTTCCCTTTCCAAAACCATTAAATCTGTTGTACATAGGGTGGTCTGTCAATCTTCTAAATTTTTCTGCTTGTTGCTGGGCTCTGCTATCTCTTCTATCCTGCATTGGTTGTAAACAGGTGATCTTTTCTAATTCATTAATAGGGGTTGTCTTCAGGCTTCCAGTTATGATTCGCATTCCTTGATTTTGGACTCTACTTATTTTGTTAAAGTTTGACTTAGCTGCTGTTGCCCAAGCTGCAATGCCATATTCCAGTACTGGCCTCACCCGTCCAGTATATAACTTCTTGAGAACTTTCTCATCTGCTCCCCACGTTGTACCAGCAAGCTTTTTCATGATTGCCATTCTCTGCCTTGCTCTTGTTCGATTTTTCTCAACCTGTGTCTTCCATGTCAGGCGACGATCAAAGGTGACTCCTAGATAGTTTGGATTTTCTTCATGGCGCAATATTTTTCCATTCAATATCAGCTTAGGTTGCTGAGTTTTAGTTGAGAGGGAGAACACTGTGCATGTTGTTTTCTCCTCACTTATCTTCACTAGCCATGATTTTGACCAGTCCTCTAGCGCTAATAGGGCTTGCTGTATTCTGCTGTTAGCTGTACTAATATATTCTTCAGATGTCCATATGGCTAGGTCATCTGCAAAGGATGATGTGTGTACTCTGGCTGGAAAATTTTCCGTGATGTCGTTTATATATGCTAGGAATAATGTTGGTGAAAGAACTCCTCCTTGGGGGACACCTTGCTCCAACAGCATCATTTTGCTGGTTTGTCCTTGTACTTTTGTCCTGGCAGTTCTGTTCTCAAGGTAGTGGCTGATCCATTTGTACATTTTCCCGCAAACATGCATTTTTTGCAGTTTTACTTTCAGTCCTTCCTTCCATACTTTATCAAATGCTTTTTCTAAATCTATCCAGACTGCTAGTGTGTGCTTTTTCTCTTGGAAGGCATCCTCTATTTCCTGAGCTATATAGGTTATTTGATCTTCAGTAGATCTGTACTTTCTGAATCCTGCTTGGTGAGGTGTTAAGAGTTGGTTTTCTTCCAGATGCCATGTTAGCCTGCCATTGATAATGCGTTCCATTAATTTTCCTACACAGCTAAGAAGACTGATAAGTCGATAGCCATTTGGTTCTTCCAGGTCTTTTCCTTTCTTTGGGACTGGTATTAGTATAGCTTCCTTCCATGCCTGTGGGACTATTCCCCTCTTCCAGCTGTAATTTAGGACTGCTAGTAGTTTCTTTTTTGCCTTAGTGCCTAGTCCTATTAGCATTTCATTTGTGATTCCATCCTTTCCTGGTGATGTCTTCTTTTTAGGGTATTCATTGCCTGTTCCATTTCTTCCATTGTTAGATTTGCCATCATATATTCTGCTGCTGTCTCTGTATATGTATGATGTATCTGTTTATCTTTGATTGCTTTCTTCTGTTCGGCTGTAATATCAATGTGGTTTGCACTGGCATAGTGTTCCATTAGTGCATTTGCAGCCTTTTTTCCTGTAAGCAAGGCATTTCCTTGTTTAATTGTTATTTGTTTGTTTCTAGGTCCTTCATTGTTCATGGCTTTCACTAGTTTCCATAGTTTGTTTCCATCCCTGTCAAAATTCAGGTTTTCTGTTTTTTTCCTCCAACAATCTCTTGTTGTTTGATTTACTGTTCTTTTATATTTTGCTGAGATGGCTTTGAGAGAGATGTTCGCTTCAGTTGTTTGTTCTCTCTCTGCGGTCTTCCTAGCATCTTCAACTTTGTCCTCCAAAAATTGTAGTTCTTCAGTCCAGTATGGTTTGTAATTTTTCCTTGCTCCTCTTGGAATAGACTCAGTGGCCGCCTGTATTATTGCTCTGTTTAGACTTTCCACCATTTGCTTCATGTTGCCATATTGTGTATTTACGTTTTCACAATATTTGTCTGTTAGTATGGCAAATCTGTCCCAATCTGCTCGTTTGTAATTCCAACGGGGCAAAGGCTTTTGCTCCTGTGGAACATACTCCATATTTATTACAAGCTTGATTGGTCTGTGGTCACTACCTGCTAATTGGTCCAGCACATGGCGATCGATTTTGTGGAGGATGTCTCCTGTGCAGAAAGCTAAGTCTGGAGTAGAAGTGGTAATCCATCTTCTGGAGTAGAAGCTCGGTGTGTCATCCGCTTTGTTAAGTAGATGGAGATTTGAGTCTATTTCCCAGTCCTCCACTTCATCTCCTCTTTTGTCAGTATCTGGGTATCCCCATCTTTCTGAACGGCTATTAAAGTCTCCGACAACAATGCAATTTGTGTCAGTTATTTCCATGTTTGAGAGTGTAAGATCCTTATCTGCCGGGCTATATAGATTGTAAATTCTTATTTTCACGTCCTTTATCATTATATCAACACCTATAATTTCCGTTTGGTTGTCAGAGATCACAGATACTTCGCTGCAAGGTATTGTATTTCGTGTAAGTATTACAACTCCTCCTTTGTGTCCTTCGCGGTCGAAACGTGTGGCCTGATATCCCTCGACTGAAAATGTGCGATTGGCGTTGAGGTGTGTCTCTTGAATGCATGCCACATCTATTCTATCTTTATGAAGACGCTGTGTTAGGGAGGCTTTCTTGTTATAAACTCCTTCTGCATTCCATTGTAGTATGTTGAGTGTCCGGGGTGTTTGGTCAATAGCTCTTAACCTACTCCTCTGTGCCTTGACTCCACAGCACAGGGGAAGGTGACCACCAGTAGTCATGGGTGGACCCCCTCGAGGCAGGGGGCCCGGCACTATCACCGCCTGATGGGACTTCACGGGATTAGCACCATAACGATTAATTTTCATCTGTGGCATCATGAAATGATAAAGTTACGTTGCACTTCTTTGTCAAGCCTGTGGCTCAGTACATCCGATTTCGACAAGCATTTGTTCAGGATGCTTTCCCTAGCCTTTGACTGTCCCCAGTCTACCTACAAGGCAGCAGGTTTGTGCGTCACTTCGTCTGGTCCCTCTCCCTTGACCTGTCCGACATGGGTGACCCTACCAGTAGCTGTGCTACCGTCGGCATAGCTCTTGGGGTCATTGGAACTTACAGTGAATTGATGCTGTTGTGAATATTTCTAATTTGTGTGTGTGTTTTTTTTATTATTTTTTTTTTTTTTGCGCTCACTCGCTTTGAACTCATGTGTCCCGGGAAGGTTAACCCGGTCAACAAATGCCTGCAGAAGTCGGATGTGTCTGCCTAACGGCGCAAGAACGCAGCTCTGCTGTAAACAGACACAATGCAATCACGTCCAAAAAAAAACAACACTCAGGATGAACGCACACACTATTTATAGTAGTGATAGGCTGAATTTTGCGTGTGGGTTAGCTTTTCATTTTGTGTGTTTAACATGAACTCAGGCTGCAAATTTGTTGCAATTCTTTTCACTGCATGCAACACACCACATGTTGGATGTTATTCTTAATGTGTACATGTCAGCATATCAGGTATGACTGTACTCCTTATGATTAGCCAGAGAATAATATTGATATGTGACCATGTATTTGTTGTATGCAATGAATATATATTTAGCCCCTATTGTTTTTGCTTTGTAGTGTGTGTGTGTGCGCATGCTTTGAACTCAAGCGTAGTCCTATACCCATGTTAATACTTCTAGTGCACTGGGCTGATTTTTGCCTGTGTGGATTAGCTTTCCCTATTATCAGTGTCCCTCGCCATCTGGCAAACCCACACTGACTTCGAGGTACTTGTAATTTACAACCAGCATACTATTTATGATGTAGCCCATGTGCTCAAATACTTAAAACAAAACCAGACTTTGAATACATATATCGCATTTGTGTAATTACAAACTGTGTTGCTAATAGTTTGTTGCATTTTTCATCTTCACAGTACAACAGGTAGTTTTATTCAGAGAAGACAAGAAAATGAAGACTCTGCGTTCGAAGGAAAAATGACCATCATTTCAGGATTTCAATTTGTCATCACTGACAGCTCTCCCATGTTCATTGTTAAATATTAGTCATGTGTGTCGACTTTCAGTATAATTATTTTCATGTTGTTATTTTTAAGTTAAACAACACTTTACTAGATTGTAAGGCTGATGTGTTAGCTGCAGTATAATGTTGCACTGTGATTGATCAGTCTCTTGTGTGTCTATGATTTGAGTTTAATTATTGATTAATAACTGACATTCACATTAAAAAACAATGTATCTACAAATTTGAGTGGTTTAGTTTAATTGATGTGATGTGTTGATTTTGGTAAGGAGGTGTGGGAGGTTATGGCTGTAGTGGTGTGTATAAGAGGATATCCTGCAGCACACCTCAGGCTCCAGTAGGCACTGTGCTGGTTTTAGATCATCTCCTGCATGGTGTATGGGTCCATGGAATAGTTGCAGACAACTTACAACTTCATAAAAATGGCCTTGAGCTGCCAAGAATATATACCTGTGGTGGGGGGGGGGGGGGGGGGGGGGGTCGTCTTGGCACGTTGGATACATTTTTCTTTCCCCAAACGCACACATCAAAATCATGTCCATTAAATGTGTGTTCTATTGTTTTGGCAAATCAGGTCAAATATCCCTTCTGCGAGGGTGAGTCAATAAGTAAGTCACACAGTTCTGTGGGATGGCAGATAAATTGAGTTGGTGTTTTCTACAGGTGTCATTAGGTGGCAGCAACATCAAACTTTATATTCCCGTTCGTCAGGTAGCACTAGGTGTCTCATGCGCATGCACAGCGCATAAACAAAATGGTGACTGTACTTACATTGTACAACCAAACAGCAACATGCTGTTGTGCGTTTTTTGTGGGAAAAAGGACTGCCTGCAAAGGAAATGCTTCCTGTTTATGCTGACAAATGTTTGTCCCGTAAAGCGGTGCATAGCTGGGTAGAAAAATGTTCTCTAAAATTGTTGATGAAATCTGATCTGGTCGTCCTGGTGAGATTGCAACAGAAGCATCTGTGCAGCGGGTGGAGGAGATGATTAGAGGGTGTTCACATGGTCCACTGAAAACCCACCTTGGTATGAGACATTTCGCGAATGACGCCAAAGTTGAATATAAATTGAAAACGTGGTTTAGAAAACAGAGCACACAGTTCTATGCAGCCGGGGTTTGGGAGGACTAATAAAACGATGGGATAAGTGCATCAATGTTGGTGGAAATTATGTTGAGAAATAAAGGGACAATGTATGTATAAAAATAAACTGGTTTCAAGCTGTTATCATATTTAGTTATTTTTCTACAGCCTTTTGTGACTTACTTATTGACTTCCCCGCATATCTCGCCTACCAAACAGATCAGTGCTTCATATATGAGTTTCTCAAATTATGTGAAAGAACCCTTACTATCCTAAATCTGTGGCATTAAATACCCTGAGGCATTTATTACTATGAGCAGATTTCATGTCACTCCACACATACAAACCGCAACCATAAGATGCTTTTTGATCGTTTGTGAATTTGTTTGTATGTATACATTAATTATCGTTATTTGATAATTTTTTTATTATACTTTAGCGCACTGTCCCAGACATTCAGTCATCATCATCTGTCAACTTCTTCTGTTACCCTCCCTCTCCAGATTATGATATTGATATTCATTATGACACCCACCGTCCTCAGTAGAATAGAAGTAAGTATCCCTGTCCACACAGTAGATCGGGGTTCAGTTCCCCGCTAGAGATTTCAAACTCCTACCAAAGCTTTATCCTTGGAATTATAATCGCAATGCTAAAGAATATTAGAAATCCGAAACCAGATTATTATCATCACATTCAACATCTCAGAATACCTGTGCACAAATGAAACATGGTCCATACATTCTGAACTAGAACAGAGAATTCAACCAATTCAAATGTCATGCAACAATATGCCATTGGCTAAATTTCACTCCTTCTGATGTTTATGACACGTTTCCAACGTGTCTCTGCCCCTTTGAAGACACAATTTGACTGTCCTGTGAGGAACACATCTCCTTTGCTTCAAAGGTCTTGTTAATTACGTAGAATTTGTAATCAATAAGGGAGAAAGAACTGTGAGCCTGAGTTTCATCATGTGCCATGCCGATAAGCGTGGGCGGTCATGTTTTGCCATCTCACTCCATCACCAGAGTCATGGATCAGCTCCGTGTTTCTGTCTCGACTCTGCCACGTGGCCAAACCATCCAGGTATTTACTTCTTGGTCTTCCCCTTGGTCTCTTCCCTTCGATCTTGCCAGTTGTCACCAAGATCTCCAATTCATTACTTCTCATAACATGCCTAAAACATTTTGACTGTCTACGTCTAATTTCACTAAATAATTTACAATCTCTAATCAGTTTACGATCTTCATTTGCTTCTTGTAGGACTTGTTCATTGGTTTTTCTGTCTGTCCTTGGTATTCTTTGTATTTTCCTCAGAAACCACATTTCCAAAGCCGTCAGATGTTTTTCAGCTTGTCTACTCATTGTCCATGCTTCACATCCATATAAAAGTACAGATTCTATGTAGCTCTTCAACATTCTTTTTTTTCGTTTCAATTCATATCTTTTTATTAGTCAGTATGTTTTTCATCTTGCAAAAGGAGCTATATATATATATCAGTAATTTTAGTCCCACTGAAAGCTGACACCAATATGACAAATATGTGGTCGAATAATTCGTTGAGATTGTGGAATGTCACATGAGCAGATTTCATGTCGCTCCACAAAAACAGGCAACACGAGCCAATTTTCACACTTTTGATGGGCAAATAATGAAGGGTGGAGAGGCATCCCAGTAGAAAACTGACTACTCTTCATTTCAAACTGAATCTCCTACCAAAGAATTATCTTTGGGATTATCCTCCCACTGTTAAAGAATATTAGACTAATCATCGACCCACTTCACAAACCTAATATTATTATTAAACACAGGTGACGACCATAAACAGCTCTTTGATCATGTGTAAATTTATTTGTATGTGTACAGTATCATGCTGTCCCAGACATTTGATCAACATCATCTGTCATTCCTTCTGTTACCCCGCACTCTCTATCTTGAGATTATGACTTTGATGTTCATTCGATACCCACCGTCCTCGGTAGTATAGTGGTAAGTATCCCCGCCTGTCACGCGGGAGACCGGGGTTCGATTCCCCGGCGGGGAGGTAATTTTGTTTTTTAATACTTGCGTTTTGCAGTGACATAATTATTTTCACAACCAGAACGTATCTGAACTGGTCTACACCTAGTAATACAGTTACTTGCCAATTTTTGTTTGCGTGGGAGGGTGGGCGGGGGTGCAAATAATCAAGGGTGGAGAAGCATCACTGAAGAAAACTGACTTCTGTTCATTTCAAACTCTTACCAAAGCTTTATCCTTAGGATTATCCTCGCTCTGTTAAAGAATATTAGAAATCCAAAAGCAGATTATTAATTATCACAAACATTCAACATCTCAGAATTCATGTGCGCAAATGAAACATGGTTCATACATTCAGAACTAGATCAGAGAATTCAAACAATGCAAATGTCATGCAACAATATGCCGTTGACTGAACAATTCACGTGAGACCGTTACTGATAATGAGCGCTCGCTATGAGAAGAATGGGGAATTAAGTTCGCAACACTGCTGGAGGAACGTCCCCTATCACCTAATCAGTTTAACACCTACCTAAAAGATTACAATAAAAGCGATGATTGGTCACCAAAGAACGGTGGCGATCGGAGAACACACGGCACAAATATACACAGTGTAGTTGATATCCACGCCCTGACACAATGTTTGACACAATCTCTAGAAAAGTGTTAAGAAAACCAAAATAGAAAATTTAATAACCTCCAAGCATGGACAAATAGTCAAGGATGAATCGGTGGGAGCAACAGACTAATTAGACAACAGCTGAAAGCAAGAATGCAATTCAAATAATCATTGTCAAAACTGTCACCAAGTGCGTTGTCAACTGGCAGTGGTAATCGTACTTCTCTTGAGCTCACGTTCCCTATTATTATAGCGGCATGTATTAATGCTTGTGCTCATATCTTCCATTACGACGATGTAAGTTTGTTTAGAATCTTCTCTTGTCGTCTACCCTTGAAGAATATTAACGTGCATGCGAAATTATACACAAAAGAATGCTTCAGTTAAAACGTTCACAGCTAACTATATGATAGAGATAACCTCTTTATGCATACGTGTGAATTAATATTACATTACATATGTTAACTGCGATTTCTAGTTCAAATTGTATACAAAATGAAATGTTTATATATAACATATGACAATCCGTAAATGTTAAATTTTCCCCCTTCTGATGTTTATGAGACGTTTCATACGTGTCTCTGCTTCTTTGAAGACACTGTCATGTGAGAAACACATTCTTTGCTTGGAAGATCTTTTTAATTATGTAGAATTTGTAATCAATAAAGGAGACAGAACTGTGAGCCGGGGCTACATAAATATCATTAATTCTAGTCCCACTGAAAGATGACAACAATATGAAAAAATATGTAGTCGAATAATTAGTTGAAATTGTTGATTGTTACATTAGCGGATTTCATGTCGTTCCACAAACACAGGCAACACAGCCAATTTTTATAATTTTTGTAAGCACATAATAAAGGAAAGGGTGGAGAGGCATCCCAGTAGAAACTTCTTCTTCTTCTTCTTCTTCTTCGTTCATCCGGAGTTTTTTTTCCGGATGTGATTGCGTTGTGCCTGTTTACAGCAGAGCTGCGTTCTTGCGCCGTTAGGCCGACACATCCGACTTCTGCGGGCATTTGTTGACCGGGTTAACCTTCCCGGGGGTTTCTTAGGACGTTTGACTCTCACTGTTGTGGTGTTATCTCCCATCCTAGCTGGCCCATATAGAACAGCCAAAGACATCCTGGTCAGCCCTCAAGGGAAGGCAGGGGCAGACCATGGGCATTCCCCGCCATCCAAGGAGGCTTCCATACTTGCAGAGCCAACACACAGCGCTCTGGTACTGGGCTCACCCAAGGAATCGTCACGTCCTGCACATGGCTGCTTAGCCTCACTTCCGTATATTGGGCCTTCCGTTCACCATAGGCTGTTCTTCCGGAAACAAGAAGAATGCAGTGTGCAAATGACATCCACACAGTGAGCTTTCGATTCGGACTTTCCGCACAATGGATTTGCTATCCGAGCAATATTCCATTTCGTGCCACTAGGACACTTTTTCCACCTTTCTTGAAAGCCCACACAGTGAGCTTTTGATTCAGACTTTCCACATAATGGATTTGCTATCCAAGCAATATTCCATTTCGTGCCACTAGGACACTTTTTCCACCTTTTTTGAAAGCCCACACAGTGAGCTTTTGATTCGGACTTTCCACGTAATGGATCTCCTATCCAGCAATATTCCATTTCATGCCTCTGGGAGGCTTTTGTAACCGACATACCTGTGGTATGGAAGTGTGGCAGTCTGAATACTTCTTCATACACCTTTCAATGTCAACCTGTATGTAGTTAAAGTAAGCTACGGTCAACTTGAGCTTGTTGATATCTCCATAGAGCTTGTCCTCTAATGAAGCAGGTGTGGGCCAAAATATTTTTCTCTGTTCTGTATATATTGGGCAATCCTGAAGCAAATGTTTTGCTGTCATTTTTCCAGTTCGACAATTACATTCATCGGTATCTCCTATCTTTAGTTTATTGAACAAGTGGTATTTCAGCCTGTTATGTCCTGTGCGGAGTCTGAAGATTGCTACTTGTTCTCTTCTGTCGAGTTTGTAATATGCATCATCCTTCTGGTGGCCTGGATGCTCTGATTCCCATTTGGTTCTATAGGTGTTTTTTATCAACCTCTTTGCCTCATTATAGGTTATGTCTATGTCAGGCTGTGGTAGTCGTCCGCCCTCTTTTGCCAGTCTGTCAGCCTCTTCATTTCCAGGTATACTGCAATGTGATGGGATCCACTGTATTACAACTTTTTTGGATTTCTGGCATAGACCATGGAGTGCTGCTCTTAGGTCAGTTAGTTCTGTGCTGTTATTGCTCTTCAGTATTGAGACAGCTGACTTTGCATCTGTGAAGATAGCTATTTGCGTCTCTTTATTTTCCTCCATCAAGAGCATTTCTGCTGCAGTTTTCAGAGCCTCTACCTCCGCTTTGAAGTTACTTGAAAACTTTCCAGTTGCCACTGAATGTGTTTTTTTCACTCCATTTTTTAAATTTAGGAGAATTCCTCCTCCTCCATTCTCTATTGAATTTTTGGCTGATCCATCTGTATATGCATGGGTCCAATTGCTGCTTGGGTATTGTTCTTTTATGTAGTTTAGGGTTATATCTCTTCTTTCGGTTTCATGCTGAGTGTTCTTTTTCTCAATACCAGGAATGTTTTCTATCATCTCAGGCAGTTGCTGCTGTCTCCAAGCTGGGAACTTGTCTGCATTGTAAATAGGTTTGACTGTTGATATGTTAAGTATGGGATCTGCCCTAATCTTTCGTTTTGCAGTTTCTACAAAGTTGCTACGCTTCAGTTTTCCCTTTCCAAAACCACTAAACCTTTTATACATAGGGTGGTCTGTCAATCTTCTAAATTTTTCAGCTTGTTGCTGGGCTCTGCTATCTCTTCTATCCTGCATTGGTTGTAAACAAGTGATCTTTTCAAGTTCATTAATAGGCGTTGTCTACAGGCTTCCGGTTATGATTCGCATTCCTTGGTTTTGGACTCTACTTATTTTGTTAAAGTTTGACTTAGCTGCTGTTGCCCAAGCTGCAATGCCATATTCCAGTACTGGCCTCACCAGTCCAGTATATAACTTCTTGAGAACTTTCTCATCTGCTCCCCACATTGTACCAGCAAGCTTTTTCATGATTGCCATTCTTTGCCTTGCTCTCAATTAGAAACTGATTACTCTTCATTTCAAACTCCTACCAAAGCAAAGCCATTGCCATTATTCTTGGGATTATCATCGCACTGTTAAAGAATATTAGACTAATCATCCACCCACTTTAACCACCTAATATTAAACACAGGCGATAACCATAAACGGCTCTTTGATCATTTGTAAATATATTTGTATGTATACAGTCTCGTTATTTGTTCATTTATGTTTATAATTTAGCGCGCTGTCACAGACATTCGATCAACATCATCTGTCATTCCTTCTGTTACCCCGCCCTCTCTATCTTGAGATTATGACTTTGATGTTCATTCGACACCCACCGTCCTCGGTAGTATAGTGGTAAGTATCCCCGCCTGTCACGCGGGAGACCGGGGTTCGATTCCCCGCCGGGGAGGTAATTTTTTTTTTAAATACTTGCGTTTTGCAGTGACAGAATTATTTTCACAACCAGAACGTATCTGTACTGGTCTACACCTAGTAATACAGTTACTTGCCAATTTTCATTTTTGTTTGCGTGGGAGGGTGGGCTGGGGTGCAAATAATCAAGGGTGGAGAAGCATCACTGTAGAAAACTGACTTCTGTTCATTTCAAACTCTTACCAAAGCTTTACTTTATCCTTGGGATTATCCTCGCTCTGTCAAAGAATATTAGAAATCCAAAATCAGATTATTATCATCACAAACATTCAACATCTCAGAATTCATTGCGCAAATGAAACATGGTTCATACATTTTGAACTAGATCAGAGAATTCAAACAATGCAAATGTCATGCAACAATATGCCGTTGACTGAACAATTCACGTGAGACCGTTACTGATAATGAGCGCTCGCTATGAGAAGAATGGGGAATTAAGTTCGCAACACTGCTGGAGGAACGTCCCCTATCACCTAATCAGTTTAACAGCTACCTAAAAGATTACAATAAAAGCGATGATTGGTCACCAAAGAACGGTGGCGATCGGAGAACACACGGCACAAATATACACAGTGTAGTTGATATCCACGCCCTGACACAATGTTTGACACAATCTCTAGAAAAGTGTTAAGAAAACCAAAATAGAAAATTTAATAACCTCCAAGCATGGACAAATAGTCAAGGACGAATCGGTGGGAGCAACAGACTAATTAGACAACAGCTGAAAGCAAGAATGCAATTCAAATAATCATTGTCAAAACTGTCACCAAGTGCGTTGTCAACTGGCAGTGGTAATCGTACTTCTCTTGAGCTCACGTTCCCTATTATTATAGCGGCATGTATTAATGCTTGTGCTCATATCTTCCATTACGACGATGTAAGTTTGTTTAGAATCTTCTCTTGTCGTCTACCCTTGAAGAATATTAACGTGCATGCGAAATTATACACAAAAGAATGCTTCAGTTAAAACGTTCACAGCTAACTATATGATAGAGATAACCTCTTTATGCATACGTGTGAATTAATATTACATTACATATGTTAACTGCGATTTCTAGTTCAAATTGTATACAAAATGAAATGTTTATATATAACATATGACAATCCGTAAATGTTAAATTTTCCCCCTTCTGATGTTTATGAGACGTTTCATACGTGTCTCTGCTTCTTTGAAGACACTGTCATGTGAGAAACACATTCTTTGCTTGGAAGATCTTTTTAATTATGTAGAATTTGTAATCAATAAAGGAGACAGAACTGTGAGCCGGGGCTACATAAATATCATTAATTCTAGTCCCACTGAAAGATGACAACAATATGAAAAAATATGTAGTCGAATAATTAGTTGAAATTGTTGATTGTTACATTAGCGGATTTCATGTCGTTCCACAAACACAGGCAACACAGCCAATTTTTATAATTTTTGTAAGCACATAATAAAGGAAAGGGTGGAGAGGCATCCCAGTAGAAACTTCTTCTTCTTCTTCTTCTTCTTCTTCGTTCATCCGGAGTTTTTTTCCGGATGTGATTGCGTTGTGCCTGTTTACAGCAGAGCTGCGTTCTTGCGCCGTTAGGCCGACACATCCGACTTCTGCGGGCATTTGTTGACCGGGTTAACCTTCCCGGGGGTTTCTTAGTACGTTTGACTCTCACTGTTGTGGTGTTATCTCCCATCCTAGCTGGCCCATATAGAACAGCCAAAGACATCCTGGTCAGCCCTCAAGGGAAGGCAGGGGCAGACCATGGGCATTCCCCGCCATCCAAGGAGGCTTCCATACTTGCAGAGCCAACACACAGCGCTCTGGTACTGGGCTCACCCAAGGAATCGTCACGTCCTGCACATGGCTGCTTAGCCTCACTTCCGTATATTGGGCCTTCCGTTCACCATAGGCTGTTCTTCCGGAAACAAGAAGAATGCAGTGTGCAAATGACATCCACACAGTGAGCTTTCGATTCGGACTTTCCGCACAATGGATTTGCTATCCGAGCAATATTCCATTTCGTGCCACTAGGACACTTTTTCCACCTTTCTTGAAAGCCCACACAGTGAGCTTTTGATTCAGACTTTCCACATAATGGATTTGCTATCCAAGCAATATTCCATTTCGTGCCACTAGGACACTTTTTCCACCTTTTTTGAAAGCCCACACAGTGAGCTTTTGATTCGGACTTTCCACGTAATGGATCTCCTATCCAGCAATATTCCATTTCATGCCTCTGGGAGGCTTTTGTAACCGACATACCTGTGGTATGGAAGTGTGGCAGTCTGAATACTTCTTCATACACCTTTCAATGTCAACCTGTATGTAGTTAAAGTAAGCTACGGTCAACTTGAGCTTGTTGATATCTCCATAGAGCTTGTCCTCTAATGAAGCAGGTGTGGGCCAAAATATTTTTCTCTGTTCTGTATATATTGGGCAATCCTGAAGCAAATGTTTTGCTGTCATTTTTCCAGTTCGACAATTACATTCATCGGTATCTCCTATCTTTAGTTTATTGAACAAGTGGTATTTCAGCCTGTTATGTCCTGTGCGGAGTCTGAAGATTGCTACTTGTTCTCTTCTGTCGAATTTGTAATATGCATCATCCTTCTGGTGGCCTGGATGCTCTGATTCCCATTTGGTTCTATAGGTGTTTTTTATCAACCTCTTTGCCTCATTATAGGTTATGTCTATGTCAGGCTGTGGTAGTCGTCCGCCCTCTTTTGCCAGTCTGTCAGCCTCTTCATTTCCAGGTATACTGCAATGTGATGGGATCCACTGTATTACAACTTTTTTGGATTTCTGGCATAGACCATGGAGTGCTGCTCTTAGGTCAGTTAGTTCTGTGCTGTTATTGCTCTTCAGTATTGAGACAGCTGACTTTGCATCTGTGAAGATAGCTATTTGCGTCTCTTTATTTTCCTCCATCAAGAGCATTTCTGCTGCAGTTTTCAGAGCCTCTACCTCCGCTTTGAAGTTACTTGAAAACTTTCCAGTTGCCACTGAATGTGTTTTTTTCACTCCATTTTTTAAATTTAGGAGAATTCCTCCTCCTCCATTCTCTATTGAATTTTTGGCTGATCCATCTGTACATGCATGGGTCCAATTGCTGTTTGGGTATTGTTCTTTTATGTAGTTTAGGGTTATATCTCTTCTTTCGGTTTCATGCTGAGTGTTCTTTTTCTCAATACCAGGAATGTTTTCTATCATCTCAGGCAGTTGCTGCTGTCTCCAAGCTGGGAACTTGTCTGCATTGTAAATAGGTTTGACTGTTGATATGTTAAGTATGGGATCTGCCCTAATCTTTCGTTTTGCAGTTTCTACAAAGTTGCTACGCTTCAGTCGTCCCTTTCCAAAACCACTAAACCTTTTATACATAGGGTGGTCTGTCAATCTTCTAAATTTTTCTGCTTGTTGCTGGGCTCTGCTATCTCTTCTATCCTGCATTGGTTGTAAACAAGTGATCTTTTCAAGTTCATTAATAGGCGTTGTCTTCAGGCTTCCAGTTATGATTCGCATTCCTTGATTTTGGACTCTACTTATTTTGTTAAAGTTTGACTTAGCTGCTGTTGCCCAAGCTGCAATGCCATATTCCAGTACTGGCCTCACCAGTCCAGTATATAACTTCTTGAGAACTTTCTCATCTGCTCCCCACATTGTACCAGCAAGCTTTTTCATGATTGCCATTCTTTGCCTTGCTCTCAATTAGAAACTGATTACTCTTCATTTCAAACTCCTACCAAAGCAAAGCCATTGCCATTATTCTTGGGATTATCATCGCACTGTTAAAGAATATTAGACTAATCATCCACCCACTTTAACCACCTAATATTAAACACAGGCGATAACCATAAACGGCTCTTTGATCATTTGTAAATATATTTGTATGTATACAGTCTCGTTATTTGTTCATTTATGTTTATAATTTAGCGCGCTGTCACAGACATTCGATCAACATCATCTGTCATTCCTTCTGTTACCCCGCCCTCTCTATCTTGAGATTATGACTTTGATGTTCATTCGACACCCACCGTCCTCGGTAGTATAGTGGTAAGTATCCCCGCCTGTCACGCGGGAGACCGGGGTTGCGTTTTGCAGTGACAGAATTATTTTCACAACCAGAACGTATCTGTACTGGTCTACACCTAGTAATACAGTTACTTGCCAATTTTCATTTTTGTTTGCGTGGGAGGGTGGGCGGGGGTGCAAATAATCAAGGGTGGAGAAGCATCACTGTAGAAAACTGACTTCTGTTCATTTCAAACTCTTACCAAAGCTTTATCCTTGGGATTATCCTCGCTCTGTCAAAGAATATTAGAAATCCAAAATCAGATTATTATCATCACAAACATTCAACATCTCAGAATTCATTGCGCAAATGAAACATGGTTCATACATTTTGAACTAGATCAGAGAATTCAAACAATGCAAATGTCATGCAACAATATGCCGTTGACTGAACAATTCACGTGAGACCGTTACTGATAATGAGCGCTCGCTATGAGAAGAATGGGGAATTAAGTTCGCAACACTGCTGGAGGAACGTCCCCTATCACCTAATCAGTTTAACAGCTACCTAAAAGATTACAATAAAAGCGATGATTGGTCACCAAAGAACGGTGGCGATCGGAGAACACACGGCACAAATATACACAGTGTAGTTGATATCCACGCCCTGACACAATGTTTGACACAATCTCTAGAAAAGTGTTAAGAAAACCAAAATAGAAAATTTAATAACCTCCAAGCATGGACAAATAGTCAAGGACGAATCGGTGGGAGCAACAGACTAATTAGACAACAGCTGAAAGCAAGAATGCAATTCAAATAATCATTGTCAAAACTGTCACCAAGTGCGTTGTCAACTGGCAGTGGTAATCGTACTTCTCTTGAGCTCACGTTCCCTATTATTATAGCGGCATGTATTAATGCTTGTGCTCATATCTTCCATTACGACGATGTAAGTTTGTTTAGAATCTTCTCTTGTCGTCTACCCTTGAAGAATATTAACGTGCATGCGAAATTATACACAAAAGAATGCTTCAGTTAAAACGTTCACAGCTAACTATATGATAGAGATAACCTCTTTATGCATACGTGTGAATTAATATTACATTACATATGTTAACTGCGATTTCTAGTTCAAATTGTATACAAAATGAAATGTTTATATATAACATATGACAATCCGTAAATGTTAAATTTTCCCCCTTCTGATGTTTATGAGACGTTTCATACGTGTCTCTGCTTCTTTGAAGACACTGTCATGTGAGAAACACATTCTTTGCTTGGAAGATCTTTTTAATTATGTAGAATTTGTAATCAATAAAGGAGACAGAACTGTGAGCCGGGGCTACATAAATATCATTAATTCTAGTCCCACTGAAAGATGACAACAATATGAAAAAATATGTAGTCGAATAATTAGTTGAAATTGTTGATTGTTACATTAGCGGATTTCATGTCGTTCCACAAACACAGGCAACACAGCCAATTTTTATAATTTTTGTAAGCACATAATAAAGGAAAGGGTGGAGAGGCATCCCAGTAGAAACTTCTTCTTCTTCTTCTTCTTCTTCGTTCATCCGGAGTTTTTTTCCGGATGTGATTGCGTTGTGCCTGTTTACAGCAGAGCTGCGTTCTTGCGCCGTTAGGCCGACACATCCGACTTCTGCGGGCATTTGTTGACCGGGTTAACCTTCCCGGGGGTTTCTTAGTACGTTTGACTCTCACTGTTGTGGTGTTATCTCCCATCCTAGCTGGCCCATATAGAACAGCCAAAGACATCCTGGTCAGCCCTCAAGGGAAGGCAGGGGCAGACCATGGGCATTCCCCGCCATCCAAGGAGGCTTCCATACTTGCAGAGCCAACACACAGCGCTCTGGTACTGGGCTCACCCAAGGAATCGTCACGTCCTGCACATGGCTGCTTAGCCTCACTTCCGTATATTGGGCCTTCCGTTCACCATAGGCTGTTCTTCCGGAAACAAGAAGAATGCAGTGTGCAAATGACATCCACACAGTGAGCTTTCGATTCGGACTTTCCGCACAATGGATTTGCTATCCGAGCAATATTCCATTTCGTGCCACTAGGACACTTTTTCCACCTTTCTTGAAAGCCCACACAGTGAGCTTTTGATTCAGACTTTCCACATAATGGATTTGCTATCCAAGCAATATTCCATTTCGTGCCACTAGGACACTTTTTCCACCTTTTTTGAAAGCCCACACAGTGAGCTTTTGATTCG
This sequence comes from Cepaea nemoralis, assembly GCA_014155875.1. Taxonomy (NCBI): domain Eukaryota; kingdom Metazoa; phylum Mollusca; class Gastropoda; order Stylommatophora; family Helicidae; genus Cepaea; species Cepaea nemoralis. The sequence continues at coordinate 26,453 of JACEFZ010001676.1, read as the reverse complement.
GACTTTCCACGTAATGGATCTCCTATCCAGCAATATTCCATTTCATGCCTCTGGGAGGCTTTTGTAACCGACATACCTGTGGTATGGAAGTGTGGCAGTCTGAATACTTCTTCATACACCTTTCAATGTCAACCTGTATGTAGTTAAAGTAAGCTACGGTCAACTTGAGCTTGTTGATATCTCCATAGAGCTTGTCCTCTAATGAAGCAGGTGTGGGCCAAAATATTTTTCTCTGTTCTGTATATATTGGGCAATCCTGAAGCAAATGTTTTGCTGTCATTTTTCCAGTTCGACAATTACATTCATCGGTATCTCCTATCTTTAGTTTATTGAACAAGTGGTATTTCAGCCTGTTATGTCCTGTGCGGAGTCTGAAGATTGCTACTTGTTCTCTTCTGTCGAGTTTGTAATATGCATCATCCTTCTGGTGGCCTGGATGCTCTGATTCCCATTTGGTTCTATAGGTGTTTTTTATCAACCTCTTTGCCTCATTATAGGTTATGTCTATGTCAGGCTGTGGTAGTCGTCCGCCCTCTTTTGCCAGTCTGTCAGCCTCTTCATTTCCAGGTATACTGCAATGTGATGGGATCCACTGTATTACAACTTTTTTGGATTTCTGGCATAGACCATGGAGTGCTGCTCTTAGGTCAGTTAGTTCTGTGCTGTTATTGCTCTTCAGTATTGAGACAGCTGACTTTGCATCTGTGAAGATAGCTATTTGCGTCTCTTTATTTTCCTCCATCAAGAGCATTTCTGCTGCAGTTTTCAGAGCCTCTACCTCCGCTTTGAAGTTACTTGAAAACTTTCCAGTTGCCACTGAATGTGTTTTTTTCACTCCATTTTTTAAATTTAGGAGAATTCCTCCTCCTCCATTCTCTATTGAATTTTTGGCTGATCCATCTGTACATGCATGGGTCCAATTGCTGTTTGGGTATTGTTCTTTTATGTAGTTTAGGGTTATATCTCTTCTTTCGGTTTCATGCTGAGTGTTCTTTTTCTCAATACCAGGAATGTTTTCTATCATCTCAGGCAGTTGCTGCTGTCTCCAAGCTGGGAACTTGTCTGCATTGTAAATAGGTTTGACTGTTGATATGTTAAGTATGGGATCTGCCCTAATCTTTCGTTTTGCAGTTTCTACAAAGTTGCTACGCTTCAGTCGTCCCTTTCCAAAACCACTAAACCTTTTATACATAGGGTGGTCTGTCAATCTTCTAAATTTTTCTGCTTGTTGCTGGGCTCTGCTATCTCTTCTATCCTGCATTGGTTGTAAACAAGTGATCTTTTCAAGTTCATTAATAGGCGTTGTCTTCAGGCTTCCAGTTATGATTCGCATTCCTTGATTTTGGACTCTACTTATTTTGTTAAAGTTTGACTTAGCTGCTGTTGCCCAAGCTGCAATGCCATATTCCAGTACTGGCCTCACCAGTCCAGTATATAACTTCTTGAGAACTTTCTCATCTGCTCCCCACATTGTACCAGCAAGCTTTTTCATGATTGCCATTCTTTGCCTTGCTCTCAATTAGAAACTGATTACTCTTCATTTCAAACTCCTACCAAAGCAAAGCCATTGCCATTATTCTTGGGATTATCATCGCACTGTTAAAGAATATTAGACTAATCATCCACCCACTTTAACCACCTAATATTAAACACAGGCGATAACCATAAACGGCTCTTTGATCATTTGTAAATATATTTGTATGTATACAGTCTCGTTATTTGTTCATTTATGTTTATAATTTAGCGCGCTGTCACAGACATTCGATCAACATCATCTGTCATTCCTTCTGTTACCCCGCCCTCTCTATCTTGAGATTATGACTTTGATGTTCATTCGACACCCACCGTCCTCGGTAGTATAGTGGTAAGTATCCCCGCCTGTCACGCGGGAGACCGGGGTTCGATTCCCCGCCGGGGAGGTAATTTTTTTTTAAATACTTGCGTTTTGCAGTGACAGAATTATTTTCACAACCAGAACGTATCTGTACTGGTCTACACCTAGTAATACAGTTACTTGCCAATTTTCATTTTTGTTTGCGTGGGAGGGTGGCCGGGGGTGCAAATAATCAAGGGTGGAGAAGCATCACTGTAGAAAACTGACTTCTGTTCATTTCAAACTCTTACCAAAGCTTTATCCTTGGGATTATCCTCGCTCTGTCAAAGAATATTAGAAATCCAAAATCAGATTATTATCATCACAAACATTCAACATCTCAGAATTCATTGCGCAAATGAAACATGGTTCATACATTTTGAACTAGATCAGAGAATTCAAACAATGCAAATGTCATGCAACAATATGCCGTTGACTGAACAATTCACGTGAGACCGTTACTGATAATGAGCGCTCGCTATGAGAAGAATGGGGAATTAAGTTCGCAACACTGCTGGAGGAACGTCCCCTATCACCTAATCAGTTTAACAGCTACCTAAAAGATTACAATAAAAGCGATGATTGGTCACCAAAGAACGGTGGCGATCGGAGAACACACGGCACAAATATACACAGTGTAGTTGATATCCACGCCCTGACACAATGTTTGACACAATCTCTAGAAAAGTGTTAAGAAAACCAAAATAGAAAATTTAATAACCTCCAAGCATGGACAAATAGTCAAGGACGAATCGGTGGGAGCAACAGACTAATTAGACAACAGCTGAAAGCAAGAATGCAATTCAAATAATCATTGTCAAAACTGTCACCAAGTGCGTTGTCAACTGGCAGTGGTAATCGTACTTCTCTTGAGCTCACGTTCCCTATTATTATAGCGGCATGTATTAATGCTTGTGCTCATATCTTCCATTACGACGATGTAAGTTTGTTTAGAATCTTCTCTTGTCGTCTACCCTTGAAGAATATTAACGTGCATGCGAAATTATACACAAAAGAATGCTTCAGTTAAAACGTTCACAGCTAACTATATGATAGAGATAACCTCTTTATGCATACGTGTGAATTAATATTACATTACATATGTTAACTGCGATTTCTAGTTCAAATTGTATACAAAATGAAATGTTTATATATAACATATGACAATCCGTAAATGTTAAATTTTCCCCCTTCTGATGTTTATGAGACGTTTCATACGTGTCTCTGCTTCTTTGAAGACACTGTCATGTGAGAAACACATTCTTTGCTTGGAAGATCTTTTTAATTATGTAGAATTTGTAATCAATAAAGGAGACAGAACTGTGAGCCGGGGCTACATAAATATCATTAATTCTAGTCCCACTGAAAGATGACAACAATATGAAAAAATATGTAGTCGAATAATTAGTTGAAATTGTTGATTGTTACATTAGCGGATTTCATGTCGTTCCACAAACACAGGCAACACAGCCAATTTTTATAATTTTTGTAAGCACATAATAAAGGAAAGGGTGGAGAGGCATCCCAGTAGAAACTTCTTCTTCTTCTTCTTCTTCTTCTTCTTCGTTCATCCGGAGTTTTTTTCCGGATGTGATTGCGTTGTGCCTGTTTACAGCAGAGCTGCGTTCTTGCGCCGTTAGGCCGACACATCCGACTTCTGCGGGCATTTGTTGACCGGGTTAACCTTCCCGGGGGTTTCTTAGTACGTTTGACTCTCACTGTTGTGGTGTTATCTCCCATCCTAGCTGGCCCATATAGAACAGCCAAAGACATCCTGGTCAGCCCTCAAGGGAAGGCAGGGGCAGACCATGGGCATTCCCCGCCATCCAAGGAGGCTTCCATACTTGCAGAGCCAACACACAGCGCTCTGGTACTGGGCTCACCCAAGGAATCGTCACGTCCTGCACATGGCTGCTTAGCCTCACTTCCGTATATTGGGCCTTCCGTTCACCATAGGCTGTTCTTCCGGAAACAAGAAGAATGCAGTGTGCAAATGACATCCACACAGTGAGCTTTCGATTCGGACTTTCCGCACAATGGATTTGCTATCCGAGCAATATTCCATTTCGTGCCACTAGGACACTTTTTCCACCTTTCTTGAAAGCCCACACAGTGAGCTTTTGATTCAGACTTTCCACATAATGGATTTGCTATCCAAGCAATATTCCATTTCGTGCCACTAGGACACTTTTTCCACCTTTTTTGAAAGCCCACACAGTGAGCTTTTGATTCGGACTTTCCACGTAATGGATCTCCTATCCAGCAATATTCCATTTCATGCCTCTGGGAGGCTTTTGTAACCGACATACCTGTGGTATGGAAGTGTGGCAGTCTGAATACTTCTTCATACACCTTTCAATGTCAACCTGTATGTATTTAAAGTAAGCTACGGTCAACTTGAGCATGTTGATATCTCCATAGAGCTTGTCCTCTAATGAAGCAGGTGTGGGCCAAATTATTTTTCTCTGTTCTGTATATATTGGGCAATCCTGAAGCAAATGTTTTGCTGTCATTTTTCCAGTTCGACAATTACATTCATCGGTATCTCCTATCTTTAGTTTATTGAACAAGTGGTATTTCAGCCTGTTATGTCCTGTGCGGAGTCTGAAGATTGCTACTTGTTCTCTTCTGTCGAGTTTGTAATATGCATCATCCTTCTGGTGGCCTGGATGCTCTGATTCCCATTTGGTTCTATAGGTGTTTTTTATCAACCTCTTTGCCTCATTATAGGTTATGTCTATGTCAGGCTGTGGTAGTCGTCCGCCCTCTTTTGCCAGTCTGTCAGCCTCTTCATTTCCAGGTATACTGCAATGTGATGGGATCCACTGTATTACAACTTTTTTGGATTTCTGGCATAGACCATGGAGTGCTGCTCTTAGGTCAGTTAGTTCTGTGCTGTTATTGCTCTTCAGTATTGAGACAGCTGACTTTGCATCTGTGAAGATAGCTATTTGCGTCTCTTTATTTTCCTCCATCAAGAGCATTTCTGCTGCAGTTTTCAGAGCCTCTACCTCCGCTTTGAAGTTACTTGAAAACTTTCCAGTTGCCACTGAATGTGTTTTTTTCACTCCATTTTTTAAATTTAGGAGAATTCCTCCTCCTCCATTCTCTATTGAATTTTTGGCTGATCCATCTGTATATGCATGGGTCCAATTGCTGCTTGGGTATTGTTCTTTTATGTAGTTTAGGGTTATATCTCTTCTTTCGGTTTCATGCTGAGTGTTCTTTTTCTCAATACCAGGAATGTTTTCTATCATCTCAGGCAGTTGCTGCTGTCTCCAAGCTGGGAACTTGTCTGCATTGTAAATAGGTTTGACTGTTGATATGTTAAGTATGGGATCTGCCCTAATCTTTCGTTTTGCAGTTTCTACAAAGTTGCTACGCTTCAGTCGTCCCTTTCCAAAACCACTAAACCTTTTATACATAGGGTGGTCTGTCAATCTTCTAAATTTTTCTGCTTGTTGCTGGGCTCTGCTATCTCTTCTATCCTGCATTGGTTGTAAACAAGTGATCTTTTCAAGTTCATTAATAGGCGTTGTCTTCAGGCTTCCAGTTATGATTCGCATTCCTTGATTTTGGACTCTACTTATTTTGTTAAAGTTTGACTTAGCTGCTGTTGCCCAAGCTGCAATGCCATATTCCAGTACTGGCCTCACCAGTCCAGTATATAACTTCTTGAGAACTTTCTCATCTGCTCCCCACATTGTACCAGCAAGCTTTTTCATGATTGCCATTCTTGCCTTGCTCTCAATTAGAAACTGATTACTCTTCATTTCAAACTCCTACCAAAGCAAAGCCATTGCCATTATTCTTGGGATTATCATCGCACTGTTAAAGAATATTAGACTAATCATCCACCCACTTTAACCACCTAATATTAAACACAGGCGATAACCATAAACGGCTCTTTGATCATTTGTAAATATATTTGTATGTATACAGTCTCGTTATTTGTTCATTTATGTTTATAATTTAGCGCGCTGTCACAGACATTCGATCAACATCATCTGTCATTCCTTCTGTTACCCCGCCCTCTCTATCTTGAGATTATGACTTTGATGTTCATTCGACACCCACCGTCCTCGGTAGTATAGTGGTAAGTATCCCGCCTGTCACGCGGGAGACCGGGGTTCGATTCCCCGCCGGGGAGGTAATTTTTTTTTTAAATACTTGCGTTTTGCAGTGACAGAATTATTTTCACAACCAGAACGTATCTGTACTGGTCTACACCTAGTAATACAGTTACTTGCCAATTTTCATTTTTGTTTGCGTGGGAGGGTGGCCGGGGGTGCAAATAATCAAGGGTGGAGAAGCATCACTGTAGAAAACTGACTTCTGTTCATTTCAAACTCTTACCAAAGCTTTATCCTTGGGATTATCCTCGCTCTGTCAAAGAATATTAGAAATCCAAAATCAGATTATTATCATCACAAACATTCAACATCTCAGAATTCATTGCGCAAATGAAACATGGTTCATACATTTTGAACTAGATCAGAGAATTCAAACAATGCAAATGTCATGCAACAATATGCCGTTGACTGAACAATTCACGTGAGACCGTTACTGATAATGAGCGCTCGCTATGAGAAGAATGGGGAATTAAGTTCGCAACACTGCTGGAGGAACGTCCCCTATCACCTAATCAGTTTAACACCTACCTAAAAGATTACAATAAAAGCGATGACTTGGTCACCAAAGAACGGTGGCGATCGGAGAACACACGGCACAAATATACACAGTGTAGTTGATATCCACGCCCTGACACAATGTTTGACACAATCTCTAGAAAAGTGTTAAGAAAACCAAAATAGAAAATTTAATAACCTCCAAGCATGGACAAATAGTCAAGGACGAATCGGTGGGAGCAACAGACTAATTAGACAACAGCTGAAAGCAAGAATGCAGTTCAAATAGTCATTGTCAAAACTGTCACCAAGTGCGTTGTCAACTGGCAGTGGTAATCGTACTTCTCTTGAGCTCACGTTCCCTATTATTATAGCGGCATGTATTAATGCTTGTGCTCATATCTTCCATTACGACGATGTAAGTTTGTTTAGAATCTTCTCTTGTCGTCTACCCTTGAAGAATATTAACGTGCATGCGAAATTATACACAAAAGAATGCTTCAGTTAAAACGTTCACAGCTAACTATATGATAGAGATAACCTCTTTATGCATACGTGTGAATTAATATTACATTACATATGTTAACTGCGATTTCTAGTTCAAATTGTATACAAAATGAAATCTTTATATATAACATATGACAATCCGTAAATGTTAAATTTTCCCCCTTCTGATGTTTATGAGACGTTTCATACGTGTCTCTGCTTCTTTGAAGACACTGTCATGTGAGAAACACATTCTTTGCTTGGAAGATCTTTTTAATTATGTAGAATTTGTAATCAATAAAGGAGACAGAACTGTGAGCCGGGGCTACATAAATATCATTAATTCTAGTCCCACTGAAAGATGACAACAATATGAAAAAATATGTAGTCGAATAATTAGTTGAAATTGTTGATTGTTACATTAGCGGATTTCATGTCGTTCCACAAACACAGGCAACACAGCCAATTTTTATAATTTTTGTAAGCACATAATAAAGGAAAGGGTGGAGAGGCATCCCAGTAGAAACTTCTTCTTCTTCTTCTTCTTCGTTCATCCGGAGTTTTTTTCCGGATGTGATTGCGTTGTGCCTGTTTACAGCAGAGCTGCGTTCTTGCGCCGTTAGGCCGACACATCCGACTTCTGCGGGCATTTGTTGACCGGGTTAACCTTCCCGGGGGTTTCTTAGTACGTTTGACTCTCACTGTTGTGGTGTTATCTCCCATCCTAGCTGGCCCATATAGAACAGCCAAAGACATCCTGGTCAGCCCTCAAGGGAAGGCAGGGGCAGACCATGGGCATTCCCCGCCATCCAAGGAGGCTTCCATACTTGCAGAGCCAACACACAGCGCTCTGGTACTGGGCTCACCCAAGGAATCGTCACGTCCTGCACATGGCTGCTTAGCCTCACTTCCGTATATTGGGCCTTCCGTTCACCATAGGCTGTTCTTCCGGAAACAAGAAGAATGCAGTGTGCAAATGACATCCACACAGTGAGCTTTCGATTCGGACTTTCCGCACAATGGATTTGCTATCCGAGCAATATTCCATTTCGTGCCACTAGGACACTTTTTCCCCCTTTCTTGAAAGCCCCCACAGTGAGCTTTTGATTCAGACTTTCCACATAATGGGTTTGCTATCCCAAACAATATTCCATTTCGTGCCACTAGGACACTTTTCCCCCTTTTTGAAAGCCCACACAGTGAGCTTTTTATTCGGACTTTCCACGTAAGGGTCTCCTATCCACAATATTCCCTTTCATGCCTCTGGGAGGCTTTTTTAAGAATACCTGTGGTAGGAAGTGTGGCAGTCTGAATACTTCTTCATACACCTTTTAATGTAACCTGTATGTAGTTAAAGTAAGCTACGGTCAACTTGAGTTGTGATATTTCCCTAGAGCTTGTCCTCTAATGAAGCAGGGTGGGCCAAAATTTTTCTCTGTTCTGTATATATTGGGCAATCCCGAAGCAAACTTTTTTTTTTTTTTGGCCCCCGTTTTCAATTTTTAAAGTTTGACTTAGCTGCTGTTGCCCAAGCTGCAATGCCATATTCCTGATTACTCTTCATTTCAAACTTCTACCAAAGCAAAGGCCATTGCCATTATTCTTGGATTATCATCGCACTGTTAAAGAAATATTAGACTAATCATCCACCCACTTTAACCACCTAATATTAAACACAGGCGATAACCATAAACGGCTCTTTGATCATTTGTAAATATATTTGTATGTATACAGTCTCGTTATTTGTTCATTTATGTTTATAATTTAGCGCGCTGTCACAGACATTCGATCAACATCATCTGTCATTCCTTCTGTTCCCCCGCCCTCTCTATCTTGAGATTATCACTCTGATGTTCATTCGACATTCACCGTCCTCGGTAGTATAGTGGTAAGTATCCCCGCCTGTCACGCGGGAGACCGGGGTTCGATTCCCCGCCGGGGAGGTAATTTTTTTTTTTAAATACTTGCGTTTTGCAGTGACAGAATTATTTTCACAACCAGAACGTATCTGTACTGGTCTACACCTAGTAATACAGTTACTTGCCAATTTTCATTTTTGTTTGCGTGGGAGGGTGGCCGGGGGTGCAAATAATCAAGGGTGGAGAAGCATCACTGTAGAAAACTGACTTCTGTTCATTTCAAATTCTTACCAAAGCTTTATCCTTGGGATTATCCTCGCTCTGTCAAAGAATATTAGAAATCCAAAATCAGATTATTATCATCACAAACATTCAACATCTCAGAATTCATTGCGCAAATGAAACATGGTTCATACATTCTGAACTAGATCAGAGAATTCAAACAATGCAAATGTCATGCAACAATATGCCGTTGACTGAACAATTCACGTGAGACCGTTACTGATAATGAGCGCTCGCTATGAGAAGAATGGGGAATTAAGTTCGCAACACTGCTGGAGGAACGTCCCCTATCACCTAATCAGTTTAACACCTACCTAAAAGATTACAATAAAAGCGATGATTGGTCACCAAAGAACGGTGGCGATCGGAGAACACACGGCACAAATATACACAGTGTAGTTGATATCCACGCCCTGACACAATGTTTGACACAATCTCTAGAAAAGTGTTAAGAAAACCAAAATAGAAAATTTAATAACCTCCAAGCATGGACAAATAGTCAAGGACGAATCGGTGGGAGCAACAGACTAATTAGACAACAGCTGAAAGCAAGAATGCAATTCAAATAATCATTGTCAAAACTGTCACCAAGTGCGTTGTCAACTGGCAGTGGTAATCGTACTTCTCTTGAGCTCACGTTCCCTATTATTATAGCGGCATGTATTAATGCTTGTGCTCATATCTTCCATTACGACGATGTAAGTTTGTTTAGAATCTTCTCTTGTCGTCTACCCTTGAAGAATATTAACGTGCATGCGAAATTATACACAAAAGAATGCTTCAGTTAAAACGTTCACAGCTAACTATATGATAGAGATAACCTCTTTATGCATACGTGTGAATTAATATTACATTACATATGTTAACTGCGATTTCTAGTTCAAATTGTATACAAAATGAAATCTTTATATATAACATATGACAATCCGTAAATGTTAAATTTTCCCCCTTCTGATGTTTATGAGACGTTTCATACGTGTCTCTGCTTCTTTGAAGACACTGTCATGTGAGAAACACATTCTTTGCTTGGAAGATCTTTTTAATTATGTAGAATTTGTAATCAATAAAGGAGACAGAACTGTGAGCCGGGGCTACATAAATATCATTAATTCTAGTCCCACTGAAAGATGACAACAATATGAAAAAATATGTAGTCGAATAATTAGTTGAAATTGTTGATTGTTACATTAGCGGATTTCATGTCGTTCCACAAACACAGGCAACACAGCCAATTTTTATAATTTTTGTAAGCACATAATAAAGGAAAAGGGTGGAGAGGCATCCCAGTAGAAACTGATTACTCTTCATTTCAAACTTCTACCAAAGCAAAGCCATTGCCATTATTCTTGGCATTATCATCGCACTGTTAAAGAATATTAGACTAATCATCCACCCACTTTAACCACCTAATATTAAACACAGGCGATAACCATAAACGGCTCTTTGATCATTTGTAAATATATTTGTATGTATACAGTCTCGTTATTTGTTCATTTATGTTTATAATTTAGCGCGCTGTCACAGACATTCGATCAACATCATCTGTCATTCCTTCTGTTCCCCCGCCCTCTCTATCTTGAGATTATCACTCTGATGTTCATTCGACATTCCACCGTCCTCGGTAGTATAGTGGTAAGTATCCCCGCCTGTCACGCGGGAGACCGGGGTTCGATTCCCCGCCGGGGAGGTAATTTTTTTTTTTAAATACTTGCGTTTTGCAGTTAGTTAGTTAGTCTTTCCTCTTGAGCCTAAGGCGGCGCATAGGGCAGAAGTCCTGTCTCTCCATGCCTGGCGGTTCGCTGCTACCTGTTGTAGATCTTGGATATTTACTTGGCCATTGAATGAGCCTTCTCTAATGATGGTTCTACGCAGGGTCTCTCTTGGTCTTCCCCGTTTTCTTTTCCCTACTGGTGACCATATGAGTGCTTGGTAGGGGAGTCTTGACTTGTCCATTCTGAGTACATGGCCGATGTAGTTCCAACGGCGTCTTCTTATGAAATTGGATACTGTATCTTGCTTAGTCTCTTGTCTTATTTGCGAATTGGTTCTGAAGTCTGTCCAGTGGATGTTTAGAAGTCTTCTAAGACATTTGTTCTCAAAATTGTCTAATTTTTTATCTAAAGCTACCGTTGATTTCCAACTTTCACATCCATACGTTAACACTGGAATCACACAAGAGTTGAAGATTTTAAGTTTTGTGTGTTTGCTGAGTGTCTTTGACTTCCAGATGTTTGACAGTTTATTGAAGGCACTGGATGCCAGTGCGATTCTAGATGATATTTCTGGTGTTGAGTCCCCTGTAGATGTCATTTTGCTTCCTAGGTATGTAAAGCTGTTGACTTTTTCAAGAACGTAGCTGTTCAATTTGGTGTCATCTGAATTGTTGGTAAGATCAATAGTCTTTGTTTTTGTGGTGTTAATTTGGAGACCAATTTGCCCTGAAACATTTTGGAGGTGGTTTATTTTCTCTTGGGCATCCGGGTGTGTTGAACTCAAAAGCACTATGTCGTCGGCAAAGTCCAGGTCTTCTAGAATTTTGTCAACCCAATGGATACCCATATTTGTGTTGTTTGTGCATTTGCGCATGACCCAGTCGATAGCTATTCCAAAAAGCATCGGTGATAAGACACAACCCTGTTTCACTCCTGTTTCGACTGAGAACCAGTCAGAGTTGCCTGTTTCTGTTCTTACGCAGCAACGTGTTTCTTTGTAGAAAGATTTTATGACGTTGGTATATTTGGTAGGAAAACCATAGATGTTAAGTAGATTCCAAAGTGAAGGACGGTGGATACTGTCGAAGGCTTTTTGAAAGTCGACAAAGTTGGTGATTAATTTCGACTGGAATTCTACGGAGTCTTCAATGATTATTCTGAGGGTGAAAATGTGGTCTATGCATGACCGTTTTGGTCTGAAGCCTGCTTGTTCTTCTCTGAGCCTTTCATCTATCGCCTTTTTCAATCTCTCAAGTAACATGCTACAAAAAAGTTTTCCTGGTACTGACAATAGAGTGATACCACGCCAATTATTGCAATCAGACATATCGCCCTTTTTAGGCAGTTTGAAAATTACACCATCTTTCCACTGTTGTGGTGGGGATTCGCTTTGCCAGATTCCATTGATCAGCTGTAACAAACGTTGTAAGGTGTTCTCATCTGCTGCTTTGAGCCAGAAATCTGATTCTGAAATTGCGTTTTGCAGTGACAGAATTATTTTCACAACCAGAACGTATCTGTACTGGTCTACACCTAGTAATACAGTTACTTGCCAATTTTCATTTTTGTTTGCGTGGGAGGGTGGCCGGGGGTGCAAATAATCAAGGGTGGAGAAGCATCACTGTAGAAAACTGACTTATGTTCATTTCAAACTCTTACCAAAGCTTTATCCTTGGGATTATCCTCGCTCTGTCAAAGAATATTAGAAATCCAAAATCAGATTATTATCATCACAAACATTCAACATCTCAGAATTCATTGCGCAAATGAAACATGGTTCATACATTTTGAACTAGATCAGAGAATTCAAACAATGCAAATGTCATGCAACAATATGCCGTTGACTGAACAATTCACGTGAGACCGTTACTGATAATGAGCGCTCGCTATGAGAAGAATGGGGAATTAAGTTCGCAACACTGCTGGAGGAACGTCCCCTATCACCTAATCAGTTTAACACCTACCTAAAAGATTACAATAAAAGCGATGATTGGTCACCAAAGAACGGTGGCGATCGGAGAACACACGGCACAAATATACACAGTGTAGTTGATATCCACGCCCTGACACAATGTTTGACACAATCTCTAGAAAAGTGTTAAGAAAACCAAAATAGAAAATTTAATAACCTCCAAGCATGGACAAATAGTCAAGGACGAATCGGTGGGAGCAACAGACTAATTAGACAACAGCTGAAAGCAAGAATGCAATTCAAATAATCATTGTCAAAACTGTCACCAAGTGCGTTGTCAACTGGCAGTGGTAATCGTACTTCTCTTGAGCTCACGTTCCCTATTATTATAGCGGCATGTATTAATGCTTGTGCTCATATCTTCCATTACGACGATGTAAGTTTGTTTAGAATCTTCTCTTGTCGTCTACCCTTGAAGAATATTAACGTGCATGCGAAATTATACACAAAAGAATGCTTCAGTTAAAACGTTCACAGCTAACTATATGATAGAGATAACCTCTTTATGCATACGTGTGAATTAATATTACATTACATATGTTAACTGCGATTTCTAGTTCAAATTGTATACAAAATGAAATCTTTATATATAACATATGACAATCCGTAAATGTTAAATTTTCCCCCTTCTGATGTTTATGAGACGTTTCATACGTGTCTCTGCTTCTTTGAAGACACTGTCATGTGAGAAACACATTCTTTGCTTGGAAGATCTTTTTAATTATGTAGAATTTGTAATCAATAAAGGAGACAGAACTGTGAGCCGGGGCTACATAAATATCATTAATTCTAGTCCCACTGAAAGATGACAACAATATGAAAAAATATGTAGTCGAATAATTAGTTGAAATTGTTGATTGTTACATTAGCGGATTTCATGTCGTTCCACAAACACAGGCAACACAGCCAATTTTTATAATTTTTGTAAGCACATAATAAAGGAAAGGGTGGAGAGGCATCCCAGTAGAAACTGATTACTCTTCATTTCAAACTTCTACCAAAGCAAAGCCATTGCCATTATTCTTGGGATTATCATCGCACTGTTAAAGAATATTAGACTAATCATCCACCCACTTTAACCACCTAATATTAAACACAGGCGATAACCATAAACGGCTCTTTGATCATTTGTAAATATATTTGTATGTATACAGTCTCGTTATTTGTTCATTTATGTTTATAATTTAGCGCGCTGTCACAGACATTCGATCAACATCATCTGTCATTCCTTCTGTTACCCCGCCCTCTCTATCTTGAGATTATGACTTTGATGTTCATTCGACACCCACCGTCCTCGGTAGTATAGTGGTAAGTATCCCCGCCTGTCACGCGGGAGACCGGGGTTCGATTCCCCGCCGGGGAGGTAATTTTTTTTTTTAAATACTTGCGTTTTGCAGTGACAGAATTATTTTCACAACCAGAACGTATCTGTACTGGTCTACACCTAGTAATACAGTTACTTGCCAATTTTCATTTTTGTTTGCGTGGGAGGGTGGCCGGGGGTGCAAATAATCAAGGGTGGAGAAGCATCACTGTAGAAAACTGACTTCTGTTCATTTCAAACTCTTACCAAAGCTTTATCCTTGGGATTATCCTCGCTCTGTCAAAGAATATTAGAAATCCAAAATCAGATTATTATCATCACAAACATTCAACATCTCAGAATTCATTGCGCAAATGAAACATGGTTCATACATTTTGAACTAGATCAGAGAATTCAAACAATGCAAATGTCATGCAACAATATGCCGTTGACTGAACAATTCACGTGAGACCGTTACTGATAATGAGCGCTCGCTATGAGAAGAATGGGGAATTAAGTTCGCAACACTGCTGGAGGAACGTCCCCTATCACCTAATCAGTTTAACACCTACCTAAAAGATTACAATAAAAGCGATGATTGGTCACCAAAGAACGGTGGCGATCGGAGAACACACGGCACAAATATACACAGTGTAGTTGATATCCACGCCCTGACACAATGTTTGACACAATCTCTAGAAAAGTGTTAAGAAAACCAAAATAGAAAATTTAATAACCTCCAAGCATGGACAAATAGTCAAGGACGAATCGGTGGGAGCAACAGACTAATTAGACAACAGCTGAAAGCAAGAATGCAATTCAAATAATCATTGTCAAAACTGTCACCAAGTGCGTTGTCAACTGGCAGTGGTAATCGTACTTCTCTTGAGCTCACGTTCCCTATTATTATAGCGGCATGTATTAATGCTTGTGCTCATATCTTCCATTACGACGATGTAAGTTTGTTTAGAATCTTCTCTTGTCGTCTACCCTTGAAGAATATTAACGTGCATGCGAAATTATACACAAAAGAATGCTTCAGTTAAAACGTTCACAGCTAACTATATGATAGAGATAACCTCTTTATGCATACGTGTGAATTAATATTACATTACATATGTTAACTGCGATTTCTAGTTCAAATTGTATACAAAATGAAATCTTTATATATAACATATGACAATCCGTAAATGTTAAATTTTCCCCCTTCTGATGTTTATGAGACGTTTCATACGTGTCTCTGCTTCTTTGAAGACACTGTCATGTGAGAAACACATTCTTTGCTTGGAAGATCTTTTTAATTATGTAGAATTTGTAATCAATAAAGGAGACAGAACTGTGAGCCGGGGCTACATAAATATCATTAATTCTAGTCCCACTGAAAGATGACAACAATATGAAAAAATATGTAGTCGAATAATTAGTTGAAATTGTTGATTGTTACATTAGCGGATTTCATGTCGTTCCACAAACACAGGCAACACAGCCAATTTTTATAATTTTTGTAAGCACATAATAAAGGAAAGGGTGGAGAGGCATCCCAGTAGAAACTGATTACTCTTCATTTCAAACTCCTACCAAAGCAAAGCCATTGCCATTATTCTTGGGATTATCATCGCACTGTTAAAGAATATTAGACTAATCATCCACCCACTTTAACCACCTAATATTAAACACAGGCGATAACCATAAACGGCTCTTTGATCATTTGTAAATATATTTGTATGTATACAGTCTCGTTATTTGTTCATTTATGTTTATAATTTAGCGCGCTGTCACAGACATTCGATCAACATCATCTGTCATTCCTTCTGTTACCCCGCCCTCTCTATCTTGAGATTATGACTTTGATGTTCATTCGACACCCACCGTCCTCGGTAGTATAGTGGTAAGTATCCCCGCCTGTCACGCGGGAGACCGGGGTTCGATTCCCCGCCGGGGAGGTAATTTTTTTTTTTAAATACTTGCGTTTTGCAGTGACAGAATTATTTTCACAACCAGAACGTATCTGTACTGGTCTACACCTAGTAATACAGTTACTTGCCAATTTTCATTTTTGTTTGCGTGGGAGGGTGGCCGGGGGTGCAAATAATCAAGGGTGGAGAAGCATCACTGTAGAAAACTGACTTCTGTTCATTTCAAACTCTTACCAAAGCTTTATCCTTGGGATTATCCTCGCTCTGTCAAAGAATATTAGAAATCCAAAATCAGATTATTATCATCACAAACATTCAACATCTCAGAATTCATTGCGCAAATGAAACATGGTTCATACATTCTGAACTAGATCAGAGAATTCAAACAATGCAAATGTCATGCAACAATATGCCGTTGACTGAACAATTCACGTGAGACCGTTACTGATAATGAGCGCTCGCTATGAGAAGAATGGGGAATTAAGTTCGCAACACTGCTGGAGGAACGTCCCCTATCACCTAATCAGTTTAACACCTACCTAAAAGATTACAATAAAAGCGATGATTGGTCACCAAAGAACGGTGGCGATCGGAGAACACACGGCACAAATATACACAGTGTAGTTGATATCCACGCCCTGACACAATGTTTGACACAATCTCTAGAAAAGTGTTAAGAAAACCAAAATAGAAAATTTAATAACCTCCAAGCATGGACAAATAGTCAAGGACGAATCGGTGGGAGCAACAGACTAATTAGACAACAGCTGAAAGCAAGAATGCAATTCAAATAATCATTGTCAAAACTGTCACCAAGTGCGTTGTCAACTGGCAGTGGTAATCGTACTTCTCTTGAGCTCACGTTCCCTATTATTATAGCGGCATGTATTAATGCTTGTGCTCATATCTTCCATTACGACGATGTAAGTTTGTTTAGAATCTTCTCTTGTCGTCTACCCTTGAAGAATATTAACGTGCATGCGAAATTATACACAAAAGAATGCTTCAGTTAAAACGTTCACAGCTAACTATATGATAGAGATAACCTCTTTATGCATACGTGTGAATTAATATTACATTACATATGTTAACTGCGATTTCTAGTTCAAATTGTATACAAAATGAAATCTTTATATATAACATATGATAATCCGTAAATGTTAAATTTCCCCCCCTTCTGATGTTTATGAGACGTTTCATACGTGTCTCTGCTTCTTTGAAGACACTGTCATGTGAGAAACACATTCTTTGCTTGGAAGATCTTTTTAATTATGTAGAATTTGTAATCAATAAAGGAGACAGAACTGTGAGCCGGGGCTACATAAATATCATTAATTCTAGTCCCACTGAAAGATGACAACAATATGAAAAAATATGTAGTCGAATAATTAGTTGAAATTGTTGATTGTTACATTAGCGGATTTCATGTCGTTCCACAAACACAGGCAACACAGCCAATTTTTATAATTTTTGTAAGCACATAATAAAGGAAAGGGTGGAGAGGCATCCCAGTAGAAACTGATTACTCTTCATTTCAAACTCCTACCAAAGCAAAGCCATTGCCATTATTCTTGGGATTATCATCGCACTGTTAAAGAATATTAGACTAATCATCCACCCACTTTAACCACCTAATATTAAACACAGGCGATAACCATAAACGGCTCTTTGATCATTTGTAAATATATTTGTATGTATACAGTCTCGTTATTTGTTCATTTATGTTTATAATTTAGCGCGCTGTCACAGACATTCGATCAACATCATCTGTCATTCCTTCTGTTACCCCGCCCTCTCTATCTTGAGATTATGACTTTGATGTTCATTCGACACCCACCGTCCTCGGTAGTATAGTGGTAAGTATCCCCGCCTGTCACGCGGGAGACCGGGGTTCGATTCCCCGCCGGGGAGGTAATTTTTTTTTTTAAATACTTGCGTTTTGCAGTGACAGAATTATTTTCACAACCAGAACGTATCTGTACTGGTCTACACCTAGTAATACAGTTACTTGCCAATTTTCATGTTTGTTTGCGTGGGAGGGTGGCCGGGGGTGCAAATAATCAAGGGTGGAGAAGCATCACTGTAGAAAACTGACTTCTGTTCATTTCAAACTCTTACCAAAGCTTTATCCTTGGGATTATCCTCGCTCTGTCAAAGAATATTAGAAATCCAAAATCAGATTATTATCATCACAAACATTCAACATCTCAGAATTCATTGCGCAAATGAAACATGGTTCATACATTTTGAACTAGATCAGAGAATTCAAACAATGCAAATGTCATGCAACAATATGCCGTTGACTGAACAATTCACGTGAGACCGTTACTGATAATGAGCGCTCGCTATGAGAAGAATGGGGAATTAAGTTCGCAACACTGCTGGAGGAACGTCCCCTATCACCTAATCAGTTTAACACCTACCTAAAAGATTACAATAAAAGCGATGATTGGTCACCAAAGAACGGTGGCGATCGGAGAACACACGGCACAAATATACACAGTGTAGTTGATATCCACGCCCTGACACAATGTTTGACACAATCTCTAGAAAAGTGTTAAGAAAACCAAAATAGAAAATTTAATAACCTCCAAGCATGGACAAATAGTCAAGGACGAATCGGTGGGAGCAACAGACTAATTAGACAACAGCTGAAAGCAAGAATGCAATTCAAATAATCATTGTCAAAACTGTCACCAAGTGCGTTGTCAACTGGCAGTGGTAATCGTACTTCTCTTGAGCTCACGTTCCCTATTATTATAGCGGCATGTATTAATGCTTGTGCTCATATCTTCCATTACGACGATGTAAGTTTGTTTAGAATCTTCTCTTGTCGTCTACCCTTGAAGAATATTAACGTGCATGCGAAATTATACACAAAAGAATGCTTCAGTTAAAACGTTCACAGCTAACTATATGATAGAGATAACCTCTTTATGCATACGTGTGAATTAATATTACATTACATATGTTAACTGCGATTTCTAGTTCAAATTGTATACAAAATGAAATCTTTATATATAACATATGACAATCCGTAAATGTTAAATTTCCCCCTTCTGATGTTTATGAGACGTTTCATACGTGTCTCTGCTTCTTTGAAGACACTGTCATGTGAGAAACACATTCTTTGCTTGGAAGATCTTTTTAATTATGTAGAATTTGTAATCAATAAAGGAGACAGAACTGTGAGCCGGGGCTACATAAATATCATTAATTCTAGTCCCACTGAAAGATGACAACAATATGAAAAAATATGTAGTCGAATAATTAGTTGAAATTGTTGATTGTTACATTAGCGGATTTCATGTCGTTCCACAAACACAGGCAACACAGCCAATTTTTATAATTTTTGTAAGCACATAATAAAGGAAAGGGTGGAGAGGCATCCCAGTAGAAACTGATTACTCTTCATTTCAAACTTCCTACCAAAGCAAAGCCATTGCCATTATTCTTGGGATTATCATCGCACTGTTAAAGAATATTAGACTAATCATCCACCCACTTTAACCACCTAATATTAAACACAGGCGATAACCATAAACGGCTCTTTGATCATTTGTAAATATATTTGTATGTATACAGTCTCGTTATTTGTTCATTTATGTTTATAATTTAGCGCGCTGTCACAGACATTCGATCAACATCATCTGTCATTCCTTCTGTTACCCCGCCCTCTCTATCTTGAGATTATGACTTTGATGTTCATTCGACACCCACCGTCCTCGGTAGTATAGTGGTAAGTATCCCCGCCTGTCACGCGGGAGACCGGGGTTCGATTCCCCGCCGGGGAGGTAATTTTTTTTTTTAAATACTTGCGTTTTGCAGTGACAGAATTATTTTCACAACCAGAACGTATCTGTACTGGTCTACACCTAGTAATACAGTTACTTGCCAATTTTCATTTTTGTTTGCGTGGGAGGGTGGCCGGGGGTGCAAATAATCAAGGGTGGAGAAGCATCACTGTAGAAAACTGACTTCTGTTCATTTCAAACTCTTACCAAAGCTTTATCCTTGGGATTATCCTCGCTCTGTCAAAGAATATTAGAAATCCAAAATCAGATTATTATCATCACAAACATTCAACATCTCAGAATTCATTGCGCAAATGAAACATGGTTCATACATTTTGAACTAGATCAGAGAATTCAAACAATGCAAATGTCATGCAACAATATGCCGTTGACTGAACAATTCACGTGAGACCGTTACTGATAATGAGCGCTCGCTATGAGAAGAATGGGGAATTAAGTTCGCAACACTGCTGGAGGAACGTCCCCTATCACCTAATCAGTTTAACACCTACCTAAAAGATTACAATAAAAGCGATGATTGGTCACCAAAGAACGGTGGCGATCGGAGAACACACGGCACAAATATACACAGTGTAGTTGATATCCACGCCCTGACACAATGTTTGACACAATCTCTAGAAAAGTGTTAAGAAAACCAAAATAGAAAATTTAATAACCTCCAAGCATGGACAAATAGTCAAGGACGAATCGGTGGGAGCAACAGACTAATTAGACAACAGCTGAAAGCAAGAATGCAATTCAAATAATCATTGTCAAAACTGTCACCAAGTGCGTTGTCAACTGGCAGTGGTAATCGTACTTCTCTTGAGCTCACGTTCCCTATTATTATAGCGGCATGTATTAATGCTTGTGCTCATATCTTCCATTACGACGATGTAAGTTTGTTTAGAATCTTCTCTTGTCGTCTACCCTTGAAGAATATTAACGTGCATGCGAAATTATACACAAAAGAATGCTTCAGTTAAAACGTTCACAGCTAACTATATGATAGAGATAACCTCTTTATGCATACGTGTGAATTAATATTACATTACATATGTTAACTGCGATTTCTAGTTCAAATTGTATACAAAATGAAATCTTTATATATAACATATGACAATCCGTAAATGTTAAATTTTCCCCCTTCTGATGTTTATGAGACGTTTCATACGTGTCTCTGCTTCTTTGAAGACACTGTCATGTGAGAAACACATTCTTTGCTTGGAAGATCTTTTTAATTATGTAGAATTTGTAATCAATAAAGGAGACAGAACTGTGAGCCGGGGCTACATAAATATCATTAATTCTAGTCCCACTGAAAGATGACAACAATATGAAAAAATATGTAGTCGAATAATTAGTTGAAATTGTTGATTGTTACATTAGCGGATTTCATGTCGTTCCACAAACACAGGCAACACAGCCAATTTTTATAATTTTTGTAAGCACATAATAAAGGAAAGGGTGGAGAGGCATCCCAGTAGAAACTGATTACTCTTCATTTCAAACTTCTACCAAAGCAAAGCCATTGCCATTATTCTTGGATTATCATCGCACTGTTAAAGAATATTAGACTAATCATCCACCCACTTTAACCACCTAATATTAAACACAGGCGATAACCATAAACGGCTCTTTGATCATTTGTAAATATATTTGTATGTATACAGTCTCGTTATTTGTTCATTTATGTTTATAATTTAGCGCGCTGTCACAGACATTCGATCAACATCATCTGTCATTCCTTCTGTTACCCCGCCCTCTCTATCTTGAGATTATGACTTTGATGTTCATTCGACACCCACCGTCCTCGGTAGTATAGTGGTAAGTATCCCCGCCTGTCACGCGGGAGACCGGGGTTCGATTCCCCGCCGGGGAGGTAATTTTTTTTTTTAAATACTTGCGTTTTGCAGTGACAGAATTATTTTCACAACCAGAACGTATCTGTACTGGTCTACACCTAGTAATACAGTTACTTGCCAATTTTCATTTTTGTTTGCGTGGGAGGGTGGCCGGGGGTGCAAATAATCAAGGGTGGAGAAGCATCACTGTAGAAAACTGACTTCTGTTCATTTCAAACTCTTACCAAAGCTTTATCCTTGGGATTATCCTCGCTCTGTCAAAGAATATTAGAAATCCAAAATCAGATTATTATCATCACAAACATTCAACATCTCAGAATTCATTGCGCAAATGAAACATGGTTCATACATTCTGAACTAGATCAGAGAATTCAAACAATGCAAATGTCATGCAACAATATGCCGTTGACTGAACAATTCACGTGAGACCGTTACTGATAATGAGCGCTCGCTATGAGAAGAATGGGGAATTAAGTTCGCAACACTGCTGGAGGAACGTCCCCTATCACCTAATCAGTTTAACACCTACCTAAAAGATTACAATAAAAGCGATGATTGGTCACCAAAGAACGGTGGCGATCGGAGAACACACGGCACAAATATACACAGTGTAGTTGATATCCACGCCCTGACACAATGTTTGACACAATCTCTAGAAAAGTGTTAAGAAAACCAAAATAGAAAATTTAATAACCTCCAAGCATGGACAAATAGTCAAGGACGAATCGGTGGGAGCAACAGACTAATTAGACAACAGCTGAAAGCAAGAATGCAATTCAAATAATCATTGTCAAAACTGTCACCAAGTGCGTTGTCAACTGGCAGTGGTAATCGTACTTCTCTTGAGCTCACGTTCCCTATTATTATAGCGGCATGTATTAATGCTTGTGCTCATATCTTCCATTACGACGATGTAAGTTTGTTTAGAATCTTCTCTTGTCGTCTACCCTTGAAGAATATTAACGTGCATGCGAAATTATACACAAAAGAATGCTTCAGTTAAAACGTTCACAGCTAACTATATGATAGAGATAACCTCTTTATGCATACGTGTGAATTAATATTACATTACATATGTTAACTGCGATTTCTAGTTCAAATTGTATACAAAATGAAATCTTTATATATAACATATGACAATCCGTAAATGTTAAATTTTCCCCCTTCTGATGTTTATGAGACGTTTCATACGTGTCTCTGCTTCTTTGAAGACACTGTCATGTGAGAAACACATTCTTTGCTTGGAAGATCTTTTTAATTATGTAGAATTTGTAATCAATAAAGGAGACAGAACTGTGAGCCGGGGCTACATAAATATCATTAATTCTAGTCCCACTGAAAGATGACAACAATATGAAAAAATATGTAGTCGAATAATTAGTTGAAATTGTTGATTGTTACATTAGCGGATTTCATGTCGTTCCACAAACACAGGCAACACAGCCAATTTTTATAATTTTTGTAAGCACATAATAAAGGAAAGGGTGGAGAGGCATCCCAGTAGAAACTGATTACTCTTCATTTCAAACTCCTACCAAAGCAAAGCCATTGCCATTATTCTTGGGATTATCATCGCACTGTTAAAGAATATTAGACTAATCATCCACCCACTTTAACCACCTAATATTAAACACAGGCGATAACCATAAACGGCTCTTTGATCATTTGTAAATATATTTGTATGTATACAGTCTCGTTATTTGTTCATTTATGTTTATAATTTAGCGCGCTGTCACAGACATTCGATCAACATCATCTGTCATTCCTTCTGTTACCCCGCCCTCTCTATCTTGAGATTATGACTTTGATGTTCATTCGACACCCACCGTCCTCGGTAGTATAGTGGTAAGTATCCCCGCCTGTCACGCGGGAGACCGGGGTTCGATTCCCCGCCGGGGAGGTAATTTTTTTTTTTAAATACTTGCGTTTTGCAGTGACAGAATTATTTTCACAACCAGAACGTATCTGTACTGGTCTACACCTAGTAATACAGTTACTTGCCAATTTTCATGTTTGTTTGCGTGGGAGGGTGGCCGGGGGTGCAAATAATCAAGGGTGGAGAAGCATCACTGTAGAAAACTGACTTCTGTTCATTTCAAACTCTTACCAAAGCTTTATCCTTGGGATTATCCTCGCTCTGTCAAAGAATATTAGAAATCCAAAATCAGATTATTATCATCACAAACATTCAACATCTCAGAATTCATTGCGCAAATGAAACATGGTTCATACATTTTGAACTAGATCAGAGAATTCAAACAATGCAAATGTCATGCAACAATATGCCGTTGACTGAACAATTCACGTGAGACCGTTACTGATAATGAGCGCTCGCTATGAGAAGAATGGGGAATTAAGTTCGCAACACTGCTGGAGGAACGTCCCCTATCACCTAATCAGTTTAACACCTACCTAAAAGATTACAATAAAAGCGATGATTGGTCACCAAAGAACGGTGGCGATCGGAGAACACACGGCACAAATATACACAGTGTAGTTGATATCCACGCCCTGACACAATGTTTGACACAATCTCTAGAAAAGTGTTAAGAAAACCAAAATAGAAAATTTAATAACCTCCAAGCATGGACAAATAGTCAAGGACGAATCGGTGGGAGCAACAGACTAATTAGACAACAGCTGAAAGCAAGAATGCAATTCAAATAATCATTGTCAAAACTGTCACCAAGTGCGTTGTCAACTGGCAGTGGTAATCGTACTTCTCTTGAGCTCACGTTCCCTATTATTATAGCGGCATGTATTAATGCTTGTGCTCATATCTTCCATTACGACGATGTAAGTTTGTTTAGAATCTTCTCTTGTCGTCTACCCTTGAAGAATATTAACGTGCATGCGAAATTATACACAAAAGAATGCTTCAGTTAAAACGTTCACAGCTAACTATATGATAGAGATAACCTCTTTATGCATACGTGTGAATTAATATTACATTACATATGTTAACTGCGATTTCTAGTTCAAATTGTATACAAAATGAAATCTTTATATATAACATATGACAATCCGTAAATGTTAAATTTCCCCCCTTCTGATGTTTATGAGACGTTTCATACGTGTCTCTGCTTCTTTGAAGACACTGTCATGTGAGAAACACATTCTTTGCTTGGAAGATCTTTTTAATTATGTAGAATTTGTAATCAATAAAGGAGACAGAACTGTGAGCCGGGGCTACATAAATATCATTAATTCTAGTCCCACTGAAAGATGACAACAATATGAAAAAATATGTAGTCGAATAATTAGTTGAAATTGTTGATTGTTACATTAGCGGATTTCATGTCGTTCCACAAACACAGGCAACACAGCCAATTTTTATAATTTTTGTAAGCACATAATAAAGGAAAGGGTGGAGAGGCATCCCAGTAGAAACTGATTACTCTTCATTTCAAACTCCTACCAAAGCAAAGCCATTGCCATTATTCTTGGGATTATCATCGCACTGTTAAAGAATATTAGACTAATCATCCACCCACTTTAACCACCTAATATTAAACACAGGCGATAACCATAAACGGCTCTTTGATCATTTGTAAATATATTTGTATGTATACAGTCTCGTTATTTGTTCATTTATGTTTATAATTTAGCGCGCTGTCACAGACATTCGATCAACATCATCTGTCATTCCTTCTGTTACCCCGCCCTCTCTATCTTGAGATTATGACTTTGATGTTCATTCGACACCCACCGTCCTCGGTAGTATAGTGGTAAGTATCCCCGCCTGTCACGCGGGAGACCGGGGTTCGATTCCCCGCCGGGGAGGTAATTTTGTTTTTTAAATACTTGCGTTTTGCAGTGACAGAATTATTTTCACAACCAGAACGTATCTGTACTGGTCTACACCTAGTAATACAGTTACTTGCCAATTTTCATGTTTGTTTGCGTGGGAGGGTGGGCGGGGGTGCAAATAATCAAGGGTGGAGAAGCATCACTGTAGAAAACTGACTTCTGTTCATTTCAAACTCTTACCAAAGCTTTATCCTTGGGATTATCCTCGCTCTGTCAAAGAATATTAGAAATCCAAAATCAGATTATTATCATCACAAACATTCAACATCTCAGAATTCATTGCGCAAATGAAACATGGTTCATACATTTTGAACTAGATCAGAGAATTCAAACAATGCAAATGTCATGCAACAATATGCCGTTGACTGAACAATTCACGTGAGACCGTTACTGATAATGAGCGCTCGCTATGAGAAGAATGGGGAATTAAGTTCGCAACACTGCTGGAGGAACGTCCCCTATCACCTAATCAGTTTAACACCTACCTAAAAGATTACAATAAAAGCGATGATTGGTCACCAAAGAACGGTGGCGATCGGAGAACACACGGCACAAATATACACAGTGTAGTTGATATCCACGCCCTGACACAATGTTTGACACAATCTCTAGAAAAGTGTTAAGAAAACCAAAATAGAAAATTTAATAACCTCCAAGCATGGACAAATAGTCAAGGACGAATCGGTGGGAGCAACAGACTAATTAGACAACAGCTGAAAGCAAGAATGCAATTCAAATAATCATTGTCAAAACTGTCACCAAGTGCGTTGTCAACTGGCAGTGGTAATCGTACTTCTCTTGAGCTCACGTTCCCTATTATTATAGCGGCATGTATTAATGCTTGTGCTCATATCTTCCATTACGACGATGTAAGTTTGTTTAGAATCTTCTCTTGTCGTCTACCCTTGAAGAATATTAACGTGCATGCGAAATTATACACAAAAGAATGCTTC